>JAPDVU010000013.1:31773009-32338009 GCA_026230045.1 Corynorhinus townsendii | reverse complement strand
TGCTAGGTTGTTGACACATCAAGTGAGATGCTTATGGAAAATGGACTATACTCCTTATGTGAATAATATTGGAATGAGCCAGGAGCCTGGGTTCCAACACTGACTTCACCACATATTAGTTTGAGACCCGCAGAAAGTCACACCTTCAGGAAACTCAATTTCCTCAACTCTAGAAAAATGATTGCTGTAAAGGTACAATGAGATAACACAGAAACTACGTACAGGAATAAGATACTAGCACATAACAGCTACTCAATAAATGTCAGTTGACTCTGAATTGAAACTTATGCATTTAGAGTTCCATCATGTGCTTATTTCAGTACTAGACTGACTTTTCATACCTCTAAACTGGTCTGCAGAATCAAACCATCATTATCTAACCACTGTTCCCTACCAGGGTTGAAACCTAAGCACTGATTTAGCCCTGACACCACACTGTTTCCTCACTCTGTGATAAATGGTTGATTACCCTGGATTTACAGTCATTCATTTAACAGTATTTTGAGGTCCTGTGTTAAACCTTGGTCTGACCTTACCAAGTTATTCCTGAGTTCTCTCTGATAAACTCAAACCCCCATTGCTGGTTTCCAGAGGTTTAAATAAATGCCCGAATGCCACTTACTAATCATATAATATTGGATAAATTATTTAATTTCTTGACCTTCAGTAACCTTGTCTATAAAATATAAATGAAAATTGCTATACTGAGAGATAGGTATAATTATTCACATTGTAAAAAAAAAATGATACCAAATATGTGAAGTGTCTTGGTCTTTGTCAGTTAAATAGTCAGTTTTATAGTATTAATATAAATATAAATTTCCTTCCTTTACCCCACCCCATGCTGATGCCTCCCAAGATGTAGCACTAAGCTTCTGCAATTATCCAAAGAATCTTGGAGAGTGAAAAATGGTGCATTGCAAATCTTAACACACTCTGTTAGGTTGAGATTTACACTGTAGGATGAACTACATCCACTGAGAACAAATGTACTCTTCAATTAATGTCTCTTAGTCATGGAGATAGACAAGCTGCATGCATGTGCATAAACAAATACACACACCACACATATGTATACAGACAGGCAGACATCTGGTCCTGGTTGGCATATTAACAAAAGTTTAGAAGAAAAGTCAGCGACTCATTCAAACAAGTTTTCATTTGGGACTCAAGTCGAAAATCCCAAGGAGAAAACCATATTCCATACTTAGGTTAACCCTGTGTATTCCTATTTTTCCTTCTATTTTTTTTTCCTTGGGTCCAACTGCAAACCATATCTATGCCTACTCCTGCCCAGTATGTATATATATTCTGGGGACAACTGGAAGATAGCTCTAGACTCTAGAATCTAGAGTGAAATGATGGCACACCCAGAAATATATAGAGAAAATACTCTTATTTATTTGCAGTGTTGAGAAGTCAGACCTTTGACAAGTAAAGGCCTCAAATTCTATCACAGTATATTTACATAAGGATATTGTAAGGAACTAAAAAAAGATAGCTTTTTAAAAATAATAATATATTAACATTTTGAAAATAAATCTTGATGTTTTAAAGTTAATGATATTGTGAATTCCTGATCAGACTGACTACTCTTGATTGATTTGGTCTAAAAATGAACTTATGGAGACTTAAGTGTATGCTTATTGATTTTGCCTTTGACATGATTAGCTACATTAGATTATGATGTCCTCATTACCCAAAGATCAAAAGCAGGATTGAGCTTTCTCTAAGGGGATATGTTCATGGCATGTACTCTATTGTTTGTAGTATATGATGGGTAGAAAGAGCTCCATAAAAAGAGCATTAGCTTTATGCCATTCAGAAATCTATCTTAGAAATGTGTCTGACAGAAACAGACCATCCCTCTCCTCCGAACCCCACAGATGCTTGGTTGATATGAAAGGAACTGAGAAGGGAGCATTTCTATGGGGCACTTTTCTCTTTACTACCCACCATTATACCACAGTGGATCTGGGGCCCCTTCACAGGTAATGCTAAATCCTACATCACCATTATTGGTCCAAATGCTGCAGCTGAAGACAAGGGCAAACACAGCTATGATGTTTTTGAATCTTAGTCCCAGCAATGTGGCTGATCCAATTCCTATGCCCTGCAGCCAACTCGGGACTCCATCCATTTTAGTCAGCACAGCATTACCAATAACTCGGAGAACAGCTCAGAAAATATGACAGCAGTGGCAGAGGTGACAGGGGGAATGAGATGCAGAGCTATGCATGCTGGGAAACCTTGGCCTTAATTTGAATGTACATGTACAGTATTTATCTTTCCCTCAAACCTATAAATAAGGCTGGTGCTTTGGCCATTACTGATGTCTGCCGTCATTTCGCTAGGCCTCTCTTTTGATGGAGCACCAGTTGCTGCAAAATAATATTTCTTTCTCCGCTAGTTCTCATCTCCTCCTGTATGGAAACCTCTCAAAGGCTTCCAGAACTGTGACTGGGGAGGAAAAAAGGGGTAAACATCATCATCTAGAAATCTAAATAAGCATTGCTGTTTGGGACTCCACACTGTCATCGGGAGTGAAAGGAGTTTATAGGCAAATAGTAAACACTCCTATCCCAAGAGGCCTCATCTTCATCATCCCTGAAAACGTTTCCCCTGGAATACTTTTAGTAATGAGCCATTCACCATCTCCCAAGGCAGACTCTAATATTGGACACACGAAAACCTTTTTCATGCTATTGAATTACTCTACCTCTCTGCCATTTATCCCTGTCCCTCTAAATACATGAATCCGAAATGGAAACTGTCTCAGTGTCCCAAGTATTTGCCTAGTTCTCCAATGAGTCCCAATTTTCTAAATGACTCATAGAAATAATTACAAAAAGTACTCGCTATATAATTCCCTGTCAATTCTTTTTCCTTCGTAACAATAGGAGTATTGAAATGAGTCTGATGTATGCCTTTAGTAGTCAACTAGAAGAGTGTTGATCATCTTACATAAAGGAGAAAAAAATATGCCCTCCAAGGACTCTCATGTCTGAAGTAACAATTCATTAGATTAAATGGTCAGAGGAAGGTGGTTTAAATTTTATAAACACGTGAGTGTCCCCTGGACCAACTCAAAGCTGAAGTGAAACCATCATTGTTTGCAGCTTGGTTTCCTCTCTGACTAAAAGTAAATAGTAAACTCAGTTATGGTAGAAGCTGGTTTTTGTTAAGTTTAGTGTCTCCCAGTATGTTCATAGTAGGTCTTGAATAAATAATTAATTGTAATTAAGTCCATTTGTTTAATTCTGGCAGGAAGCCTCACTTGCAGAGGTTCATGTGTTCTTGAAATAAACATGCTTGTCCTCTAACCTGGTTCTTTACAAGTGAGGATGTGATGTTGACACATATTCACCATCCATCTCCCCGCCACTACCTTCAACAAATGCTTATTCAAAAGGTTGCAGCTCTGTGTTCAGCATCAAATCATCTCTCTGCTTCCTATGCCTGAGGAGAGACCATCCATTCCTCCTTGGAATGCACTTCAGGTCATTTCCTGTCTAGCTAAACTGTAGGGGGATCCCTCTGCCATCCCCATCTCCCTTCCATTGAAGAGAAAAATAAATAAATAAAAATCCAACCAGACCAGCCAGCAGCACACCCTCAGTTCCAAGCACTCTCTAGGTGGGTCTTTCATTCCCAGTCTCCTGTTTCCATTAGCCAATTGATGTACCTTGAATGACAATAGGCCTTCTGTTGAGCCCTACAAGGTGGAAACCGTGCTGGCTAAGGCTACATAGAGGCTTTTCCTTTTTCTCTCTACAGCTACCACGGTAAAATGGGCCCCTTTGCTCGGGAAAATGGGACCATAGAAATGTCCTCAAAGGCTGGGAAAGGAAAGTTAGCAGAATTCTCATGGAAAACTATACATCTGACGATGAAAATGGGCCATATGGGAAGATAATCTACAGAAAGAAAAAGTAACATCTTCAAGCTTTCAGATGACATTAAATGCTCCTTCTGGGGACCAAAATGCCAAGCAAATGTGTATAAACCTCAGAAAGCCTTGTGAGGCAGCTCTGGTGCAGTTCAAAGTGTCTAAGCTTAACAGTCAGCAGATTTGGGTTTAATTTTTTACTAGCTATGTGCTCTTGAGCAAAAGTCTGAGCCTCTCCAACTGAGGCTTGTCTCCTCAGTTGCAAAGTGAGCATTTAATACCAATTCACAGCAAATGGGTAGAGGAAGCTGTGTCTGAGGAGTTTCACTTGATATGAAAGTGGGACTCGAAGTTTTGTGAGACCAGGCAGAAGTTCTAGAGCAGTGGTTCTCAACCTTCCTAATGCCGTGTCCCTTTAATACAGTTCCTCATGTTGTGGTGACCCCCAACCATAAAATTATTTTCGTTGCTACTTCATAACTGTAATTTTGCTACTGTTATGAATCGTAATGTAAATATCTGTGTTTTCCGATGGTCTTAGGTGACCCTGCTAACTGTTCTCAACCTGTGGGTGGCCACAGAACTGCTGATGTAGATATTTACATTATGATTCATAATAGTAGCAAAATTACAGTTATGAAGTAGCAACAAAAATAATTTTATGGTTGGGGGTCACCACAACATGAGGAACTGTATTAAAGGGATGTGGCGATAGGAAGGTTGAGAACCACTGTTCTAGAGAAATGTGAGGTAAGGGCAGGGATGAAAAGAATAAACAGCAGTACACCTTGCAAGGATGGGTTTCATAGTGAGAGGTACTTCTTACATGAGAATGGAGTAATGGCTTGGAGAAGGAAAGACATCATTTAAAGGATATTGAGAACACCCAACAAAATAAATACCGACATGCATAGAATGCAGACAGTCATTGCTATTCAAATACTATTTTTTAAAATATATTTTATTGATTTTTTATAGAGAGGAAGGGAGAGGAGAGTTAGAAACATCGATGAGAGAGAAACATCGATCAGCTGCCTCCTGCACACCCCTACTGGAGATGTGCCTGCAACCGAGATACATGCCCTTGACCAGACTCAAACCTGGGACCCTTCAGTCAGCAGGCCGACACTCTATCCACTGAGCCAGCAGTCGACAAACTCATTATTCAACAGAGCCAAATATCAACAGTACAACAATTGAAATTTCTTTTAAGAGCCAAATTTTTAAAACTTAAACTTCTTCTAATACCACTTCTTCAAAATAGACTCGCCCAGGCCATGGTATTTTGTGGAAGAGCCACACTCAAGGGGCCAAAGAGCTGCATGTGGCTCGCGAGCCGCAGTTTGCCGACCACGGCACTGAGCCAAACCGGTTAGGGCTAAATACTATTGTTTATTAAAATCTTCTACTGTGAAAGGGACTGTTCTAAGTACTTTATATTTATACTCATTTAATCTTTATAATAATCCAGAGGGAGTATTTTTACCCCATTTATGGATGTAGCAACCTAAGCTAAGAAATTTTTGACACCTTGACCAAGTTGAGACTCTTAGTGAGTGACAGAACTGGGATTTGAAAGCAGAACCTGAGCTCCTAGCACCCAGACTAGACTGCAGTGTTCCTGAGTGATTTCCAGGATCCACTCAAAGCCAGGGAGAAAGGAATAGACAGTGGGAAAATTATGAATACAGAGGAATTTGTTTACTTTGGAACTGGGGTTCCCAATGGCGTTTGGAAGAAAGGGCAACAGAAGCAGAACAAATTGGTATGAAAAAATGCACAGCAGTTGACAATGAGAAGCCAGAAATGGGAAACTAAATAACCAGTAGAGCTTGAAGATTTTGGCAGTATCTAATTATGACAAGAATATGAAAGATGGTGAATTCAATTAGCATCAAAATTTGGGATACAGCTTCAATGCAAAGTTACTCTTCTGTTGACTCTTGCTTGTCTTTTGTTCTAGAGCCAAATAGAACTCTAGTGAGCATTTGCAACATTATGATTCATAACAGTAGCAAAAGGACCCTTAGAAAGAGAGAACTTTCTGATGGGCATGGTGGCCATCTGCAGAAGTCAGGCCACCAATGGCACTCAAACTTTGTTTCCTTCTTTGATATTTGGCACAGAGAAGGAAGTATACAGGATTGGAATCAAGGAAATGGACGGACCAGCCAAACAAGCATGCATAGTTGTCCTTGGCATCATGAGGGATTGGATTCAGGGCCCCCAAGGATACCAAAATCCAAGGATGATCAAGTCCTATATATAAAAGGGCATAGTATCTGTATATAACCTATTCACAGCCTCCGGTATACTTTAAATCACCTCTAGATTACTTGTAATACAAAACACAATGTTGTAAACACCATGTAAATAGTTGCTATCCTGTATTGTTTAGGGGCATCATGACAAGTAAAACAAGTCTGCAATATTCAGTACAGGAGCAACCATCATAGGCCTATTTGCATAGTACACGTCAGCAACAACAAAACATTTTTTCTGAATATTGCAATCCACCAGTGGTTGAATCCATGGGTGCAGAATCCACAAGAATGGAGGGTCAACTGTACTTTGTAGTTTGCCCGGAATCTTAAAGCAGCAGATTTTGCTATTAACCTCAGTGCTATGGTTTGCATGATAATACAAGATATAGTATGAAAGGCAACTAACCTGAGAGTCTCCAAAGCCAGCCTGGTTTCTTTAGGCTCGAACACTCCATCTTGTGCATTTAACAATCTCCCACTGGGAGACCTTAGAGAGAAAGAAAAAGAGAAAAAAGGAATGGGATAAAATATGCACATTCCACCCTTCTCATATCACACACACTTCTCCTAAATATATGTACACTAGAGGACCTAGGCACGAAATTCGTGCAAGAGTAGGCCTTCCTTCCCCCGGCTGCTGGCACCAGCTTCCCTCTGGCACCCAGGACCCAGGCTTCCTTTGCAGCCCCGGCTTTGTCCAGAAGGACGTCCGGTCTAATTCGCATATTACAATTTTATTATTATAGACACACAGTAACACATAGATCTTTTACTCCCTCTATCTCTTTAGTTGAGAACAGGGTAATCAATACTTGGAGATGTTCTAATTTGCTGGAACTTTGGAGCATTTACTTGGCCCTATTATTTCACATTGTGGGTAGAAAATTGCAGAATTCTTGTTTATTTGCTTATTTAGATTAGTGATTGCTTGCATTCTTGTTTAACTGATTGTAATCCCTTACAGGCTGAACATAGTTAAAATGAAATTTTAAAAGGTACAGAGGAATTTATGGATAAACATCTATTCTAATTATCATAGGACCCAGATCCTTTTCATGAGGCCCTTTAAAACTGATTGCAAACCGGGATTTTTAGGGCTTTTCACAATCTCATTGTGAAAGATTATGTTCGATTGTCCTATCCTGGTGGGCCGGAGGCTCAAGAATGGAATTGGGTCTGAAGAAGAATAGAAGTCCACTCAGGGTATCATGCATGCAATAGGCCATCAAGACCAGCAATGCTTGTGATGAGACTTGGAATAAAGTGAAGCAGCGGTCAGAATTATGGAAGATGCTAACATTGTTAGCCTTGGCCAGGTGGCTCAGTTGGTTAGAGCATCGTTCCATAGACCAAAAAGTTTGCAGATTTGATTCCTGGGCACATATCTAGTAGGTTATGGGTTCAATTTCCATTTGGGGCATGTATGGGAAGCAACAAATCAATATCACTCTCTCACATGAATGTTGTTTCTCTCTCTCTCTCTCTCTCTCTCTCTTTCTCTCATTTCCTCTCTCTAAAAAAGATCAATAAAGATATCCTCAGGTGAGAATTAAAAAAAAAGAAAGAAAGAAAGAAAAAGAACCATGTTACAGCAGGTAAACTGAAGAAGACCTAACTGAGCTCCAGAGATGGCAGGTCTTGTCAGGCACCAATATCATTTAGAGACGCCAAAAATAGGATGTTAAAAATAAATACTTGCCAAAGCCAGTTTGGCTCAGTGGATAGAGCGTCAGCCCGCGACCTGAAGGATCCCAGGTTCGATTCTGGTCAAGGGCACGTACCTTGGTTGCGGGCACATCCCCAGTAGGGGTGTGCAGGAGGCAGCTGATCGATGTTTCTCTCTCATCGATGTTTCTAACTCTCTATCCCTCTCCCTTCCTCTCTGTAAAAAATCAATAAAATATATATTTTAAAAATAATAATAAATAAATAAATAAATAAATAAATAAATAAATACTTTCCCCGATTGGGTCATAAACATGACTCCACTTAATAAATCCTATGTGTTGTGTTCTTTTTTTGAAAAATATAACTAAAGAACATTTATTTGTTTTTCATTAAGACTTTATCTTAGCACATAATTAAACTGTGTCACTACCCCCCATTCCAACTTAAAGAAGGGTTAGTACAGTGAATGTTATAAAGCAGATATGAAGGACTGGAATCAACATTAACTGACAAAGAAAAATTTCCTTCTAAGTCATCATAACAATGTTTAAGTAAAAAAAGAGAAAAAGAGGGGGTGATGGGAGTTCAGATTGAACAAGAGTCTCACATATCATCTAACACATTCAATCCTGGCTAGAGTGTACCAAAATGGAAACAGGATTACTATAATACAAAACTTCACTACAGATAGCTGTACACACCTGTGCTCCAAGCCCACCCCCAACCCCCAAATGCTTCCAACACAACTATTTCTCGGCCTGTTGGGCCTGCCGACGAAGGAGCACGTAGATCTTCTCTTTAGTCCACTCTTTGTTGTAAGGCTGGTATGTCTGGGTGTCAGCTCGGTAAACAAGACAGCTGAGGTCCGCCAGATCATCAATAAAATCAAACAACTGGCTGATAACACATGTGATAGAGGGGCTGTTGGGATTCATTCTCTCCAGATGTTCTTCATACATTTTACAAACGCCTTCCATGCACTCATTCACTGATTCATAATCAGCATAAGTTCTGCCTTCTGGTCTCTTGGTAGGCTGTACCAGCAAAATGGTGTGAGACATCGCGCCAAACTCTTTCACTGCAGCCGCCGCCGCCGACACACCACCACACACGAGCTTAATCACAACGCCCAATCCTATGGTTTTAATGAAACCAAGCCACATACTAAGCCCAGAAGGACAAAAACATCCTGGATTACATTAGCCTTGGGTAATACACTAACCAAAAAGGTCACTTTTTGTTCAAAATCACTAAGAAAGTTAGAGAAAAAATAAGATAAAAAATTCTCTGTGATCACCTCAGGGGGTAGTGGGCAGGGATGGCCCAGGAGAGAGCACTCAGAGCTCTGTGACAGAAGGAAAGGCTGAAAAAGAGAAATAGATTCAGGCAAGTGTGAGGAAAGTCCCGAGGAGTCAGTTATAGGAAGGCTCAACAGGGGGCAATGCTGATGACTAGAATCCAACCTTTGTGGGAACATTATAGTTTACAAAGCAATTTCACATACAGTTTCTACCATAGGTCAGCATGAGCCAGCACGATTGCAGGGCATGGGAGAGCAGGAAATGCAATGGGATAAAGAGGCTAAGGCCCAAGTCCTCATCCCAACCCTGCCACTGTGTTGTGTTGGCCTATTTCCTCCTCTTTCTTTCTCCATTTCTTCATTTCAACCAGGGCTTCTTAACCCCAGCACTATTGATGATTTGCACCAGATCATTCGTTGTTGAGCAATGTAGAATGTTCGGTGGTATCCCTGACCTCTATCCACTGGATAATAGTAGCACTCCCCCACACCCCCTCCCCTAGCTGTGACAACCAAAAATGTCCCCCAGACATCGCCAAATGTCCCCCGAGGGGCAAAACCATCCCTGGTTGGGCTTGATGATGTTCTCTGTGTTCTCTCTTACCTTTCGGGACAGCCATTAGCAGCAGGCCATGCAGTATTTTGTCATTGCAAAGTCTTTGGTTAGGATCAGGGAGAACTATCTTTCAATCCTGAGCCTGTCACTTGCTAGATGCATAATCATAGGCAAGTCCCTTAATCTATGTGAGCCTCAGGTTCCTTTTCTGCGAAATGGGGATAATAATAGGACCATCTATCTTAAAGGTTGTGGAGTGAAAATGATATGAGATGATTTATGCAGAGTGCTCAGAGACAAGGATATGGTAAGTGCTCAATCACTGTTAGGTAGCCTTATTATTGTTACCATTATAATAGAAGGTGCATGTCCTTGACCATTCAGTTTGACACCTTCTCTCCCTTATGGGAACAGGAAGATAAATAAGACAATTGCCTTCCCCTGGGGAGCCTGCAGTCCATTAGAGAAGCGAAGCCTGTCCATGAATCACTGTAATGCGTGCATCAAGACAATTGCCAGCAATGAATGAAGTAGAGTGGCTGCTGCTGGGTAGAGGAACAGAGAAAACAGAACCATCTGGGTGCATATGGGGCAACATCCCCCGGAACACTCTTACCAGTTCTGGATGCCACATCTCAAGATCGAAGAGGTCTGGGGAAGGGCACCAAGGATGATAGAAAGTGATAGGATTCTGCTGTCTAAGTCTGGGCAGACGAAGGCAGAAAGAGGTCAGAACTGAAACCTGCAAAACCATAAAAAGTGAGTATTATCAGCCTCTTGTATTTCATTAATAAAAATATGTAGAGTAGGTTTAAAAATCTTGGCTGTGGTAGGGTTATGTGAACAAGTGCAACCGCTGCACTCAAGGAATTTAGATTTAATGAGGGAGACAAGCTTGTAAGCAAGTGTTTCCAGGACACCAGTGGACTATCTAATGGCCTTATGACAGAACTGTAGTAGGAGGTCAGAGGTGAGGCAGGCAGGGCCAGAGAGGCTTCACAGAGGATGCGATATCTGGCTAGCACCTTAAAGGATGAGTGGAATTTCAATAGAAAATTGGGAGGGCATTCAGGGGTGAGAGAAAGGAAATTTCAGTAGCAAGAATGTTACGGAGGTCAGAGCAGGTACCCTGGGGGCAGCTAACTTGGACAATTCCACAAAACCGCAGGCTGGCCTTACCTGCCCCTTCCACTCCAAGAAAGAGCTTGCTCACATCTTCTTCATTGTGCTGCATGAACGCCCGACTCAGCCTGTGCACAAGTGGATATCAGGAGACCAGACACCTGCCACCACCGGGGCAACCCTCAGCCACTGGAAGCCTGCTGGTGTGTGACTGCTCAGGCCTCCCTCTGTAGGGTGCCTGAGGCAGGAGGCATCTGTGTGCTTCTGCCTGGAGCAGCAACCTGAGAATCCTTGCTGCCTCACCCTCTCCATGCCCTCTCCCTTTTTTATGGATATTATCCCCCAAATGAACCGCCTACACCCAAGTTTTCATCTCTGGCACCACATTTTGGAGCAATTCAGATTAAGAAGGGGCAAAGCATGATTATGAAGAAAGCATCATTTTTCACCAATGATGGAATTTCTGAATTTGTAACAGTGTACTTCCTAATTAGAGAAACTTTTTAATACTGCTATGCCAATTCTTAGTTTTGTCACCATTGACAAGTTACTTCACCACTCTGAGACACAGTTTCTTCATCTGCGTTTTACCTCATATGGTTGGGAAAATACATGATATAACTATTTAATTTACTTAATGTAGATAAAACTGCCAATACGTGTTAACCACCATTATTATCAATAACTAGAGGCCCGGTGCATGAAAATTCATGCACTGGAGTGGGGGGGAGGGTCACTCAACCCGGCCTTCCCCCTCTCACTGTCCAGGAGCCCTCAGAGGCGGGAGGCGACCTGGCGATCAGGGGAAGGCGATGCCCCATCACACCTCTGCTGCTGCCACTGCCAGCAGCACAAGTCTTGGCCAGCCCTGGTTACCTGAGCCTCGGGTGGCTCTGGGCAGCTAGGCAGCCGCCATCCGAGGCTTGCCTGCGCCTCGGGCCAGCCCTGGGAGGCTGGGAGGCTGAGGAGACTTGGGGACTCGGGAGGCAGCCCTGGTGGGGCTGAGGGGACTGGGCACCGCCATCTTGTGGCTGTGGGCGCCGCCATCTTTGCGACAGCATGAGGGCCAATTAGCATATTCCCTCTTTATTAGATAGGATAATACATTGAACAATGGGAAAATGCATCCTCTTCAACGCCTGAGTAACTGTTATGCCAAGGAGGTATGGCATTACTTACATAGCAACTGCTTTTAACTTTAATATAAGACATATTTTTGGCTTAAAAAATCCAAACTACAGCTAAAAAACGTCTTAAAAAAGGATGAGACTACTAGTATTTTGAATTTGACCTGATATATGACATATTTGGCCAAATGCAGCATATTTTTTTTCAAAGCAGTTCTCTTAGCTGTCAGAACTCCTTCCTGAAACTCATCTTTGGGCTAGGCTCTCAAAGTGAATTTCCATGACACCTTGAGCAAACCAATCTTATTAGTTTATAGTCACAGCTCATTTTTTGAACTAAAATGCTCATAATCAGCTTGATCAAACACTTTAATCCCTAGGCTCAGCTCTTAATGATCTTTAACTATGGAAAATCAAATTTGCTTTCAAGGGAAGAGGGGGTGTTATAACCACTGAGGAATGCAAAAGAACACATCATAAGCAATAAAAGACAATTCCCCAACACCCCTCCCCCCCCAAGGTTTGGGACATAGAAGCCATAGATTTTAGAGCTTGCAAATATTTGAGAGATCATCAATCCTCTCCCATTACACATGAGAAAACTGAGAGTGCGGAAGGGGAAGTAGTTTGATGAAAGACACACTTTCTAATCAGTTGTGAACTCACACGTGGGAGCCTGATTGCCTAACTCACAATTCAGCATTTTTCTGGCTACACCATGAGTTAGTAGCATCATAGGTAAACATGTAGCTACTCTCAAGTGCATAATGCCCATTTGAACACATAGGTTGGTAAAATATTATCATCTATGGTCCTAACTTGGAAATTGGTTTAAGGAAAACTTAAACACATTTGTCACTGATAAAACCATATCAACCTATGAGCAAAATAGATAAATGCCTTACCTTGAGGGTTGGAATCAAGGATAATAAGATTGTACTTCCACAGTACAGCCCTTAGGCTAAAGATAGATAGTGGAATACTAGGCTAATTGGTTAAGGATCTGTTGCAATATGGCAATTCCCTATGTCAACATATTTGTAATACACACACACACAGAGCTACTCTTCTCAATGAGGGACCTTGTTTTCACTTTGATGGAAAGAAAAAAAGTCACTTCAGATTTTGGATGAAGCTTCATGAAAACACAAACTTTGGTTATCACTCTAAGAAAAAGCTTAGACATATACACACACCGACGCTCACACCTTGTGCAGTCACTTTGAAGAAACCTCAGTCCCAGCCGCAAAGAGAGAAATAATGGATTATTTTAATTATGGCAATTTAAAGTAGGTATGCACAAATTATAAAACAAAAGATGATTATGTTATTTTTCACTGGGATTCAGTAGGAAAAGAAAGTGTTCTGTAAAACATGGAGGTGGGGGAAGGTTAATGACTGGCTAATGATTTGGGGATACAAATCTGGCCATTTCTGCTTCCTATTAATTGAACAGATTAAGTCAGTCATCATTTGATTTCCATGCTTTCTTTGTTCCAACCACAGTCTTTTTTTTTCCAGGCCGTAATTACCAGTTACCCAAGGCTTCATGCAAATGTGTCAGAAATCACACCATCAGCTCAATTAAAATGAGTTCACTTTTAAAAAGAAACATAATAATTATGTAATAATATAAAGTATTTATAAAAATTTTAAATATGCATAATAAAATATATAATGTGCATTGTAAGGTTTACATAATTATATATAAAATATTCTAATACCAGGCATCATAATAGGTGTCAGAGATATGAAAATTAAAATGTCACAATCTAAGTGTCTGAGCTGAAGAGTCTGTTCAGCTGTGGCCTAACAGTGTATGTGCCACGCATCCCTGAGAGCAAGCTGCCTTCAAGAGAGGATATGCTTGCCTCCTCCGAACCCCCCTCCTCCAACCGCTGTGCTCTCTAAGCCATAAATTTCCCCGTGCCTAGTGGAGCTGTTTATGAAATAACTGTCTCTATTGATTTCTTCGTCCAGTACAGGTATGCTGGCTCAGCTGCCCATCTGTTTACTGCTTATGGCAGGACCATTGAGAAAAATAAAGGAAAGAGGAGATGTGTGTGTGTGTGTGTGTGTGTGTGTGTGTGTGTGTGTGTGTGTGTGTCTGTCTGTCTGTCTGTTGGGGGGGTATACAAGGAGGCATGTATATAAAGGTGGCGTTAAAAGGAGGAATAGGAATTTGAATCATTCCTTCCTGGTAGGAGAGATGTCCATCGGCTGCATGGCCTGTGGCATTTCCTCAGAAAAGTCAGGAGGGAACTTTGCTTTCTGTTTTGGGGTTGTCTGATGCAGAGTCTACTAGACTTATAGTCAGGAGACCCTGCTCTCCTGGGGTCATCACTTGCTTTGGCGAAATTGTCTGACCACTCAATATAGTTTTCCTCATCTGTAAAGTGGGTTAATGGCTCATCACCCTTCCCACTTCAGAGTCATGTGAGAGAACTCCCAGGAGAAATCTTCAGAAATTAGAGAGCAATGTATAATTAAAGGCTCATGTGTATTAGCATATATGAGATGGAGGCCATGGTCTGAGAAGGTGATCGAGTTTATAGTCATCTAGGGAACCATCAGAATCCTATAATTCTTTAAGCTGACTCTGACCTCTAACCCGAGTTCTACTAAGGTTGTCCCCACTTCCTTTTCAGGTGACTACTACTCTTGCAAGCTATTTACTTTACATTAAACCCTAGAAGCTTTTTGCCCCTGGAGGACTCCACAGATACCAATTCTCCAGGCTTTGAAGAATGATCTATGAAGGATGCTGCAAAATATCTCAAGATCAATTGCTATAATTATCCTCTGAATAATTTTCTGCCATTATTCAGGCTGTACATATTGTACATGAAAGGCTATGTTCAGCCAAACCAGAAGCTTGCTGGGTTTGGGATTTACAGCTCTCAGTGTAAGAAGATTTAGAAGGCAACCCCTAGGAAATCCATCTGGAGATTGTTGAGAGGATAAAGGAAAATATAAGTTCTTTTAATCTTAATATTCTTTATGCTCTGCTCATTATGATTAGATATATCTTCTAGTTAAGCCCTCAACAAAAATAGAACTGGCTATGAAAAGACTATTTATTTTCTTTTCTATTGCTAAGGGAAAATAGCATGCATAAAAATAATAACAACAATATAAATGCTCCAATGCTTAGCTATTTAGAGAGCCATCCAATGTCTTATCATTTACTAAGTTTAGAGGGGAAAAAAAGAATCTCTCTCTAGAGTAGAACTAAGGAATGGAAAAACACCAGTTAACTTATTGTCACTTCTCATACTTTGGAGGCACTTTGTTTTTAATATAAGAGAAAGAAAATCGCCCTGACCGGTTTGGCTGAGTGGACAGAGCGTCAGCCTGCGGACTGAAGGGTTCCAGGTTCGATTCCAGTCAAGGGCATGTACCTTGGTTGCGGGCACATCCCCAGTAGGGGGTGTGCAAGAGGCAGCTGATCAATGTTTCTCTCTCATCGATGTTTCTAACTCTCTATCCCTCTCCCTTCCTCTCTGTAAAAAGAAAAAAATCAGTAAAATATATTTAAAAAGAAAAAGAGAGAGAAAGAAAATCATTGAATTTTCCCTTTCTGTCTCCTTCAAGCTCTCAGCGGGGAAAAATTGTCTGAAAGAAGCAGGAACACAGGGCCTCTGAGAAAGATCATGAGAGCCTTTTTTCCCATTATTAAGATTATTACTGAGGCAGGTTAAAGGGGAGAATAAAATCCAATATATTTCCCATTGCATTGATCATTAATATATACCAGCTTTGGCTCAGATGAGAGTAAACGTTACTTTTCCTGACCTCCAGTACCTGGGTGATAGGCTATCAGCGGCTGGACAATACTGCATTTTAAGAGCAAATGTCCTCTGAGTCATGGTTGATGGTTTTCTCCCTGAAAAGGCCATAGAAAATCATATCAAAAGAGTGGGAACATAACTAAGGTGTGCTTTCTGGTATTTCGCAACTAGATAAAAAAAAAAAAATCAAACTCTACATTGTTTAGGTAATAACAACAACCAAAAAAAAAAAAAGATAAGTTTCTGTAATAGGACAATTCATTTCAAAGGTTCCATTAATGTCCATAGGGGTTATTTAGTTGACAACATTGGTTTAGGCAAGGTTGCCCTGAAATAAAATGGCTTAGATCCAGCAGCTATGGGTCATTAGTCTGCAGCCAGGGATGTATGTTCTGGGTCTAAAATTCAGCTGAGTGCTCTGCTACCAGTGGTGGGATGAAATGATCCGGCACACAGACACAGATAGTGACTGAAGTTTAAAATGCATCGGCTTAGCCTTCCCGAATGCCATTTTCTAGGCTCACAGTGGATGGCATGAAGGATGTTAATGACTAAGGTTAAAAAATAAGGCAAAATGGGAGGTCATGGCATTCCTACTCCTCTCCTGGAGTGGTAAGTGGTAGTGTTAATACCATTAACTGTATCTGGGTTTAAACATATTGGTTGTACCTGCCTTACCAGTGTGCTCACTTTTTTCTGCGTGCATCCTGAGAGATTTTGGAAGTGGAAAAGAAAAAGGGAAGAGTGGTTCATGTTAGAATCACACAGCTACCTGGTTTTAAAGAATTTAAGAAAATCATTGAATTCAATCTGGTTAGACAACAAGCTTGGTGGGCTGAATCTTTCTTACATATTCATGGTATCTCTTGGTTAGCACAGGCCCAGCCAGTTCACAATAGGAACTTAAAACATATTGACTAATTGAATGGTCTTTCTCATTTTATAAATATATATAAGCTCAATTCCAAAGAGCTTAAATGCCTTGCCCAAAGTCATGAGGCTAGAATTGAGATTATGGTCCAGATCTCTTGGTTCTTTGTAGAAAGAGAATGGGTCTTTAAAGGACCAAAGATTTTATATTATTTCCACCAGAAGTCATAGCTGTCTGTCATATGGACATTTCTTTCTGGTTTCATATATTGGCTGAATCCTAGTTAGAATTTTTATCATGAAACCTGAAGACTCATGACTCTAGCCAAAATGGAAAGTACTTCCAGATTTCATTAGCTAGATTTTATGTGTATGTGGTGTGTATGTGTGTATCCATGCATGTGTGTGAGTCTATGCATATGTGTGTCCGTGCATACCCCGGTGTGTGTGCATATTTCAGAAATTGCTGGCACTAAGAACGGTTTTAATAGATGGACCTCGGATAATTTCTTTGCCAGGTAGGCTGTCATGCTCCCCTGATTTGAAAAGACTTGGGAATTTTACTCAATTTCCCAAAGGACCAGAACACTCCATCCAAAGCATTAAATATGTACAAATGCTATCAAAAGGGAGGGGGCGTCTAAAATCTGAGGATAATTGCACACATCAAGCTAATTACCCAGAAGCACTATAAGCTAATGAGATTAGCCAGGAGGCCTGTCCAGCACTGATTAATCAAAGAATAATGCCAATGCACCTGCAGTAAAAAAGCACCCCATCTCTAACAAAAAAAAGGTTTTGTCCATGTTTGAAAACCATACTTCTTTTTTGCCATCTTCTCGCTTTATAGAAGCATGAGTCTCCTTAGGTTAATACTCCACAGGGGGCTACAATGAACTGTAAGTCCAGTAGTTGTCACTCTAGACAAAAATGCTCAGCTCATGACTCATTTCTTCATTTAAAAAATGGAAATACTCAGAATCAGTGCTCCTCCAACTCACACAATTAGGAGAATGTACTTGTGAAGCTCTGCACAGACTTAGCTCCAAGCAAAATCTTCAGTGCTTAAAAATAGCAAACTAGTCAAATGCCCCCACGATGAAATGCCTCGCTGGTATTTCCCTCCTCTTTCATCAGGGAAAATGGTCACATTAAGGAGAATAGCCATCAGCTGACAAAATATAAAAATCTAAAAGAAAATGACAAATAACTGAATACAAAATAATGCAAATAACATAAAAATACTGTACCTTACTCCTAATTTTAAAAATGTAAATCAAAACAACAAAAAATCTCACAAATAGAGAAAAAATATCATCCAATCAACTATTTGTTAGGCACCAATAAGATTACAAGGATACAAGAATCATTATTTCATTTTAAGAAAATAAAAAAAATCACTATGTAATTTTAAAACCTATATTAAATTGCATTTCACATTTTTTCTGCCTAACTTTTCATTCTAGGCCCCATGAGAGACATTTTTGACATGCATTGCAAAAAAGTCATCAGGGTGACTCTATTACAGGACTACAGTACTGGCGTGCCAGTTAAAAAAATTTTGCAGGGTAAAAGCTGAGAGACAGAGTTTATGTTACCACTTTTTGGAAAGCAAATTGAAATGCTTTTTAACTTCAAAGGCTCTTTGCAGGGAGAAATGAGCCAAGTTTCCTTCTCCTTGTATGAGGGATTGCATCCTCTATCATGAGGGCCATGATGGATAGGGCTGATACGTGGGCAGCCTGCTACAGTTCTAAGTTGTGTGGTCACAGCATCAGAGTCAGATGACTCTTAGACGCCAAGAAGACTCCACAGTGGAGACCTGTGTTTCTCTTTTTGGGGAAGCAGAAGTGAAATCCCATCTCATAATCCCCCCCACCACCACCAAGAGCCAAATATTATAGGTGTGTTCTCATAGTCCATTTATACAGTGAATTTATCCTACACAGAGGAATCATGGGGAAATATTTTAAAGCACTTTTATAAGGAAACAGTTTTTGCATATATTTACTATGGTCTTTAGTACATTGTTGTATAATACTCTGTTTACTTGTTTCCCTGCTAGAGTGTATGTTTGTTGAGAGTGACAACAAACATACACTCTATTTGCCGATGAGTTTGTAACCAACAGCACAGTGCCTGGAACAAAGTTAGTCTCAAAAAATGCTGGATACCTGAGTGACTGATACCTAGAAATTGTCACCGAAGGTTATCAAATCCTTTACCTTTAAGTTACAATTCTACTTACACATTCCCTAGCAATCTCTAATAATTTATCTATTCTTTCAACACATACTTACTGAGACCTCTGAATCAGCCTCTATTCTAAGTGCTGGGAATATGGCAATGAAAAAGCAGACTAAAAATTACGGCATTTATATAATTTATGTTGTAGTATCGAAAGAAAGATGGGGATAAGTGCTATAGAGAGCAATAAAGCTGGGGGCTTGTGTGATGAGGAATGAAAATATTTTATTTTCTTCTATTCTTCTTTCGAGGAGAAAAGAACGAAAGGCTTGAAAGTCTTGGTGGACAAAAACAAGATTCTACTTAAAGGAAGTAGGTAAGTATAAAGACAAGAACAGATAACAAATGACACCCTGAAGAAATGTGTGAGCTATCAAACTCCTATCTCTCCTTCTGCTGTCTTTATACCTGGCCACCTTCCTTAAGTTAGAGACTAATTTTAAACATTTGGACTTGCAAATTGCCTCTTTTGCCTGGAACGATCTTGGTTTCTGTTCACATGGCTGCCTGGCTTAAGCTTCTAACACGTCGTGCGCATATGCTGTCCCTCATGAACACAAGTGCTGCTGGCCCCTGAGCAAACCCCCGTGACTAATATAGCATGCCCTGGATTTCATTTTTGTCACATTCCATCATACCAGGAGATGACATCAGCCTCCTCCTGGGAAGTCAGTAATATTTATCTAATTTTCCTTAGATATGGAAATAAGTCATGAAGTTTAAGTGTGCAATCTGATGATATAAGAGTCCACATTCAAATAAATACTGGCCATTTTTATGTCCAAATTCATGCTCTCTTCATTGCACTATACCTCTTTACTAGGAACTTAAGAGGAGCAGCGGGTGCACAAATTATGCAGAGAGAAAGGAGGGAATAGAATGATCCTAAAGACACTTGGCCGATTTACATTTATGCCAAAAGCTAGACCTCTATGAACTTGTCTACCTCACTTCCACTTCCCCCCTATGATTTTCTTGTCACTTTATGTTCATTTCCACAAAGTAGTATATCCTTAACGCTTCCCAATAAAATAAACAGAAGACTTGATATTGACTTACTTTATGCTCCTTATTTATAATACAATGTCTTTTCTTAAAAGAAAAATTCTTGAGCTCTCACATTTATGTTGGGCACTTTACCTAACTTAAGAAGCTGGATTTTACAGATTGCATGGCCCATCTGTGCAGAATCTAAGCTTTGAAACAATCTGTGATGACAATTGTAAACATGAAACAAACGTTATTTTTTATTTACTTGACCCCATCCTTCAGAGTCTCTTGATATATTTCACTTGGAAGAAATTGGCATGTGCTTATTTTTTTTTTATCATTTTCTCAACCCTGTTTGAGAGTCTCTAACATCTGCATTTATTTCACTTGAAGAGATCAAAAGAGTGGTAATTAACCTGCCAAGAATGTAAGGTAAATATAGTAAAAAGTAAAAGAAAGAAAGAAACAAAAAGTCAAAAAAGAAGAAAAGAACCGGCCATACTGGGGTTTTGTTGCTACCTTCAAATGCTTGGAATTACTATTTGGAAATATCTTCAACAAAGGCAATAAAAACATGTCAGAGATGTAAAATACCAGCACGCTCCCCATACCTACTTTTAAAAATTGCTCCTTGATTGAAACCACAGGGAACAGCAGAGGTGAGGTAACGGGCCTTACACAATCAAATACTTGAATATGATCGAGGAAAGGCCAGCGTTTGAGGCTCTTATAGTGAAGAATTTATTCACAGTGTTTTAAAGAGTGGATAAGGCGATGAAGTGGCCGGAAAGGGGGAAGGGGAGGAGAGGAGAGATGTAGGTTGGCAAAGGTGGGGTTGGGGGTATACAAGAGCAAAGAATAGAGAAAAACCCTTTAAAATAAAATAAAATACCCTCCGGCCAGATTCCTTTATGTAAGCCTTTGGGGACCCCATAAAAAGCTGCGACTAAATGAAAGTGTTACCAAAGCAGATGGAGAATAACATCAGAAAATCAAATGACACATTTAAAAGGGCAAAACATCAATATTACCTAAAGAACTGATCAAATGTGTCATTTTGAAATGCACACCAAAGCAACAAAATCATGAAATGCATTAAAACGGTGAACTGGGGAATGGAGAGAAGGCGCTTGGTTGACTCCCACCATGCAGAAAATCAGACGTTATGTGCTGGAATACATGAATATAAAGGGAGGCAGGTTGTTTCTACACACATTTAGAAATTGTCAAAAACATATCAAAATGACAGGCCATGCTAAGGTATGCATTTGTTCCAGCCAAGGGGACTTCAGCGAGTTTCCTAGGCACACATATGGATGTGCTGCCTTGTCAAGTAGTCTCTGGTCTGAGCTATGGTATCTCTTTGGAGGGGGCTTCACAGGCAGGAGGACCCAGGCTAAACCTATGAGCTCAGGATTAAAAAGGTGATGTGGTTTTGAACAGTGAGGGCCATCTGAAGACCAATTTATGGGAGGCTGTCATCCAGGCCTAATAAGCTTGTCCGAAGCAAAGCTCTAATCATATTGACCAGAAGACTTGGTTCAGAGCAGCTAAATGCAAGTTCTGGATTGAGATAGTGACTGTATGTTAAGCCAGCAAGCCAGCAACCCATTAGGTGTACACATTCTCTGACGATTTTGAAAAAGTTGCCAGAAATCTTCACTGGGACACAGAAAACCAGAAAAGGTTTTGTTGTTGGGTGCAGTACTGGAAGGAAGAGGGAATGGGTCTCCAGTCTTCAGTTTTTGTGACATGGTGTGCTCTCCTCTGCTCACAGAATGTGGCAGACAAGGGCAAGGGCTCCGGAATCAAACTGACATGGAGTTTAATCCTGGCTTAGTCACTTACGAGTTATGAGAATGTAAGCACTTTACTAAATCCCTCTAAGCCTCAGTTTCCTCATCTTTAAAAGAGAGACCATAACAGTGTCTCATGGGAATCATTGGAAGGATGAAATAAAATAATGTATATTAAGGATTTAACAAGTGCCTAGAAAAGAGTAAACTCTCAATAAATGTAAGCTATTAAATTAAGTCATAAGCTGTGGAACTAAAAGGGATCTTTTCATTTAATATCAACTTCTTTATAAGGAACTAGTAAGAGAAGGTCCAGAAAGCTGAGGTGACCTGCCAAGACAACCCTGTCATCACGGACCCAATGCTGCAGTGCCTCCTACTCCCTCTTTCTGTATACGTTGGCCTCTCCTATTGGTTCTTTGTCTTCACAGTGTTGCTGGGAGTTTCTTTCCATATGTTTATTAGTTCTGCCCTTGAATACCACTCTTCCTCAATTTAAAAATTTGCTCTTATTTAGCAAGAATAAACTAAAACACTTTGAGGTGTTGAAGATGGATACCATATCAACAATATCCATATGCATGCTCCTCCGAGAACATTTCTAGTTCAGAATAGAATGCTAAATTCTAATGGAGAGGATCTCAAGCAGTGAATGGATGTGAAGAGAAGGGAGAATGGAGACATTTGGCTGCATATGAAAGGTCTTTTCACACCCTTTTAAAACACTATAGGGTAATTGCATAACTCAACTTCAGGAGACACCATTCCCCTCTCTGTTCATAGCTGTTCAAGGCAAAGCCCAGGTGTAACCCACACATAGGTTAGGTAGAGGACAGTGAGACACTACCTAACTAACTGGTGACTGGCTTTCCAGTTTCAGAAGAGTGAGACAGCTGCCTTCAGAAGTACTGAAATTCATTCGAGTCCCCAAGGGAGGTCAATGGAATCGAGGGGAAACAAGTGAACTACTTTAAACTAGAAATATTTTTAGAGTATCCCTTTAAAATCTAGGCAAAAATTTTTAGATGTTTCTGATTTCTTAAGGGTAAGAGAGATTGAGAAAAGGGAAGAAAGAGGAGAAAGAGAACAAGCATATTTGGAAACCTTACAAAATATATAGTTCCTGCATAAAAGAAGCTGATGACTAGTATGTGTCAAATTTTAAGTTTCCCCTACTTCAGAAGTTGGCAGAGACACCGGAGGACAGAGGACCCCATGGCCATTTTCATGGGTTTCCTCTAGCACATCGAACCTGTAACTCTGGGTGCCCAGGATCATCCAGATTGAGGAACACTGTCTGATCAAGATGTTACTGGTATTGGGGTTCTGGGGTTCCCCAAGAGAAATGGAGAGGAAATCCCAGAGAAATGTCCAGAGTTTAATAAGCTTATGCTCAAACACAAGGAAGGCAGCACAGAGGAAAGACAGGTCCTCCAAACTGGCTTGGGGTCTGGCTCTGCTCGGCTGCTTTTATAAGCTGGGGACAAAGTGGACTTGCCTCAAAAGACAGGTTTGTTGAAAAAGGCAGGCTTATGGAACTTCCCATTTCAGGGTCCGGTGACTCCTTTTCCAGCTGTGATGCCTGGTAACTCTGTGGGAGCCTGCACTGCTCCTTACCGCCACCCTAGGAAGGTCATGTAGTGGTCACACCTTGATCACCTGGGCATGGGGGTCAGTAGTTTAAGCAGGCAATTAGAAGGGAGATAACATCAGCTACATCTGAGCTTCTGAGTAGGGAGTGGAGGGGTGGTGACATTTTTGCGCTCCAGTGGTCCTTCTGGCCACCTGGCTGGTTTTCTTGGGGGTCTGGGCCTGGATCCCTCAAAGAAATTACAGCAGACGTTCAACAACAGCTCAGAATATATTTGACCAGAATGACCAAGAGACTGAGGTTAATAGGAAACCAGGCCGCAAGTGAGGGGAACAACATGTCTCTAAGTAATGGTGTCTTTGCCTAAAACGGGTGAAGAACCTTTTTTCTGCCAAGGACCTTTTGGATATTTATCACATCATTCACGGGCCATACAAAATTATCAACTTACAAATTATGTTGCTATGAACAAAGCTCATAGATTTACTCTGAGTCCCACCTGTGGTTTCCTTAAGCAGAGCCAGACATTCCCCACCTCTGGCCTGAAAGATGCTTCCTTCACCCATTTGCAAAGCTTGCTTCCTCCCTCCCTTCAGCTTCCTTCTTTGATCAGCATTTCAGCATATTAGTGAGGCCTGTCTGACATGTAATTGAAACAGTAACCCCACACCCATTCCAACACACCAATCACTATTACCCTTCTCTAGCACTCAATACCACCTAACATATTATACATCTATTTGGCTCTCCATTAACTATCACTCTGATAGGTAGAACAATGGCTCCCAACATATAGTCCCGTCCTACCCCTGGAATCTGAAAATGTACCTTATATGGGGAAAACATGTCTTTGCAGGTGTGATGAAGTTAAGGACTTTGATTTGGGGAGATTTTCCTGGATTCTCATAATGAATCTGCAATGCAATGCCATGTATACAAGGGAGGTAGAGGGAGATTTGGCACATATAGAAGAAACTAGGAGAAGACAGTGCAGGAACAGACTTGAAGATGGTGGCTTGAAGGTTAGAATGACATGGCCACAAAGCAAGGAATGCCAGCAGCCACTGGAATTTCAAAGAGGCCAGAATAAAGGGGTGTGACCCTGCCAACACCTTGACTTCAGACTTCTGGTTTCCAGAACTATGAGAAAATACATTTCTGTTGTCTTAAACAGTCAGTTTGTGATAATTTACTATAGCAACCACAGGAGATTAATACACTGTCCTTCATTGAAATGTAATTCACAAAGGAAAAGGACTTTTTCCATTTATGTTCTCTGTGCTGTCCTCTGTGCCTGGAACTGTGGGCTGGTCCATACTAAAGGTTCAGTGTTTACACTTGATGAATGAATGAATAAATGAAAACCCTAAGTTTCAGTCTATTTTTCCATCTAAAATAAAATAATTGTGAGCCTAGCATTTACCAACACGACTCACCAATTCACTCATGGCATAACTGGGCCTACTAAAAGAATTATTTCACTAAGTCTTTAACAGGCAGATCTTGCCCAATTAGTAAGTGGTACATCTAGGAAGCAGGACTTTGGCCCTGAAGCCTACTATTTTGTTCAGTGTGACTCGGCTAGAATTGAGACACAGATTCTTTCGGAGGAATTCACAGTGCTGGGACAGAACCAAAACTAGTTTTCACAGGTAACACGTACTAACCAGTCTCATTTCCTTTCAGCCATACTTCATCTGTCAAATCTCCAACAGATTTCCATGGTAATTGTCAAGGCCAGCTGCTACCACCCAAGGCTGATTCTGCCAATAATAGATTATTATAATATATGTAGCTAATAGGGCTTAGGCTGTCATAATGTGGCAGGATTAGATGGATCTTTGTAATAAAAACTAAGAATCTCTTAACATTTATGTATTGCTTTTACATTCTAAGTGCATTCACATCTGTTATGTCGTTTTCTCATTCCAATACCCCTGGGAGAGATGGATCCATTTGGGATAATGCTCCTTTTATCCAGATGGAAAAGCTGGCAGGAGGACTGAAGAGTGCTCCCAACGGTGCCCTCCTTGCAAGTGGACATAGTCATTGCCCGTCTAAGTCACAGGACCATGTAAGGATCCAATATATCAGTTGGTGTCTAGAAAAGTAAAGAGGATTACCCCTATGATGGGTTACTCTTATGAACCAGTCCTTGCTTTGGAAGGAAAAATGAACTTCTGGCACTGAATGTCTGATAAATTGTAATTGCCTTTCCCACCTCTCTCTAAGCTCTGTGCCCATCACTCTTCTCTCGTTTCCTTGGCATATAAACTTAGCACCCCCCGCCCCCAACAAGTCAACCAGAATCAGAACACTAATTTATTAAGCAAATGTGAAAGAATGCCAGGGTTCTGTAGCTGTTAAATCATTAAAACAAAAATAGCCACAAAATTTTGTTTTTATAAGCCGAAGCCATCATAAAGAGAAAAAAAGAACACATCTGCAGCCATTAGCTCTTTCACCAGTCCTTCCATGATCTGCACAGAAGAAGAAAAAAAGCTACTCTGTGGATGATAATAACCCAAGGTGGGCCAGGATCATCAAACCCAGACTTGAGGGAGATGGTTCATCCCATGTCTACATAGTTCCTGAAACACGCTGAATGCTGTTTGGAAAATATGCGAGCCATGCCATTGGGATAATCTTAGTCACCAAACTTATTAAATGCAATTATTCCAGAATTATATTTCTTGCTTCTTTTTTAGTGCAAATTAGGCACTTTTAAAAAGGGATACAGAACACTTATACCTTTTTAGAACAAAATAAGATATCACTTTGGAAGCCATTTATTCCTAATTACACAATTACTTTATCCTGTAGCACTTGCTGAGGGGGAGAAAAAGGCTATAAGGCAAAAAATAGGCTAATTTAAGGTATCTTATTTCTTTTTATTGGAAAAAAAAATTAACATCCAATTTCTTTTCCCTCTAGAATTCAAAAATGTTATAGCATAACAAGTGTTTCTCATTTCTGTATAATAAAATAATGATGTAATTAACAATTAAATAGCATAGCATCACAAGAAATTGCTAAATCTGCTTGTGAATAGAAGTAAAAGCCATGCTCTTTTAAGGAACTTTAGAAGTGGAGGTAACTACTACCTGGCCTGAAAGTGGGAATCAGATTCTTCAGCATGCTGCTCCGAGTGGGCTGGTTGGCACCTGGAGAAACTTGCTCTGACTCTGCAACCACCCAGGTGTGGATGGCGCCGGTTACAGTTTCAGAAACACTCTCCTTCCAGAGAATCACGTCTGCTCTCCTTACCTGCTCCTCCTGGGACACTGTCTGCTGACCAAGTACAGGCCAGGGAGTGCCAAGTGGGCTGAGAGGCATAGGCTCCATCTCTCCTGCAGAGTATGGCACCATCCCTCACCTGGACTCCTGATGGGCCCCTGTCTTCAGTCTTGCTTCTGTTCAACTGGTCTTCCACCCTGCACCTGACAAGGTCCTTCTAAAATGCTAATCTGATTGCCTCATGATTAAAACCCTTCAAGAATTCACTTTTCCTCTGCCCAGTCGGCCAGCATGGCTCAGTGGTTGAGCATTTACCTATGAACCAGGAGGTCACAGTTTGATTCCCGGTCAGGGCATATACCTGGGTTGTGGGCTCGGTCCCCAGTGGAGGGCACACAGGAGGCAGCTGATCAATGATTCTTTCTCATTATTGATGTTTCTTTCTCTCTCTTTCCCTCTCCCTTCATATCTGAAGGCAAAACAAAAATATATATATATATTTTTTTTTAAATTCACTTTTCCTCTCGGATCACATCCCAAAGCCACAGGAAGGCATGCAGGAGTCCTCTCCATTTTGCCCAGACCTCTTTTTCTAGGTCCCATCTTGCCATTCCTCACTAAATATCTTGTGCTCAAGTCACAGGATGGCTAAGATTTGCATGCCTCTCTATTATCTGCCTGGGAACAGCTTTTTCCACGCTCTGTCATGGCAAACGACTCATCCTTCAATTCTAATGTCACCTTGGATTCCAAGTCCCCCAGAGGGCAGGCACTGCATGGTCTATCTTTGGGTATTTCACAGTATGTAAATTACTTGGCTCACCAGATACTGTTTAACTAATCATGGGGAGAAAAGAACTAGCATATTTTACAAGACTATTCTTTCTCTGTTAATTTACTTGTCCTGTTTTTGCTCATTTCTTTGGCCTTCCCCCTTCTCTCCTTTCTATTTCCTTTCGATTTCTTTTTAGTAGGGGGCCAGAAGACGGGAAGAGACTTGCAGTGGGGGAGCCTGTGGTGAAACCAGTTGCTGTCTCTGCCTCTACTGGAATTTGCCTTCACAGCCTATTGAGTGCATCTGCCTCAGGGGCCTGGATTGTGACAGCTGTTTAATAAACCACATCAGCAGTGCCTGAGGCTTAAGACAGAATGAAAGTGAGAACCTCATATTTCATTTCAACTCTGGTGATAACCTCTGAATGCCGTTATTCACCATTTTAATACAGTCTTTATTATCTGCCTCCCCCCTCGCCTTTCCTTCTTCCCTTTGGTGTAGTCAAATGGCCTTTTGCTCTGGGCTTGGTGGCTTCATACAGGCATTCTCTATTCATATGCATAAGCTTACAGCTGCTCAAACACTTCAGAAATCTGGAGGCCTCCCCTTCTCCCGCCCCCTTCTCAATGCTTTGTAAAAATCTTTGCTTGGCAGAGAAAAAGGTCACATCTCCTAGCTGCTTCTGCCCTGCCGGTCCCCGTTCAATTGTGGCGATACATGACAGTACATTATAGTCGAGTATGGCGGTGGTTATCCATTCAAGGGCCTTACAGGTTCCCACTCATTGGGAAGGGAGCTAGGGGGGGCGGGGGGGATGGAAGAATGCGGTGGTGCCTGCCAGGGCTGAACACTGTGGAAGCCGAGCGTCGGAGCTTACCCACTAATGTGAACTGCAGTGAGAAACTCCTGTTCACAGTTTACAATAGAAAAGACGGGAAGCTAGTTTCAAGGCAGAGTATTACTCCAAGAAGTGTTTCACTTTGAGTGCATGAAGGCAACTGTGCTGCCTCTCCTGGGGAGGGGCTGACAAAGCCGAATCTCCCCCAGCAAAGAATTTGTGTACTAGTAGGAGCAAAGTGCAGCTTTAGCAAACACCTGTTTCCACTGCCCGGTGCAGACCCTCCGTTATTTATTTATTTTATTTTATTTTTTTGCCGATCACAGCTGAGCTGGCAGGACAGAATGCCAGATTGCTCGTGCAGGCCTGGCTCGAGTCAAGGGCTGGCATCTCATCCAAACAGTTTGAAATTAGGTTTCAAAACTACCTGTGAGAAAGAAAGATGTGGCGGATAATCGCTGATGCAAGCAAAAATACTGCAGTGATAGCTGCTTGGGGAGGGGAGTGAGGGTAGACTGGGCTACTTAACACATTTAAAACGTGCTTCTCTTGAAGCGGTGGCTCCCTTCTCTCTCCCCACTGCACCCCCAACTCCTCCTTTATTAACGTAGCCTCCTTTATGTGAACTTTAATAAAACAATTTTCTATCCTGTGCAGGGAAGACCACAAACACTCCTGCTTTAGAAAAAGGATAACTTAAGATTCCTAGGGTCCCCAGAATAAAGAAGGGGGCAGGGGAGGACAGGCATGATATTGTACCCCCTAAGGGCTCCTGTTACCAGGAGTCATATGTAAACTGGGCATGAGGGCTTCTTCTGATAATACAACTGACAGCACATGAAAGAAGTCATACTTTTTTAGGCCCAGGAAGGAAGATAATCCTTTATGACTTTTAATTTAATGTGTTTCTATCTAGTGACGTATCACCTAACCCCTGGGCTTTGCCTGGGGCCACAAGAGTCCTGTCTTACTCTGTGTGTAGGATGAGGCTGGGAGGGGAGAGGGCACCTCATCTGCAAGCTCATGATCTGTTCTAAACTTGCCAGAGACCCCAAGACTCCGAGGGAGGGTAAGCAATGAGGTTGTTCTCTCTTTCTGATACCCCTTATGCAGTCCAGCAGCAAATCCTGTTGGCTCACTTTTAAAATATATTTAAAGTCAATCCACTTTTATCATCTCTTCTATTATCACCCCACATGTGGTCCAAACCACCCTCATCTTTCACCCATATTACTCCAATAGTCCTGACCTAGTCTCTCTGTCCCTACTCTGCCTCCAGCCTCCACTCCATCCTTCTGTTCATTCTTCACAGCAGATCCCAAGATAACTCATGGGGTCTCCCACTGCCACCATGGCCCTGCCCAGATCTCTCCTTGCACTTCCTGCACGTGCAACACGCACCTACGTGCACTGGGATTCAGACGCCCTGTCCTCCTGCAGCTGTTGCCGGGGAATGGAAGGGCTGTCTCCACCTCCGGCCTTTTGCTATCACTCATCCCTATGCCTAGAACATTCTCCAGATACCCTCCTCACTCACCTCCTTCAAGTCTACCCACCATCACCTCCTGAGCAATACTTTCTTGATTATTCTGCTTAAATCTTCAATGACCATGTCAGCATTCTCTGTACACTTTACGTACTTTATTTTTCTCCATAGCTCTGATCACAATCTAGCATTCTATACACTTCACTCATTCTGTCTTCCTTGACCTGCATGTTTTCAGAAGGCAGGATTTTTGTCTGTTTTGTTCATTAATTTATTCTTAATTTCTAGAACAGTGCCTATCACACAACACATGTTCAATATATATTTTTGGAAAGGATAAATATTATGTCTATTCCTAGGTCAAAATTTTGAAATATTGGGAGTAAAGGTTGCTTCAGCATAGGTAGGAGGGGGCAGGTTCCCGGTGGCCCACAGAAGCTGGCTCCTCCTGGGACATGGGTGTGTGATGGCTGGGATTCCCCTGGCTTTAACAAGAGGGATCAGGAGTCAAGGACATTGTATTAAATACCCTGCCTTGGCCACTTTCCCTTAATGCTCATGTCTCACCTCCACATTCTATCATCTGGGTCCAATAATGATCATCAGACCTTGAACTAAGTGGGTGAAGTACAGATGTCTCCATCCTGACTTGCTCTTGACTTAGGATACATAGTGGAGCTTCTCTACCCACTACTCTTGGACATTGGAACAGAAGAGTGGAACTGTGCCAAGTCTGTTTCCACGCCAATACACCACCTCAGCCCCTGATTCAGTCTGAGGTTCCAGGTCTACAGTGGACACAGAAGTGATAGGGTACAGACCCTTAAGAGCAGAGCTTAAAACTAAAGACAGTGTCCATGGGTGGTTATGGTAACCAAAGAGAAGGCTCAGATACCCGTGATCTAGAGGTGGCAAAGAGCAATAAGAAGCAAGCAGGTTTTGAAGGGTGAGTGAAGAAGACAAAAGCCTAGACCCTAGGCCTCCTGCATCCCCTCTCTCGGAAGGTTCAATCCCTATGAAAGGAACTAAGAATATTCAGACAGAAATAGACAACTCTTAAGTTTGGAACAGATTCAATGGGAACTATAAGTTTTCATTATTTTAAAAAATGGACTAAAGTGGGTGTCCATAAAAATAACTCATCTTGAACCTACCTCAAACCCTCTGTTTTTATTTTTTTAAGTAAACAGACAAATTGGTATATGTTTGGAGCATAATCAACTTGTTTCTCTCTGCCAGGCCAGACACACTTGTGGACACCAAAGCCATGGCCACCAGCCCTGTTTGTAGGGAAAGAGTTGGAATGAATGCATTTGGAGATGAGTTAACGGGATTTTAAAACTACCCAAATCTTGGCATATCATCCTTACTTTTAAAATTGATTATTCTGCCACTCTCAGCAGGTTTCAGCCTATTTTCTGAGAGCTTTAGAGTCTACAAAACATTTTCACATGCATCATTTTATTTCATCCCTGTCCCTCTGATAAGCAGTGGGTTAAAAGAAAGGAATTACTTCAGATGAATCCCCAAACATGACCTATTTCGTCCCCATTTCAATGTTATTTGATTGAACTAAGCACTTTTAGCTCATATAAACAGATTCACTGACTTTCAAAACTAGGAATATCCTAAAACATTCATCCCTACCTCTGGCCATAGGATATAACTCTTCTATTAAACAGCAAAGTCCTGGGGACAGGAGGTGGAAGAGAGTCTGACAAGAACCTACTGCCATCCGTGTTCATTCCTGCAAATTCAATCTCTTTCTTCTCTCCTCCCTCCTGCCCTAAACAACCAGCTGATCCTCAAGAGGCACATTCTGGTAGGTTCTTATCTTTTCTCTTTATGCACCAGACAGAAGCTAATGGATGCTCCCCTGATTGAATTTTGTGCTTATAGTTCCCTGGTGATATTATAAGAAAAACATGAGTAGGTTGAAATAATACTACTTCAGGTGCACTTAAAGGTCTTTCAGGCTTAAGTCTGCAGTCATGTGATGGTGCCTCCAATTCTTGCATCCCTCCTCCCTTTCTCAGCCCACACCAAGACTTCCATGAAACCATCCCCAGGCACCACCATTCCCCACAGGAGGGTGTGACTCCCATCTCCCCAGGCCTCCCAGTCATGTAGACACACATGTGGGCATCTGCTTTCCTGCAGTGCCCTCCAGGTTTGTCTGTGCAGTGCCCTCCAGGTTTGTCTGGCAACGCAGGCTCCCTGATAGCTCCAGCCACCACGCAGTGGCCTCAGTGCTCTTCCTCTCTTGCACCTGTGCCCCTTGTCAAGGTCCTCAGCTCTGCAGGCTGCTTCACTGCTGTTGCAGATGCAGGTGCACACTGTGGAATGCCAGCATCTGTGCCAGAGGCTGTCTCCCTAAGCAAGGCTGAGCCTTGCGGGTGTTGGGACAGTGCCTTTTTCCTCCATTTACTGTCATCCTTTCTTAGCTGAGGATGCTGAGAATGCTTCTTGTCCTCCTACCCCTCTCCCCCTTACTATTCTCAGAGCCCACATCAAATCATCTCTCTGGACTTACAACAAAATCCACATTATTGGGTGGAGGGAAGACACTACCAACAACTACCACATGGCCAATGCCTCTTAGCTCTGATGCCTAGACCGCTTTCTCCTTAATAGGCCTTTCTCATCAAATCACTCATCAGAACTGCTGCCTGCAGAGTGACTGGCCCCACACACCTAGTCAAGGTGCCAGCTTGCTGCATTGCCACCTCAGGGTTCCAACAGTGTCTCCCAGGCTGCAGTGTTCTTTTCTCCCTGAGACGATCAACAAAGCACCTGGCTACAAAGCACCTGGCTTCAGGCAGGTGATGGACAAAAGGGGACTCCAGGTCATCAGAATGTCCCCACCTCTATGCCCCACAAATGATTCATATATTAGTGAATGTTCAGGAGTGGGCATCAGATCTCACCCCCATCCATGACTCCTCTTGGGCATTTTCAGAGCTTTGTTGATAACCTGAGTCACCCTGGCCTCAAGCTGGTCCCCTTCTGAAATGATCAATCCAAGGCCTGAGTTTGGATTTACTTAAAGTGGAACGTTCCATCTTCTGGAACTAAAGACTCTGAACAAAAAGTTAAGTTCATGTACTTTCAGTTCTTATTTGTGGCCTGAAGTTTTGCTTAACTTTCTCTTAAGAATCTGCCATAAATCCTGCCCCTATGCCCAATTGTAGGACAGTTGTTCATCTTCAAATTTTGCAAGACTGCATATTTATTCTTTTTTATGTGCAAAGGTACACAGGAAAAGCTAGGGACACACTAGACAAGTAAAAGATTCTGGTATTGCCAAAATGGAAATTGGAGAAAAATCTGAAAATGATCTCATCAATGCACTTGCTTCTTCTGACAAAGCATACCTCTCCCATCCACAAGGAGCCGTGGGGACAAGATAAGGTCCAATAGTGATATTGCTCATTAGAGGCCAAGAGGAAAGTAGATGGGCCAACAGTGAACTGAATAACTAAGAAAGGCTCCTTCCTGCAGGTCCTTCAGAGGGATGCATTCCTGCTTGGCTGTGGCTCATCTGCACAGAGTCATTGTTACACAGAAAAAAGGTCAGTGAGAGAAATATTATCATTTCCAGGAAGAAAAAAAAAATCTTTGTTTTCCTATTGCATCTTTTCCCTCTGCTTCTCTATAAAGTCAACAGGAAAATGGCGTTCTTTATTCTTGCAGGCAGGTTCTGTCCTTGAGTCCAATGTGAAAGTCACTTAAGAAAGCTGTGCCCTTGATTCTGATCATGTCTCCTATCAATGTGATGGTGACACTAACAAGTGTGCACAGAGGGGGGCTTTGTGCCAATTAACAATTTCTCATTAGCGTAATGAGGGGACACATGTTTTTAATCACAGCTAAGAAAGTGGAATGATTGAAGAATTGACTCTGAGCTTTTGAAAGCATCCCTGTCAGTGCATAAAATTTAATTCTGTGAGTGTGCTTCCAAAGAGACAGAGGTAGAAAGAAGCAGCCATAAATGGCATGGCCTCACCGAACAAAATAGGAGAATACCAGATAAACAGAAAAAATGTTTCCAGTTTGGATCCATCACAATCTTTTTCAAGCTATCAAAGGTCTTGCCCTTGCTGTTATGTTATATGAGTTATCTGAGTGGGACAATTTTCTTTTCCTTTCCACTAACCTTTCATCCCTAGGTTCTGAGTAAACAGATCTGATTGTTGCAGAGATGTTCAGATAATGTGGGTAGTTTAGATGCAGCTTGGGGGTGCTGATGGCTGTTCTAGTTGAACTGGCTGTAAAATGTGGACTTTCTGGATTACTTGGGAAGTCTCAATTTGTGGAACCTGTTCACATCAGAAAACGGTTTGACTTCTGGTTTTGCATGCTTGTAACTTGATGATGGGTAATTGCCACAGACCAAAAATCACCCCAAAAGCCTCTCTTATTCAGATCATGCCAATCCATGGTGACTATTGAAAGAATCTGTACTAAAAAATGACAGTGACTTCAGTGTCTGTAAAGTTTTTAAAGTTTTGCAGTGAAGTCATGACCCCTAGCATTTAAAAAAAAAAACCTATAGATATGTTACAAGAATAACATTTTCTCTCTCCCTCAGATAAATAAATAAATGCAAAAAATGAAATAAAATCTTATTAGGCTAATGCTTCACTAGTTTTGATATTTTAATAAGGCATGCCCACATATTTCTTCTTTGTAAAATGCAATCTTTGCTAGTATAATCCTTTTGAAATTAAATTTTTCCTGACAGCAAAAAGCAATGCGTTTTAACTGCAGAAAAAATTAGAAAATACAATAAACATTTGCACATAACTCTACCTACTCATATAGAACCACTATTTACATTTGAGTGTATTCTTTACATATTGTCTAATAAATTGGGATTATATTGCACTTCTGTCCTTAAAACATGCTTCTTCAGTTCCTGTATCATTATTATTTACCGACATCATTACATACTCTTGTACAGCATAATTTTTAACCACTGCATAATATTCCAGCTCATGAATTTGTCATATTTATTATAGTACATTAAGGGTATATCCATTTTTGTGATTATAAGCAATAATAAAGTGGCTATGCTTGAATATAAATCTTTTCAAGCATCTGTAATCATTTTTTTTAGAATAAATTACTAAAGGTGGAATTGCTGAGTCAAAAATTATAAACATTTTTTAAGAAATGTTGAACATGTTGTCAAGTTGCTTCCTAGAAAAGTTACACTCAACAGTTTATATTGCCAGAACCAATAATATGGAAAAAATGAGTGACGTTTTCTTTTTCACTTTAAAAAAATTATCTCACTATTATTTTTGCTTGTAATTTTAACTATCAAAGAAATCAGATATTATCATTTTAATTACTTTTTAAAATTTTTCTTTTGTTCGTTTTATTTGCTGTTTACTTTTTTATTATTTTTATTTTCAGTTATTGTTTCTTACAGGTACTGATATTTCTTTTCTGTGAACTGTCAAATCATATCCTTCTCTCATTTTACTCCTGAGATAGTCATCTTTGAATTGTTTACTAGTGAGAGTTATTACATATTAAACCATTTTCACATATTCCTAAAAATATTTTTTCCAGCTTGCTACTTGCTCCCTCCCCCCCCTCCCCAACACACACACACACTTATGGTAAGTGTTCTTTCTTTGCTATACTATTTGGAAAATGTTTCCTGTTCTGAGATGTTATATTCACAAATATTTTATTATTTTATTTCTTACTTTGAAAAATTTATCTGTAATTTAGTTTCATATGCTTCATAGAGAGTAATTTTTTTCTATTTTGTTTTTTCTTTGCAAACTGCCAACTGACCCAACACTATCTATGGATTTATTCAGCATTCCCTACTCCATGAAACACTAAAACCTCAGGATTCTGGAAGGAAAAAAATTCAGAAATACATATTTGTGAAATGCTGAAAACTCTGTTTTCTCATTAAGATCCACAGAGCATAGTTCCATTTAAAGGCTTTGAAATTTCTGCAGTAAAGATACCTTTTTTATCTTGCCTTACCTAGAATTAAGCATTTAACCACATAATCCTTTTACAAACAGCATCTGTTAGCATCAAAGAAACTAATGCTGCACAGAACACACAGTAAGTATCTAGCTTGGAAGATCAAGAAGTCACCTTTATCAAATACTGCTGTTGGAGTGTCTGAAGCTGCCACTATATATGTAGTACCCTCTTGCCTATTTCTGTTCTAAATAAACTGAAACATATGAATAACTAGGGCAGACAGGGGTCAAAATATTACCTTGATAGTTGTGTTAGAGAATGTAACTTAGTTGGAGAGCCAAATGGGCCAAACGGGCCCTGCTAACTGAATCCCACAATCCAATGAGGCTGCTCAGTCCCAGGTAGTTTCTCTCTCAAAAGGCTGCCTTCCCAGCTAATACTTGCAGACTGGAGGCTCAGAGGAAAATTCTGGCTCCTATAGGTAGCAGTACCCAAGAGGGGGGAAAAAAGAGAGTGCTGAGACTAACAAGTTTGTCTTGTTCTTTTAAAATCTGCTAAGCAGATAAGTTATTCCCTCCTCCCTGGGTGTAATAAGTGAGAGGCCAGGAATGGGAAAATTCCAGGAGGGGGGACAAGGCATTCCTCTGATCTATTGCTCAAATTTACTCTTCTAAATCCATGGGCTTGTCCTTAGAAGCAATGGGTGTGGCTATCCTCTCAGGAAGGAGGTCTATCAAGAGAACTCTGCTTACACCTTGTTAGGGCTGCTTTCTCCAACACTGGCTGCTGCTCTTTTGGGTATCCTTTCTGAAGGGAATTTAGATTTTGATTCCAGAAAGCTCTGAAATGGATCGAAGTAGCACATTAATAAAAGCCAATCCAAGGCTCCCCTACTGGGTTTGAAAACTATTCCACTTTCCATCCTAAATTATGTCTAGCTCTATTGTCCAACATATGTTATCAGAGCTTCTGTCAGGAGATTAAATATAATATTGAGAATCCAATAATAAAACAAATGAAAGGCTCCAATAATAAAATATCAACAATATTTAGATGGCCCAAATTTGATTGTAAACCATCTCCCATTTTCAAATTTGCCAGTTAAATCCCATTGTAAATGAAAATCCAAAAGTAATAAAGTCTAAAATAAAGTCAGAAATAGAGTAATCTTCCATTGATCTTTTTATTCCATGCCATTATCATACTGTTTACTTATTATCTTTTAAAATATGTTTAGATATCAGCTAGTATAAACCTTTTCTTCCAAAGAATCTCAGCTGCAATTCTGTTGATTCTCCTAGAAGAAAGTTGGCGTAATTTTATCTGGTCAAATAGTTCAATTTTGATTGGAATTGTATTAGTTTCATGAAGTAATTTGGGAAGTATTCATAACTATATTGGGCCATTCTATACATGAACATGTATAAACTTTCAGTTGAAAAATGTTCAACTACCATTAGATAGATGTGACGCATCAATTCAAATAAATGTGTTAATCACAAAATGACATTCTCAAGACTAGTTTCTTTTTAAGGATAAGCAAGTGTAAAAGAAAGCCAGTATGTGGGTTGGCAGCAAGCAAAAGTTAAATCTGAAGCAATGTAGAACCAAGGGTGCCAGAAGCCAGTTCCTGCATGTCATAATTGCAAGAGTTTCATCAAAAGGTTGATGGAACGTGGGCACTCAACAAGGGCTGAGTCACATATGTTATCACCTGTTGGGAGTGGCTGGAGGCATTTTCCCCAAACTTGAATAGGATGACTGTTTGCTGCCAGACAGCTCAGAGCATCTTAATCCACATGTTATTGCCTCCTGTTGGCCAAACACCTGAACAGCCATAGGCTATTCCCCATTCTGACAATGCTTCTGTATGAAACCCTACCCTTTAAAGTGTATATCTCCACCTTACCTTAGGACAAATTGTGTTAATAAAAAGCAAGGGGTCCTGAGACAAAGAGAACTCAGCTCCTTCCACTAGGCTCCTCTGACCCCCAATGCCTTTCAAAATTATCTTTCATCTCTGTACTCTTAAGTTTCACACAGCCTTTCTCCGGATTGCTTAACCCTTCTTAATGCTGGAACAAGGACCCCGGTACAGGGTAGTGATAACTTAGCAGCACAAGGCAAAAATCAAATCACAGAAGTGACTGGTCTGTCCCAATTATAAGATGAAAAATATTATATAAACTTCATTCCACTTATATGTGAGGAATGAGCTAATTGAATGAAATCAAAGCACTGACATAGATGGCATATAACCTATCTCTGACTAAAGAAACATGTTATGGGTTCCTTGATCTGCTTATATGCTTAGTTGTTTGATGGCTAAACCTTACTATAATCTACTTGACAGATCTGCCTGTCATGACCCCTCTTTGGCATCTACATACAGTAGGAAGAGTTGGACCAGATGATGACATCCAGTGATTTTTCACTCTCTTCTGATGACCCCAAACTAGATACATTTTGGGGGGTAGGTGGGGGAGGGAGAGGCAGTAGGAGCATGAGTTTTAAACTATGACATCCTGAATTTTAATCTCAGCACTGCCACTTGTTAGTTCTCAGACCCTGTGAAATTCACTCAACCTCAGTTTCCACATCTGTATAACTGGAAGAAGAGAGGAAGTAGCATCTACTTCATAAGATTCTTGTGACAAATAAATGGATTAATCAATGTGATGTGCTTGCTTAGCATTCTATCAGACATGAAGTATATGCTCAATAAATGTTAGTTGTTATTTTAATTTTAATAATTATTCTAATCTCCCAGAGGGAAAAACTTTTTATGCATTGCAGCAGCTGCTGAATCTTTTATTTTAAAAATCCTATATAATAAAAGTGTAATATGCAAATCGACCGAATGGCAGAACAACTGGTGGAACAACCAGTCTCTATGATGCACATTGACCACCAGGGGGCAGATACTCAAGGCAGGTGCTGCCCCCAGCCAGCAGGCCCCAGGCCAGCCAAGGCAAGTGACAGCAGAGACCCCCAATCACCCTGCCGGCTGCCCCACAGATCGGCCTTGATCACCGTCCAGGCCTAGAGACCCTACCTGTGCACGAATTTCATGCACTGGGCCTCTAGTATTTAATAATTTCTGTAGTATTTTTCTATACCACTCTCAAACAAAGGTGACTCCCCTTTTAAGTACCAGCTGTCTGTGCAATGTGATAGGTGTGCAGTAAATATTGGGCAGCATCTTAAACAGTTACCCAAAAGCTTGCAATTTATTATGAAATAGGGGAGGTGAAAAAAACTTTTATATTTAGGGCAAGATTCTCATACACATTTTTGATTTAACGTTGGGTGTGACAATTGTGGTCAAACAAGTGTAGACAGTGGAAAAGCCAGTGATTGTACCGTAACCCTTTGCTAGTTTGGTGCTAGTATTGTCCGGAAGAATGCATGTCATCCTCTTTGTTAGGAAGTCTCAGGATTTTGAGAATTGTTGGAGATCATGAAGCGTTGGGAGAGAATATTGTACAGCATTGCTAAATACTTCAACTAGATCAGCAATTTCAACTCTAGCTGCACACTAGAATTACCTGAGAATATCTTAGAAATACCAGTGTCTGAGCCCTAGGCCACACCAATTAAATCGACTCCCCATGGAGCAGGATAGTTGTATGACTTTTGAATATTCTCTCAATTCATTTGTGCTAATATTTTTGACAGTTCTTTTGGGGTATTTTCCCCCAAATTCTGAGCTCTTTAACTCTCCCCTGTTTCTCTTAGAATTCTTTAAGACTCTTTGAGCTAGAAAACTCTAAAAGGTCAACATATTCCTCCTCCACCTAGTGAAGGGGCCTGATAATCCTTGGCAGCTGGCCATCGCTAGATGATTGAATACTTTGGGTGACTGAGAACTCACCACCTCTCAAGCTAGGCCACACTATTACTGGATGGTGCCAATTGTTCAAAAATATGTTCCCTCGAAATAACTAACTTGCTCTCTAAAAATTAATAAAATAAATTTATTCTCTTCCATTGGTAGCCCCTACAAACATTTAAAAGCATTTGTCATGTTCTTCCTTACTTTTTTTTTTTTTTAAAGTTTATTGAAGGAGAATCCAAGATGGCGGCGTAGGTAAACACCTAAACTGCTGCCTCCTACAACAATTTAAACTGCAACTAAAAGACAAAACGTCTATCACCCAGAACCACGGGAAAGCTGGCTGAGTGGAAGTTCTACAACTAGAAGGAAAGAGAAAAGAGCATTGAGACGTGCACGAGTGCTGAAAAGCTGAGGTACGGAGGCACGTGATCCGGGCTGGCTGCGGGCAACTGGGTGTGTTGCTTTTTTCAACCCGAAGGGAGACAAGCCCCTGATTACTCTGAAATCCAGTCTCCGGGGAGACGCAGGGGACCCAAACTCCTACAGGGAGAAGCTGGACTGTCTGCCAGTGAGGGTGGCTTGCTTGCAGGGCTGCGCGCAGGAATAATTGTTTACTGCACTGGGGCAGGGGACTCGCGGATGCCTACGGGGATGCAGAGCCAGCTAACTAGCAGCCATTGCTGTTTGCCATGCCCTAACCTAGTGACACCCTGAGGCCCCGCCCTGCACAACCTACAAACCCACCCAAGCTCCAAGCAGCTGAGTTAGCATAAGAAAGGCCTGCCCTATCACAGCTTAACCTAGCAAACTTGCAGCCTGGGTCAGACAGCTCCAAAACCTCCAAACCCCAAGCAAAGAGGAGAAAACTGCAGCTCTCACTGTAACTCCTGCTGAGTGGCCTCAGACAGTAGCTGACCTGCACCACATTGGAGATCCAGAAGCCAGTGTACCTAGTGGTCAGTGTGAGACACCAGATTTCAACTCCTCACATCCATAAGTGACACATTCAAGAGGCAGACTCAGTGAGCACCAAAGCCCCACTGAAACAAGTCCTGCCCCATAAGCATGTCTTCAGCGCAGCAGTTCTTCCATTATAGACACAGGGAGTGCTCACAGCTAACTGGCCTGGAGGTCAATTCCTCCCAGCATACCAACAGAAATTAAGGCTTAACTACACCAAGACTTTGCACTCAGCCCACAAAGGGGTGTACCAAGAGCATTAACATCAGGTGATTGGGGAGGCTGAGCTACTGCCCCCTATAGGTCACCTACCACACAAAGCCACTCCATCAACACAGGGAAGCAGCCAAAATGCAGAAACAAAGAAACATGTCATGAATGAAAGAAACGGGAGGAAAGCAAACTACTGGATGACATAGAGTTCAGAACCACATGTATAAGGTTACTCAAGAATCTGAGAACCGCTGAGAAACTTCATGACACTTCTGAGGAGCTTAGTGAGACCTTCAAGGACCTTAATGAGAATGCCAAAAAAATGGAAAAGGACCAGTCAGAAATGAAGCATACACTGTCTGAAATAAAGAATATACAGAAACTCAATTGTAGATCAACGTACCCCAAGAATCAAACCAAAGATCTGAAATATGTGGAAACAAAAAACATCCAACCAGAAAAACAAAAAGAAAAAAGAATCCAAAAATATGAAGATAGTGTAAGGAGCCTCTGGGACAACTTCAAGCAAACCAACATCCAAATTTTTGGGGTGCCAGAAGAAGGGAGAGAGCAAAATATTGAAAACCTATTAGAAGAAATAATGACAGAAAACTTTCCCTACCTGGTGAAAGAAATAGACTTACAAGTTCAGGAAGCGCACAGAACCTCATACAAGAGGAATCCAAAGAGGACCACACCAAGACACATCATAATTAAAATGCCAAGGGCAAAAGACAAAGAGAGAATATTAAAAGCAGCAAGAGAAAAACAGTTAATACCTACAAGGGAGTACCCATACGACTGTCAGCTGATTTCTCGGCAGAAACTATGCAGGCCAGAAGGGAGTGGCAAGAAATATTCAAAGTGATGAACAGCAAGAACCTACAACCAAGATTACTCTACCCAGCAAAGCTATCATTCAGAGTTGAAGGTCAGATAAAGAGCTTTACAGACAAGAAAAAGCTAAAGGAGTTCATCACCACCAAACCAGGATTACACGAAATGCTGAAGGGTATCCTTTAAGAAGAGGAAGAAGAAAAAAAAGGTAAAGAGAAAAATTATGAACAACAAAATGACATCAAATACATACCTACCAACAAGTGAATCGAAAAATCAAGTGAATGAAAAATCTGAAGAACAGAATGGACTAGTGAATATAATAGAATCAGGGACATAGAAAGGGAGTGGACTGACAATACTCAGGGGAAGCAGGTGTGAGGGGTGCGGGAAGAGATTGGACAAAAATCTTACTCCTATGGATGAAGACAGTGGCGGGGGGTAAGGGCATGGGGTGGGGTGGGGAATCAGGTGGAGGGGAGCTATCGGGAAAAATAAAAGAGGAACACCTGTAATAATCTGAACAATAAAGATTTATTTTTTAAAAAAAAGTTTATTGATTTGTAGAAAGAAAGGAAGGGGGAAGAGAGAAACATGGATCGGCTGCCTCCCACATGCCCTGCACTGGGGATGGAGCCTGCAACCCAGGCCTGTGCCCTGACTAGGAATCAAACCAGCAAGCCCTCAGTGCACAGGATGACACCCAACCAACTGAGCCACAATGACTAGGATCCTTCCTGATTTTCTTCTTCAAACTTAGCAAACTCAAATCCCATCACTATTTCTAGAATGACAAGATTTATAGACTGTTGCTAATCCAGGTCAACTTCCTGTAAATATACTGTAGTTTGTCCAAGTCCTTCTTAAACACAGTACCCTAAACTGAAGAAAGCATTCTGAGAAACCTCCTATATATTCACTCAAAAAATCACCTTTTTAAAGGCTCTATCTCCACATACAGTCACATTTTGAGATATTAGGAATTTGGGCTTCAACATATGAGATTTGGGATGACATAATCCAGCCCATAATAAGTAATATAAATATACATTATATGGCTATGTATAGATAGGTAGGTAGATAGATAGATACATTTTACATGTGTTATTGTTTTGGATCTTTGTGGTTTATATTTTAGTAAAGCTCAGGACCACTTCCCAGACTGAACAATTCTTGGGACTTTCCCTGTTCTTCTTGCTACTCACCCAAAAATCTTGATCTATTTCCCTATCCTCTCTAATGCTTTCATCCCAATACTGACAGAAGATTGGATTCATTTTCTATATTTTCTTATAAAACAAAAATAGAAGAGTTCTGAGATTTTGTTTAAAGCACGTTCATTTTGAAATAATTTCAGAGTTAAACAAAAGTTACAAAAATTGTACCCCAAATGACCCTATATCCGTCACTCAACTTTCCCTGATGTTAACATCTTACATAATCATAGCACAATGGTTAAACACCAGGGAATTAACATTGATACAATACTAGTAACTAAACTACTATACAAGTTTTAGAATTTCACCATTTTTTCCACTAATGCCCTTTTTTCTGTTGCAGGATCCAATATAGTGTTCTACATTGCTTTTTGTTATTGCCTTCAATTTGAGACAGTTTCCTTCTTTCAAAAATCTTGATACCTTTGAAGAGAACCAGTATTTTGCAGAATGGCCCTCAATTTGGGTTTGTTTGATATTTTCTTTTGAAAACTCCAGTAAAAAGAAGTTATACATTTTTGACAAGAATACCTTGAAAGTGACATTTTGTCCTTATAAGTGTATCATATCAGAGAGAGTATAATGACAATATGTCTTGCTGGTAGTGATGTTAACTTTGATCATTTGGCTAAAGAAGGGTTTACCAGGAATTTAAATTGTAATTGTTTTTTTGTTTTTGTGTATCTGTTTTGTTTTGTAATAATTCAAGGAGACAGGTAGGCAAAAATTCAAACAAACTTGGAGTGGTCAGAAAGATTAAGAAGTCTGTTAGCTATCGATGGCTCCTCCTTTTGGCCCAATGTTTAGCTTAGTGATGATAAGAGAAAAATCCCATGGTTTTTATTTTTGAGGATGGAACCTTCCAACCTGAAATCATGTTTAATCTCTGTAAGATAATAGCTGTTTAATAATAGAGCCCCATAAAGTAGGCGATTTTTCTTCCAGCTGATAATTCTGGAATGTGCTTTAACCTTCTCCATAATCTCTACCACCATCATCCCAAATAAACACATACTCTGATTAAAAACAGTTCACTGTTGTACTAATACAGCTTCAAGACAAGTTCCTTGGGACAATTACTTCTGTCTAAGCAGATTGCCCTTAGTTCCCTCCTGCATCTACATATAAAATACAACCACTTCCCCAGTTTGGTTATTTTACCATACTTCTCCCTGGATGGTACAGATCTTTGAGGATCTCTCTCTCTCCCTCTCTCTCTCTCCCCCTCCCTCCCTCCCCTTTTCTCTCCTTTTCTCTCCCTCTTTCTCTCTCTCCCATGACCCAGAAATTCCTTTCCTTTGAGAAGCCAGCTAACATGTATCCTTATTTGCAAGTTAAGAACATCAGATAACCACAGAATTTAAGTTTCACATCTCTCAAAAGAAGCCTGAATCCCAAGTGAGCTCTGCCTGGGACCTTATTTTATTTTTTTTTAAGTATTGATTGGTTTGAGAGAGGAAGGATGAGAGAGAGAGAGAGAGAGAGAGAGAGAGAGAGAGAGAGAGAGAGAGAGAGAATGAATTTGCTATTATACCGATTTGTGCAATTATTGGTAGATTCTTGTATGTGCCCTGACCAGATCGAATCTGCAACCTTGGTGTATCAGGGTAAGGCTCTAACGAACTGAGTACCCAGCCAGATACCTAATTTTAAGATGCAACCTTTCCTTTAGACAAAGAGATAATAAAGTTACTTTCTTTGCATCCTGGCTGGTTTGGCTCAGTGGATAGAGCATCGGCCTGCGAACTGAAGGGTCCCAGGTTTGATTCCAGTCAAGGGCACATGCCTGGTTTGTGGGCTTGATCCCCAGTAGGGGACATGCAGGAGACAGCCAATCAATGGTTCTCTCTCTTCATTGATGTTTCTATCTTTCTCCCTCTCCATTCTTCTCTGAAATAAAAATATTTTTTTAAAAGTTACTTTCTTTGCTATAGATCAGTGCTTTGCCAACTCTGTAACTCATTAGAATCTCTTGGCATCTTGTTAAAATGTAAATTTGGATGCAGGAAATGTAGATGGGGATTGCAATTCTGCATTTCTAACATTCACGGTGACTCTGATGCTATAGTCTATGGACCACATTTCAAATAGCATGACTGTAGTCTATGGGATATTTCTGGACAGGTGACAGGACAGGCACAAGAACTAACTCTAAAAACGATAGTGCCCAGCTGTGGTGGTAACAGCTGTGATGTGAATGCAATGGTGGATTATCAGCCACAACTTTGGCCAAAACTTTCTGTTACAAAAACAGCTTTTTTTGATGCTTATTCTCAAAAGAAATTTAGTGAAATGGAACCACTTTCGACTAACCCACTACATTTGAAATTGGATATTTAATGTGATATAAATGAAATTCCCATCCAGAGGTTGTATGATAAATTGGGAGGGAAAGTTGAAGTTATAGCATATAACTTAAAATAAACTGTGTGTATATTGAGCATTGTTTAGCTCCATAGAATCAGGGTAGGAATAGGGGTGTAAGTGGAGATGGGAATGCTGAAAACAGAACTGTCAGGAATGACATAGACAGACTAGAAATGACTATTTATTATACAGGCTAGAGTGTATGGAGCACTTCATACATATGAACTCCATGACTCTAAAAACAGCCCTGTGAAGAAGGAAAGACTCTTATCATCATGTTACCGATAAATAGTGAAGGTGAGGGAGATTGCAGAGCCAAAGGGCAAAAACTAGCAAGGGACTGAGCCAATATTCATACGGAGATATTCTGACGCTAGGACTCACTGGCTTCACTCCCGGTCCTTTTCCTGCCTCTGAGATGGACTTACAAGGTCTAAAACACAGACAAAGACACCTTAGCCATGCTGCAGCATCCCCCTGCTCTAACCAAAGTTTACATTTTGCTATCACATGGGTCTAAGGACACATCAGTTCTAACACCTTACTCTCTGACCATAATTTCCATATTTCTATTTTCTCACTTTCTTATTGGTACATGTGCTCTTAGACCTCATCAAGACTACCAGTTCTTCAACCCCACTAGTTCCCCTCACCCTTCAGCACTCTCTGGATTCAATGCCTTTGTTATCTAATTACTCTCACTTTAATCCCTGCTCTCAAGAGTTCCTGTTCTTTTGCCTCACCCACTCTGCAAAACTCTAGCCTCTGTTAGTGTAAGAAAACATTCAAACCTGTAAATGATTTTTGTGAGTTCATTTGAGGCAAACTGTCAACAAATGCTGGGAAACAGAATCTCAACGTATTGGGATAATGCTCCAGAGAATGGCGGTTTTTCACCTATTTTTATAAATTACCACCAAAACATGAAATCCATTGGTGGTGGATAAGGGAGGTGGGAGAAAGCAAAGGGAGAGGGGACCCCTGGATAAAAAGTAAAGTGATAGACACATGCTTCTTTTACATAGATGGGGTACAGGATAGTTAACAGTGAATAATTGACAAGATAACAATAATAATGAAGGAATCTGTGGTTGTGCCCTGAGAGGTCCAGAAAAAGGGAAGTTACAAGTTATCCTGACATTCCACAGGTGTGTTATCTTAGATGTAAAAAGACAATAGGCTCAGTAAAGGTCCAAGTTGATCTTTGTGAGGGAAGATACTGACCTAGGACACAACTACCCACCATAAACTGCTCTTTAATTAAAAGGTTTTAGTTTAATTAAAAAGTTTTACTTTGGTCTCTGAGTTTGCAAGACTGCCCTGCAGGACTTTTTTGAATTAGTCAGGTTAGCATGCAGGCCCTTTTCATCCACACCTCAGACAAAATGTGATCAGAAATGAGACATGCCACTTTCAAACCTGGCTGCTAAAAATATCTAGTAAAATTCTTATTCACTTTTCCTGTATTTGCCAGCTGGATGTCAATGATCAGGACAGTGTTTGGAAGCAAGATGTGGAGAAGCTTTTAGCCTTAATATCCTCAATGACTATGTCCTGGAAACCCCATGCCACCGCCACTTGAGTTTCTGAAAAAGGCAAAATAAACACCTACTAAATCATTAAGACTTCAGGTTTGCCTGTTATAGAAACTAGAGTTACTATGTAACAAATAGAGAAACTACTTTCAGAAGTGGGATATAATTGGATTAAAAACTTAAAAATATGTACCCCCAATTTGTCAACTGAGGCAAGAAACTGACACTGCAGGCTGGACCTGTTACTCAGAAGCAAAAACTTTAGCAAAACATTTGATAAAACATGGACATAAAATTTTATGCCTGCTAAGCCAGTGATTCCAAGGAAAACGGATGAAAGAGTTAGAAAGATGTAGTTATGATTGTTTGCTACTAGGAAGTTATTATAAGAAAGATCATCTCAGGACACAACTGGCTGATTTTCAATTAGAATAAAAGGAAACAAAGGGAGACCAGAAATCTGGGGCCTCAAAAGGTTGGAAAAGCACGGTGCTCCCAGGCTCCAGCCATAAGAAGATATACTTGACAAAGATGCTTAGTGACAAAAGCTTTATAAAATGTACCAGCTGAACAAAGGGACTCTTCAAAGATGAGGTGAAGGATGTCATTTTTCCATCTATTTTTCCAGGTGTCTCAAGGTAAACAGATATTAAGTTAAGAGAGGCATAAAGCAAAAAGGTAAAATAAATAAATAAATAACAAGACAGATTAAGAAATTTTTCTAGAAAGTAAATTTGGGTTGCGTTTCTGACTTAAGTAGCTGATTGGAAGTGAAAAGATGAGAAGCCTCCTGAGATTTTGAGGTAATTGTATTGGATCAAAGATACTGTGAGTCCAGACTAAAAATTCCTTGACTGTGTGAAACTAAAAGCAATTTTTGGTCCCCTAAACATCAGAGACAAGAAAAACAGGCTACTCAAGGAACCTTTAGCTTTAGAAAATAATAAAGACCAACCATTCAGAGGGTGTCACCAGGGGCCACAGAGACAATGCACAAGATAACTACTGCAAAGAACAATTACAAATTTCCACAACCCCAGGGGCCTCCACAATACCTGCCTTACAAGACTTCATACCTGCAGGGAACCAGTGACTGACCACACGATGTCCATTCTTATTTCCATCCCTGTATTTCCATTCCTTCCTTTCTAAATGGGAGAATATAGGCAGTTTTCTGCCCCTATGTTACTGTTGTGGCAGAATGCATGGGAGAATGATCAGCCAGCACTCTGAGGGAGGAAAGTTTAACCTTTATTTCACAGATCTGCTAGTCCAGGGGAATTCCTGATACAAAGCCTGAACTGAACTCATGGGGAGGCTCTGACCTGTATCTCCTCCTGTGGCGGGCCCCTGAGGGTCCCCGCAGCTTTGCTCAAGTCAGTCTTGGCAGGGTATTGTGGGCATGCTCCGCAGCTCCTCCCCAGTCAGTCAGAGTGGGGAAGTAGGACTACAGTTTTAACCAGATACTGAATTAGTTTGCAAGGCGCCTGCACCCGGCCCCTCCCCACCCCCCACCTTTTCCTTTTCATTACCATTGTTTGGAAGGACATTTTACTGATCTTCTTTAGATTTCTAGAAACAATGGGGCATCTGATGGAAAGGACTGAACATCACCTAAAGATCCTGGACTTCCAAGCTGAGCAAAGGTATTGGGTTGCCTCCCTAGGATGGCTGAATGGTGAAGCTAGCTGGGCAGCTGAGTGTATTTTCTACATGGGAGGAAGAATGGAATGGTTATTTGGTAACTAGAAGGATTGACTCCAGCACAGACTGCTGCATTTTTACCAATATTTTTTATTTTTCTTACAGACATCCAGCTAGATTAAATGTCCCGGTTTTGTTTTACTTACAGGCTGGTAAAAAGAACCACATGACTATGTTCTAGGCAAAGAAATGAGAATGAAAGGATGGATGCCACTTCCAGTCTTGGTCCAAATGGACCAGCTCAGTTCCCCAGACTTGCTCTTCCTCTGGCTGCTGGATTTCAGCCAGTGCCCAGGGCAATCTTGGAAACCATGTACTGCAGATGGTAGAGTCTACCAACCTGAGCCTGACTAACTGTGTGAGCCTGGCTCCCAAGCTCTGCTGATGGGACTTTGTCAGTGAGAGATAAACTTCTTTTGTGTTAAGCCACTGAGATATGGGGCTGTCTTTCACAGAAACAAAAATTATTTAATAACTAGTCGCCCGGTGCACGAATTCGTGCACCCACATCTGAAGATGGAATTGCGTGGCCCCGAATCAGGCTCCCTCCTCTCTGATTCCAGGGTGTGTCACCGAGAACTGCTGCTGCCAAGTCACTGTAGCTCGGCAGCTCCTGCGTTGAGTGTCTGCCCCCTGGTGGTCAGTGCATGTCATATGTACCGGACAGTCAGACAGTCACTTAGCCTTTTATATACTGTATATAAATACCTATGGAGTAGCTCTCTCTTTGGAGCATACCTGCACCTTGATCCTTCCACTTCTCCCCAGGCAGTTTCCTTGCCTCTCTCTTTCTCCTAAGCTCCAAGGGCCCTTTCTTTTGCCTCTGTTTCCTGAGGCCATTTCTTCTACAGCTCACTTCTCCTACCTCTGTGACTTTCTAAATAAACTTCCTCTTGCATTTAAAATAATAATACCTATGGGAAGAGCACTCCAGGCAGAACAAAATGCATGTAAGTAACTATTTCCCGTTTCTTGGATAATCTGTGTTTCAGAAGAAGTACATCTATTCTTCACAAATGTTTGTTTGATCCCACTGCCAAAAATGGATCCCATCACCCACCTCTAAAAAAAAGACCAAATATGGTCCTCCCATCCTCTACAAGGGATGGATTGTTTCTCTTTGTACTGATAGGTGTTCAGCAAGATCTGAGTTCACATACCAGTTTGCTCCTTACCTGCAATGTGATCTAGGGCCATCTATAATGATAAAAGGGTAATATGCTAATTAGACTGAATGTCCTTTTGGGCATCATCTAGACATCCATCCGGACAAAGCCGGGGCCGGAGCAAAGAAGCCTGGGTCCCGGGTGCTTTCCGGCGGTGGCTGGAGAGGAGCAGCCCGGGTCCCGGGTGCCTGAGGCTGGCAGCCGGGAGAAGGAAGGCCTACTCTTGCATGACTTTTCATGCATTGAGTCTCTAGTTTTAAATAATCCTTTAAAACTAGGATTTTTTCATGCCTTAAAGCTTGGTATATTAATAATATAAGTCTTACCATGCAGAGATCTAAGTTGCTTAACACAACAAAAGTTTATTCCTATGCACAAATATCTATGTGACCCTGAATGACTTTTTAGGTCAATTTTTCTCCGTGTGATAACTTTCCAGTCCAGACTGATAAAGAGCCCATCCTGTAGCTTCACCGTGTGGAGCATGTAGCCTCTTTGGTCAAGAAATTTGAGAAGAGAGGCTAGAAAATTTGCCCATGGTTATCTCATTGCCCGCCCCTCTCCCTCAATGCCCCCAAATGAACCAATCACTTTCTCTAGCCCAGAACTCATTACCTGGCCTGGCCCAACAGTGAGAAGGTCTTCTATAGGCTACAAGAGCACTAGCAATCTTTATCTCATTTGAATAACAAAACCTTTCCCACAGGAATGTGATAAAAACTTACATGAGATAAATTTTACAGTTTCTTTATAAATTCTGAAAGCTATATATATTCTATAAAACTCTGGTTTCTTTATTCCCCAATGGGAATATTGGGATTTGTGAAATCTTAGTGTATATTTAGAGAATTAATTTCAAATGACGTTCCTTCGTGTTTACCACTTTTTCTTTTGAAACACACTCAACGAAACCTTTCAATTCAGTGGATACACATTTAATATCCACTATGTTCAAAACTCTTTTCTCAATATGGTAGTTATACCTTGCTAATTAATGCTAACAAAAGAATGGATAGAGTTAAATAAGCCATTTGAAGGGTACCTGTTGAGGTCTGACTTTTACTGAGCTCTGACAAAGCCCAGATGTCCTATTTCTGAACAGCACTTTACATGTCATTCTCTACTGTCCCTGACACACAGGAATTGTTAATTTTAATCTAGAATCTTTATGATTTATTCAACTAAGAATTTATATAGCCTAGGGGCAAATAATACATTACCATCTCTCTTCTGTTTTTTTTTTTTCTTCCCAATGCTCTACACTGTACCAAACATACTATAACTTTACTTTGTCTCATGCATTTTCCTTAAGGTTCAGTGACTGTTTAATATCCCAGGGATTTCTAGTACTTAACTCACCATGGGCTGAAATTTTCTCTGCGAAGTTTGCTGTTATCTTTGTGTGTATGTGTCTTTCTCTTTGTGTGGCTCAAACTTTTCTAAAAGGAAGTCAATCTGTCCTCTGCCTGCCTTATCCCCTTTACCCTAATCCTTCTGTTATTATTCCCCTGGCTCCTCTGAGCACTAAATGGCCTTAACTTAATTTTGTTGAAGCTAATGACATGGTGATAAGAAAAAAAGACAGAGGGAGAAAATGGTAGGCTGTGGATTGCCATTAGCCCATACATACATAATTGAAGATTTCAAGTGGGGAAAAGTTTGATGCAGCATTGTCAGAACTGCTCTTCAGGGTGCAATTGCCAACCAGGTTTCAAAATTGCAGCGTGGGAGAACAGTCTGACATCAGGGAGGTGGGTAACAGGCTGCTGAGCCTCTTGCCAAGATTTAATAATTATGATGAAAATGCAGTAATCTCACTGCAAGGAGCAGAGGCTATTTAGAGCACAGCAACCCCACCTCTGTTCTGTCTTTGCTGATCAGGACCCATTGTGCACTCACTTAATGGAACCATAGCTTTCAGTTCTCCAAGTGCTTCTTCACATATCCCTCTGTCATTCTGCTTGAATCTTGCCTTTGAAAAATGGAACACAACCCACAGTCATAGCATGTGCCCGTGGTGAAGGAAGATGACACTTAAGGCACTTGAACACAGACTAATAAGTGCCTTCAAGGCTGGGTGTAGGCGGTGGGTTTATGAAAGTCTTCTAACCCCCAAGAGTTTGGATCAACAAAGACACAGGGTAAAATCTACCACTGGATGTTATTTATTTTCCTGGAAAAGTGGATATACTTTTAAAATATTTTGCTATAAGCGGGTCTCTGTTTCTTTGCCCCTGTAAACCACCCACATCCAACAGATATTCTTGTATTTCCAGAGCATTTGGTCATTTACAAAGGTCTGTCCCATACAGTGTCTTGCTTTTTTATATCATTAGTGAAGGAAGGAAACTTCCCAATGCATTCTGGGGCCAGGGTATTTAATAATATTGGTTCCAAATATCTTTAAGGTATTTTATAAGAATCCATAAAATGTAAGATTACTACAAGAAAACTGAGACAAGACAAAAAGAAAAAAATAAAGGCAGGAATTTAAGAAATAGGATTAATGCAAGAAATATTATTATACACTCTTGCTGGGGAAGCCACAGTTTGGTTTCCAAGTTTAGTAGCAGCCAATACAAAAATGGGGAACAATTTAATAGCAAAAAAGGAGGCAGAAGATTATACAATTCATAATATTGATCAGATAAAAGCAAATCAGTGGCTTAGGAAAACATGTCTATTCTTTGGGCAAATGTAGACAGGAGTTTCTCATAAGCAGACCACATTGTATTGCATGAAGAGCAATATCCTCAACAACATCCTTGAACAAGAACTAATTTTAGTAGAATCAGGTTTATTCTTATTGCAATGTAGGCTAATACCACATGGTCAGAAGTAGGGACAGGTGAGTGCAGCTCCTAGGGCACAAAATGTAAGAAGGTTTGAGGGTGGGAGAGAGGGTCTCCTGAAATTCTGTTCCCTGGACACCTTCTTGCTCACCCTCATCCTGTCCTTGTGATTGTATCACTAGAAGCCATATTTAGTAGGAGAAATTCTGAGGCAGTGGCTATCAATAAGGGGTAATTTTTCCTTCCAGGGGACTTTTGGCAAAGTCTGGGGAGAGACTTTGTCATTAGTGGCATCTAGTGGGCAAAGGCCGGGGCTGCTGCTGAACATCCTGCCAAGCCACTGTGATAGTTAATGTTATGTGTCACCTTGACTGGCCACCACATGCCCAGACTGACCATTATTTCTGAGTGTTGTCTGTGAGGGTGTTTCTGGATGCGATTAGCATTTGAATCGATGGAATTAGTAAAGTAGATTGCCCTCCCAGTGTGGTACCATTATCCAATCCACTGAGGGCCAGAATAGACAGAGGAAGGATGAATCTGCCCCTTTTTCTTCCTGCCTCCCTGGCTGAACTGGAATATCTCACTTTATCTTCTTCCAACCTTGGGGCTTACACCATTGGCTTGCCCAACTCTCAGGCCTTGCGACTCAGGCTGGAACTGCACATCAACTATCCTGTATCTCCAGCTGGCAGGTGACAGATTACTCCACTCCTCAGCCTCCAATCACATGAGCCTATTCCTCACATATAGGTTGTTTCTCTGGAGAACCTGATGCAGCCACCCACACCAATTACTGCCCAAAATGTCACCAGTGCCTAGGCCATGCTCCTAACGTTTACACTACCATCTGCTCATGTGGCTACTTGTTCTACAGGAAGACCCCTCCTTCTTACATCCATGGTAAATTCATCAGTCAGGCCTTGCTCTTGTATCTCCCAATGCCTGATTCTTTTCACCTTCTGCTTGGACTATTGCTGCAGTCTCAACGGCAGCCACTTTTGCTTGCCCACCCAACAGCATCCCTAGAGCAACAACATATCTGCGCAGAAAACTCATATTTGACCTTGGAATGAAAGGAAGAGCTTTCTTGAATTAGATCAATCATGTTGACCCCATTCCCTTTTTGTTAGTGATTGACCTAAATATCAACATTTGCCCTTTACTTGGACAATGAAATATATGGGAAGTCTGCTAGGGGACTTCTGGGAAAGGCTGATTTCTGATAAAATGGACAGATGAAGTTAATGTCCCACACTCCCTGACACAAACACATTTAAATGTGGATTCAATGTTGGGAGCTGTGGTAGCCACTTGCCACCACGGCCTGATATGTAAGAGGAAGGAAAAACAGGAAGCAAAAAAAAAAGGTGGGGGAGGGATAATACACTCTTGCCACACAGCCTTTTTGAGCTTGCTTTGCCTTTACCTCCTTCCTTCACAGGGCTAATTCCAAGTTATACTTGACATCTCAGCTTAAGCGTCTCTCCTCAGTAGAGCCTCCCTTTACTCTCTGATTATGTTTGGTCTTTTTTTTTTTTTTTAATATATTTTTATTATTGATTTCAGAGAGGAAGGGAGAAGGAGAAAGAGATAGACACATCAACAATGCGAAAGAATCATTGATTGGTTGTCTCCTGCGAACCCACACTGGGAACTGAGCCCACAACCCAGACATGTGCCCTGATCTGGAATTGAACCGTGACCTCCCAGTTCATAGGTTGACACTCAACCACTGAGCCACACCAGCCGGACTGATTATGTTCAGTCTTGTTTATAAGTTTGTAGTAGCATGCAAGCCTCCTTCACAGCTTTGCCACAGTTTCATTTTAACATGTGTTTGTGGCATATTTTTACTCTTTTTTGTCTTCCTGACTGCAAGCTGTAATCATCACAATATCTCTAGTCCTTGACATTTAGATTCTTGATAAGCAACTTTTTTTATTTGAGTGAAAGAAGCTTAAAATATCTAGAATTTAGATTGTCTTTGGTTGTTCACTCAATATCCCTGAAAAATTATTTTTTTCAACAGAATGTTTGAGAAATAGTGAGTGGGTATGAGCTCAAGACTGTACTTTCTGGAAAATGCCTAGAACCTAGATACCCTTTGTGGCCAACTGAATATAAACCTGATTATATCAGAGATCATTGAGCTGGAGCAAGGAGGAATAATTAACTCCCTCTCTGAAAGCTAAGGGCATAGAAGGAATATGCTTAAACGGAGATCCTTCTACCTTCCACCAGAGATGAACTGAGGGGGACTACAAGCAGGATCACCATTTTCAGCAGAAAGTCATTTTGAAAGCTTCAGTGAATAGGTTAATGAGTAAAACCATAGTCTATGATTAAACATCCAAATGCTTTACATATAGAATTTTATTTAAGCTTCATAGCAATAGAATAATCAGGTGAGTATGATTATGGCCATTTTATAGAAGAGTAGACTCAGACAGAGAGGCAGCATTGGAACCCAGGCTTGTCTAACTTCTCAGTTAATTTTTTTTCTCTCTATACCACTGCTTTTCAAACCTGGCTGACATTGCAATCATCTGATAAACTTTGGGTTCCATTCTCAAAAGTTCTAATTCAATTTTTCAGGGCTTAAGCCTTGCTGAAAACCACTACTCCTCTACCTCACCTTAAAGCTGATTACTGCACTTGTAGTGGGCTGAATAATGGCCCAAGTCCTAGCCCCCAGAACTTGTGCACATGACCTTATTTGGAGAACGGGCCTTTGCAGGTGTAAATTAAGAATGTTGAGATGAGATTATTCTGGATTTAGAATGGGCTCTTAGTCCAATGACGATGTCTTTGTAAGAGAAAGTCAGAGGAATATTTGTGATAAAGACATAGGGGAGAAGGCATGTGAAGATAGAAGCAGATATTGGACTTGTACTTTGACAAACCAAGGAACACCTGGAAGAGGCAAGCAAGGAATCTCCACTAGAGCCCTCAGAGGTAGTATGGCACTGCTGACACCTTGATTTCAGACTTCTGGCCTTCAGAACCATAAGACACTACATCTCTGTTGTTTTAAGCCACTAATTTTGTGCATTTGTTACAGAAAACCTATGAGAATAATACATGTCCCCACATCCTGAGTTTCACAGTCAGTAGGTTTTGGATGGGACCTAAAAATATGCCTTTCTGATGCGTCACTAGGTGATGCTGATGCTGGTCCAGGGACGATACTTTGAGAACCATCACTTTATTATCACGCAGCCCTTGCCCATCTGCTCAGCTTTCACATCCTCTCTTTGGAAACTTTCCAGAGAGGAACGTGAGAAATAACTAAATGAAAGGAGAAATTTGTAGGCCCTCTAGATTTCAATTATCGTTGTTACTAACTTCTGAAAGTAGACCAGGACTTAAACATGAAATATTTTTCTTCTCTCTTCACTATTATAAAAAGTAATTCTGTAAATAATGATGTGATGCTCAAAACAGCAGGAGAAGCCCCTCAGCTTCCTGCCCCCAAACCTATACTCTCACTTTCTCTGCCTGTCTCTTGGCTGGTTGCAGAGAATGAGGTGATTCCTTTCCTGCCTGAAGTTCCTACCTCCTGCGCCATCAGGGATCCTGTTGACTTTTGCCATCTTCAGAGATGTTTCCTAGTTTTTGTGGCTCCTGACCATTTCCAGAAACACATACTCAAGACTTTAATCTCTTAAACAATGTCTTTCTTTATGCCTATTTTCTTCTTCAGACACCAGCATAATATTTCCTTTCCCTTTGCAGGCAAATTTAATAGTAGAGTATACCGCCTTTTATTTCTTCTACCCACTTTCTCTACTCCAATAAGTTGCACTGCATTCTTGAGGGCATGTGGGATGTATCTGTGACAACCAAGAGGAGGCAAGGAGAGGTGCTCAGGGACAGTTGTGGGAGTTGAGGCATGAGGTTCAGAGATCCTGGTCTGGGACAGTATCAATGGAAACAGAAGTTTTGAATCTGTGTGTTTTTCAAGAAGGAGCAAGAGACGCAGGAGACAGAAAGGCAATAGGGAAGGTGGGGGAAGAGAGAGATGGAGAAGAATCGGAGGAAGGAAATGGGAGATGCCCAACCCCTGGCAATGGAGGGGAGTCTCTATTAAACCCTGATGACTCCTCTGTAGAAGACTAGCCATCTCAAGATCACCTGGAATATTTTTATCTGCACAGAGCTGGCGAAGTGTCCCTTCTTCTGGTGAAACCTTTGTCTTTCTCTTCATCCCATCACTGCTATCCCAGCTAAAACAAAAGACAGCTGTAGGGCATCCTGCTTTTTCTGCAGTGACCTTGCTATGGCTGATTCCTCTGAGTAGGTTTGGGACAGATTTTCCAAAACGAAGCACAGTTTTGTGTATAATAATTGCATGCACAGATACTTTTATTACTCGGTGGATTGTTTTTTCTAATTCAATAAACATTATGCAAAGGTCAGGGTCAGAGGGAGCTGGAGTCTCCTTGCCAGTACATAGAGTATGAAAAGCAAACACAGTGAAGCCCGGGAGGCAGAAGGAGCACCAACGCTCTCCGTGCTTTATATCTGCATTTCTTCACTAATGCTAGCTTTTTATAAAACTGAAGTGCGAGACAACTTTTTCAATTTATGAGCAACGAGGAGCCAAATGGAGAAGATTATTCATGAAAATGAGAAAGGTTTCCAATTATCAGTGATATTTATCTTTCAAGCCCCCAAAACACGGTGTTCCACCAATGTTGTAGTCAGTGTGAAAAAGTAAGTATTAACTTTACTTTTAAACATTGTAGGACAGAACTTGAGAAACTTAGCAACAGGAAAAATTTTAGAGATTTGTGTGTTTTTTCAATCCACTTATTTTTACAAGTGATTCCCACACAGTATCAGTGACTTGCCCAAGGTCTCCCAGGTAAGAACATATATAAAAAGTAATAACAGTAATACCAACAGCTAAGAATTGTTTAGTGCTTACTATATGCCAAGTATTGTTCTGATTATTTTATAAGCATTAATTTGCTTCATACTATCTAACACTTTAATACAGTCTCTATAATATCCCCATTTCAGAGATGACAAAACCAAGGCACGAGTAGGTGAAGTTACCTGCTCACGGTTACTAGTAAAAGGGAGAGCCAGGGTTCAACACGGGCACTCTGACCTCAGAGCACACATTAGAGGCTTAGATATTTTGTGTGAGGGGATAGAGAGAGAAAGTCTATTCATTGCCCTTGTTCAGGGTCAAGATCATGCTGGACACATAGAATAAATAACGTACAACAAAGATGTATAGGTATTTCCAGTGGCATCCCAGAGAGACAATTATTTTCATTTATTCTCTTGAGATATGTATAGCTAGCCATGCACATATATTTGACTGCACTTTTCACAATTGCCCCTTGTGCCGGAAAGAAATCAAAGAAGTTGTTCACATTATAGTGATTATATCTGAAAGATTCTCTTTCTCTCTCCAGCCATTTGAGAAAAAGAGAAAATCAAAATAGACACAGCCTAGCAAAGAACGGCTGCCGTCGTTTCTTTTGCTTTAAGAACATTCTTTAAACCAAGTAACACCTCTGGATCACAGATCCCTTCTCTGCCAAATGAAGCAGCAGGAATAAATGGTGTCTGAGGTCCCATCCATCTCAGACTCTCTAATGTCACCCTCTCTCTTGTTTCACTAATACGAGAGGGAAGTGCTTTGCATGAAGCCACTCGTTTTCTGCCAACTCTGGTGGCCTGTGGAGACAGCACAACGGTGCCTGGCAATTGTCCTGGCCAGTGGCAGTGGTGATAGGCAGTTTTCTTTTCTTCTTCATGTGGATCATGTGGGGTAGCCTGCATTTCAGCAATTCCCAAGTTATGAAAGAAACCTCATGCTTCCTCTTTGCCCTGTGAAGTCTCTTTATAACCTTCCTCTTCCCACAGATAACCAAGGAGGCCTTGGGATTGACCCGCCCAGACTTTGGGGTGAAGAGAACCTTAACATTCCATCTCTCCTACCTTGAATTTGGCCTTGACCTTTCCCCCACATTTGAATGACTGGGGAGCTGCTTTGTTTCCATAACGGAACCCACCTTGTGCTCAAGTTTTTTGTTTTTAGTACCTGACTTTCCATCCTTTTTCTCGGTGTTGAAATCCTCATCTGATCACCAGCAGAATATATATATATATCACTCTCAGGATCATGTCCTGCTTGTTCTTATGCGTCTCTTACCTACCACTCTCCCCACTGCCCCCTCCCCATCATTCCCATGGATGGTTGGGCGCCATTGCCCTGAATCTCATCCCTGTGTCTGGAGCTCTGCTCCCGTGAGGACATTTTCCGATGTGTTACCTGTTTCCCTGGATCATCCAGCACTTCCTAGCATTCCCTCTGGCATGCTCTATTCACCTGCTGCATACCCCGCTTCAACTTTTCAACTTCCATCTCTCTGACAGCCCTCTTGTGGCTGCTAGCCTGAAGTGCTTGACAACTGGGTCCTCATCATAGGCTCTCCAGGTTCCATATTCCTCCTGCCTCATGGTTTCTCCAATCCCAGAACAGAACGAACGAATCTCCCTCTTCCATGTTGTTTCTTCTTTGTTCACACACATTGGGAATTATTTGAGGATGGAGCCAAATTTTGTTGACTTTTTAATATCCGGTGTTTAATCCGGTGACTGCCATGTAGTGCCTGCTCAGTAAATACAGGTGGAGCGAATGGAATCACATCCCAGAACATAGCAGCCTACTCTACCCAGTGCCTCTGACACTGTGGGGCCATCTTATGTTGTTCAGATTGGCATCTCCTTCTCTCCTTCAGACCTTCTCCTTCATATCACTCACTCAGCAATAACGCGGGCAACCTAGGGTGCCTCCGAGACTACACCTTTATCATGCCTTCTGAAACATTTGCTTATTTCTCCAGAAATGGTCAACTAGCCCAGGAGGAATCCATTTAAGTTCACTATCTTTCCACAGTGAAGCAAAAAGCAATACATATGCAAAGTGGAATGGGAACTAAATGAAGACTCTCCAAATGAATGACTCCCTAGTGCATCAGACCTGGTGTTGGGTGGTGCAGGTACAGGGAAGCTGTCTGTCACTGTAAACAACGGATCGCAATCAGCATACGTGCACGATCTTGGCAGCATATAGCACAGGAGCCGCTGCATAATAACTAATATTTAAAACGTCGCCTCCCCCACCGCTCCACTTGAGTTTATCAGAAGGGAAGTGGGCTAGAGGAGTAAAAATGATCACTGCCTATCAGGAGGCACTTACAGATATAACTTTATGGCAGTTCCCGCTCTGTTCTAAGCTCTCTGATGGCTTTCCCTGACTTTCCCAGGAAAGGCACAGACTGGAGGGTGTCCTGAAAGACCACACAGGGTCTGCACCCCCTGTCTCTCCCACCTCATCCCCTACTCCTCGCTCCCCTGGCTGCTACCTTCCAGACTCACTGGCCTCTTTGCTGTTCCTCGAATGTTCTGGCACACGCCTGGCTTGGGCCTTTTACCCAGCTGTTCCCTCAGCCCAGACATTCTTTGTATTAGTTTCCTGTGGCTGCTGTAACAAAGTTACCATAAGGGTGGCTTAAAACAACAGCAATGTTTTTCCTCACAGTGTTTGGAGGCTGGAAGTCTGAAATCAAGACGTCAGCAGTTGCATGCTCTCTTTCAAGGCACTAGGGAAGCATCTTTTCTGGCCTCTTTCAGCTTCTGGCACGGGCCAGAATCCTCAGGATTCTTTGACTTGTACATGAATCACTCCTCACGTGTTCATTTTCTCCCTGTGTCTTTGCAACATCTTCCCTCTGTGCAAGTCTGACTCTGTCCAAATTTCCCTTCTTTGTAAGGACACAGGTCATAGTGGATTAGGGCTCAACTAATGCCTGCATTTAAATGCGATTACCTTCATAAAGACCTTATATCCAAGTAAGGTTATAGTCTGAGTTACTAGGTTCTAGGACTTGAACACATTTTGGGGGAACACAATTCAACTCACAGGACTCTTCCTCCCAATATCCCCATGACCTACTACTCTCTGTCTCTGACATCTTTATCTATCACCATGTTAGTGAAGCACCCCCCTCACCCTTCCACACACACCTCATCACAAATTCTACCTCTCCCCCTCACTGCTATTTCTTCTTCCATGTGGTGTGTTAGGTTTCTTCTAGAGCTTTGACCATCATCTCACCTGTCATTTATTTTCCTTATTAATCTCATTTTTGTCTGTCTTCCCTCCTCTTCCATAGGTTATCAGTTCCACAAACACAGTGATTTGTCTACTGTGGTCACTGCTATTTGCCCAGTGCCTGGAACAATGCCTGCCAGGTGGTAGGCACTCAGCACATAGTTACGGAATAAATCATCTTTAGAATCCTCATAGCATCATGAAATATCAAAATGATTGTCATTGCCTGTTTATAAACAGGGCAACTGATGATTAAAAATTAAGTTTCTTGCTCAAGATAAGACAGGTAATGAGTTTTGGAATTGGGATTTGAACTAGGCCAAATTGACTCTCAAACTTCTGCTCTATCCATTATGATCCACTGCCCAGGGCAGAAGGAGGGACTTCCTACACATGTGCAAGGAATTCTGCAGCTGCTTAAATTATTGCTTTTTTTCCCCCTTTAGGTAAAACGGGTCTTGGAAAACATCATCAAAATGTAAATCTTCAAGTCTGGGTAAGTGGTCTGGCTCAGCGTGCAATGTCACTCAGACAACTGCGACATTAGAATACAGTTTGTGTATCGCTAACTTTTTTTAAAAAATCCAATTAAGCAAACTGTTCTTTGGCTCAGGTGATGGTTTTATTTCTCTGGGCAGATTAGAAAACCAAGAAGCATATGCGGTCTGTGTTCCCAGACAGCTGGGAGTTTGGTATGTATTACTGCTTTAAAATTTGGGGCACAAGGGCTTCCAAACCCGAGTGAAACGTGAATGTCAAATGAACAGATGCTATGGTTATAACCCCCCAACCCTCACTTACCCAGCAAACACATGCACTGCATTTCCACAGGCAAAGAAGTTAAACAATGATCTCACTAAATCAAGCCCCAAACCTACCAGTGAGGCAAAGGAAGCTGTTTCTATTTGAATTATCCAGATTGGCTGTCAGCATGGATCACATCCACTGTATAATTGCTTATCCTTCTCTTTGCTCTGCTTGCATAGCCACGGTCTCAGAGTCATCGTTCAGTGGAAATCACCCACTGCTGACATGTTCCTGTCACGTCAATGATACTGCAATAAGCCAGGGACATTAACCAGAGCTGATAGTCATGTGAGACTGTGTCTACCATCATCAAAGGCGGGGCTAATCAAGGGTGCAGTGAGAGAGAGAGATGGTCTAGCTAGACACAGAACAAATTCACTAGCTAGAGGCCTATATTTGGATAATAAAAAGAAAAATTAAAAAAAGGGGGTGGGGGGCAAGTGCCAGAACCCAATATAATTATCCAACTAAGTCAGAAAAAGAACAAAATTAGAAGAATAGTTCCAGGCTTTGGTGAAGGAGGTGTGGAGGACCTCTGAGCCTGAGTGCTTAGATAGGCTAGATGTGTCCGTGAGATTCTTTGAATAGTTATGCAGAATGTCGCCCTTCATGGGCAGAAATGTTTGGTTAATGTGTTTGTGTGTGTGTTCACCTCTCTAGCCTGTTGGGTGGGGATGGCCTTTGTGATGGTAATTGCAAATATTTCATCATGGGAAAGAGTTGATGCTCTTACATCCTAAACTAAACTCCATGGAAAGGAAGATCTTTGGTCTCTGCCATGGAGGCCTTATAACCTAAAGAGGTGCTGAGCTCCTAAGGATGGCTGCAAATCTTGGTATGTATAGCAGATGGGATTCAAGAAAAAGGGAAGGGAAGCTACTACTATGAAGGCTTTGGAACATTGGTATGCCAGTGCTGACCTCTCATTGGTTCAACTGACAATGGGCCATCACTTTTCTTCCTGACATGCTCTTTCTTAAGCTCCCCCAGGGAATCAGGACTTGATAGTAGTCATATTTCCCAATTCTGTGTGAAATTGGTCAGAGGCCGAAAATGACATTTAGTGTGGCAGGTGTTAAATTTTTCTTTATAACTCTCACTTTGCACCTCTCTAGCTTGGGTAGGCCTTAGAGATTACTGTGCATTTAAGTTCAGTTTCATCATTGCCATATATTGCAGTTCCAGGAACTATTGCTTTCTTAAGCTTACAAACTTTTATTACTCTATCCAAGGATGAGGATAAAGTTTCAAAATTTATTGCCCAACCTGATTCTGTGAAAAATACCTGCACCGCAAACCCGCAGCGGAACACAGCACATTTCAAGGGCATGCACGAATCACTCACCACCTGCGAATATGGGAGCAATTGACATGTTGTGAAGATGCAGGTGGTTATGCATGGTTGCATATTACAGCCTCCTTTTAACAGAGAAACCACTTTCAAGACAACAAGTACCATGTTACAGGCAAAACATTTGGACTAGCATCTCTGTTTACAAAGGCATTTCCTCCTGTCGCCCTTCATGGGCAGAAATGTTTCAAACCTCCTTTAGGCTACCCTTAAGATGTAGAAAGCTCTGGTAAGACCAAAATAAAAAAAGTTATTGTTACAAAACTTAGAGTAACTTATTCTATTTCCAAGTCACACGCAAATGGTATAGAAATGTTATTCACTAAAAGGTTTTGTTTGGAAAACACCTGTGTTGGATCTAACAGTCATCTTCCCATCAACAAACAGAGCTTCTAGTGACTCACTTTGTGGTTGCAAGCGCTATCCTCAAAAGTAGAAATCTTTTAAAGAGACATATGAATTTCATTCAGAACATTAAGCAGAGAGCTGCTTATATGAAGGCACCTTGAAATATGAGCTAACACAGAATCTACTATGCCAGAACACAGGAGTTACAAAACTTTGTAAAGAATTTAATTAATAATGTTTTAACTAATGATGGAGTGGCTAAAAGCAACAGTTCCTTATCCGTACTCTGTTTAGAATAAACGTGACCTTTTAAAGAGCGCAAAAAGTGGACCAAGAGTCTGGGAGTTGGCCAAGGAAGCAGGTGGACATGCTGGAGGCTCCTGTGGCCTTTCCACTTTGTCTTCCACCCCTTGAGTAGGAAAGAATTTGGCCACACCTCCACAGAAGTCCAGCCTTTGTCCTTGGTTCCTGACAGGAGTGTTTTTTAACTCATGGTGCCCCTCCTATTAGCACACCTGATAGTTTATCTCACAACATGACTCAGGGTGGAGCTGGCCACACCTCACAATCTTAGAGTAGGGATTGGCTATGCCACAAAGGCCAATAGTATCATGAAAGGGTGGAGGGTTTTGGTGTTGAGGTAGAGGCTGAGTTTAACCAAGTGGGCAATCAGTCAATCAATCCTGACTACACAACAAAGTCTCAATAAAAGCTTGAGTGAGCTTCACAGGCAATGTGTTCTGAGGATGACAGAAGACTGGGTCTGAAACCTTCCAGACTCCAAGCTCTGAGTCTCTTCCTTTGAATAGTCCTAATCTATATCCTTGAACATGAGTATAATAGTTTTGGTGAGTTATCAAACCTCAAGATATGTGAAATAATAAAAAGTACATATTGGTTTCTGCTCCTGGTTCTTGCTAACATTTGGTCTTTGATTCCAGTGCTGGACACAAAGCTCCTAAACCCATGGAATTTCCTGGGATATAAGAGGGTCTTCTGTTCTGATGGAGTGACTCTTGGTGGGCTCCTGGATGAGGGCTGGTCATGAGAAAGTCAAGACATGGTTAGAAGCTTAGAACTTCCAGCCTTACTTCCCATCCTCCAGAAAGTAGAGAGGGGATCGAAAATGAGTAAATGGCTGTGCAACAAGCCTCCATAAACTCCCTGAACTATGGAGTTCAGGGAGTGTCTGGGTTGATGAACACATCTATGTGCCAGAAAGGTGGTGTACCCCAACCCTACAGGGACAGAAGCTCTTGCACTCAGAACCTGCCCACACCTTGCCCTATGTAGCTCTTCATCTGGCAGTTTACTTGCATCCTTTAAAATATCCCTTGTAATAATTGGCAATGATAAATAAGCTATTTCAAGAGTCCTGAGAACTATTCTAGCAAGTTATTAAACCTGAGGAGAGGCCCATTTTGTAGCCAATTTGTAGCCACGTCTGACTGAAGTTGTGGATAACCTGGGAACCTACTACTTGCAATTGGCATCTAAAGTGAGGAGCAGTCTTGTGAGGCAGAGACCTTAACCTGTGGGGTCTGGAGTAATTATGGTTAGTGTCAGAGTTGACTTGAATTGTAGAATACAACTGGTATCTGATATTTGGTTGGCATGGGGAAAAAAACCTATACGTCTGGTGTCAGAAGTGAGATTAGAGGAAAACAGTGAGTGTTTTTTCCAGACAGGGTGATTTTTTTTTTAGAAACTCTCAAACTTACCAATGGTGTCAGAAATTTTGGGCAGACTTGGCAAATTGAGGACTGTGCTCTCAACCTCAGAGTCTGGCTAATTTCTAGGTATCCTCTACATATCTAGATGTCTGGCACTCAGCCAGACTAATAAGACCTATTCAAGAGATGTTATTGAGGACTGTGAAGAAAGTCATGCTGGAGACTCATAGTGGAGGTGCCTGGTAGGTGAGGCTCCCATGTGAAGCTGGTGGGAATAGCCAGAGAAAAAAAGTACCCTTGTCATTTTACTGTTGTTGTGGTTTTTTTTGTTGTTGTTGTTTTTTTTTTTTGGGGGGGTCGTTGTTGTTTTATTTGTTTGTTAGTTTTTCAAAGCCCAAGGAGCACAGGAGGACTAGCCAAAACCTGATTATATGGAAGGACTAGGAAAGAGACTAAGACGATAGAGTAGAGGACTGAATGGGAAAGAAAAGAAGATGTGGGGAAAAAATGAATGACTCAGTATATTGAGTGATTCTTGAATTGCCAAATCCACCACATAGCTAGAGAGATTTCAGCTTCAACCTCACAAGGTGTCCACGCCCATGTTGAAGGACACCCACACTACAGATGCTTTATTTTAATAATATCTTCATGAAAATATTTGAAACTGCCATATTGATTCTAAATGTTGGAGGTAGAAAGAGAAATTGCACATTGCTTTTTGGGCAGATATGGATATGAAGCCTAGCAAAATTAAATCACTAGTAGTCATATTCTCCTTTTCAGACAGAAGTTTTTGGAGAATAAAATATCAGAAGAAATTCCTCATCACTGGCAGCAGAAAATTCCAAGGAGAAGCTAAGCAAATAGGAAATGAAGTGATGTGAGGAACACTCTGTGGAACAACAATGTGTGTTTTTTTAATTAAAAATTGAAATATATACGTGCTGAAAAGGGGAAATTAAACAAACACTCTATGATGGAGGGTAATAAATAAAAATATTTTTCCACGAAACAGTTTCAGGATCATATCGCAGTGTTCCTCTTAAATTGCTGAGAACCCTTTTCCTCATTTCTTCTCTTTCCCTCAGAAACGTTATCCTTTCATTAGAAGGCAGCCATGTGCAGACCTCACTGACAGCTGCAATGTTTCATCTTATATTTTTAATCAGTCTCTGCAGTGCATGTGCAGCTCCCGAATTGTGCTTTGGTTTCTAAGAAATGTTCTCAGTTGCTTGGTGCAGCTGTTCTGTGGCTAGGCCCCAGCTGCATTAGCGATTTTAGGAAGCAGGGCGAATTGCTAAGCGTTAGCTTGGTTTGCTCATCACTGATGGTGAAGGGGAAGCTGAGGAAATTTCATGAGCCAAAATGTTAGCCTTTTACACTTTCCAAAGCACACGCATACCTATTTTCTTATTTGTCTGCATGACAACCCTTGAGCAAGATATTATTCTTGGCCAGATACACAAATGAGGACTTCAGAGATTTACTGGAAGCAAGTGCAGAGTTGTTACTCAAACCCGCTGCCTCTCCCCATTGTTTTCCAGAACCATTGGGTCCTTCTGCCTGCAGATGGGGAAAAAGAAATGTTACTCAATCTTGCATTGCCCACTACCAGCTCTGAGCAGAGTGGAAACTAATTCCTTTAGGATAGAAGTCTCTTGGTCAAATGCCAAGGATCTCCGTATAAAAGCTAGAAACATGAGCAAAACAAAACAAAATACAAACAAACAATAACAAAAACCTCTCCCCAAATAAGCATAAGCACATAAGGTTTACTGATCTCACCACCTAGGAACCCTCCCTCTAAACCCACCCCATTCCTCTGCTGGAGCCCTACGCTTGTTTTCTCTGGACCCAGATTGCTCTTCTTCTGGCTTCATTTCCAAATCTTTCCCTTAGAGCAGTGGTCGGCAAACTCATTAGTCAACAGAGCCAAATATCAACAGTACAACGATTGAAATTTCTTTTGAGAGCCAAATCTTTTAAACTTAAACTTCTTCTAACACCACTTGTTCAAAATAGACTCACCCAGGCCGTGGTATTTTGTGGAAGAGCCACACTCAAGGGGCCAAAGAGCCGCATGTGGCTCGTGAGCCGCAGCTTGCCGTCCACTGCCTTAGAGCCCAACAGAAATTTCACCTTTTCCATGAAAACTTTTCTGAATCATCTAATACCCGCCTTTCTTTTTTTTTTTCTTCTCTGAACCCTCTTATATAAAATGTAGTGATATGTACAGTGGGAATAGCATCAGCCATTTGATTGGGAATCAAAGTCTCTGGTTTTGGTCCTTTCGTACTAACAGACTCTTTGAGCAAATTATGTAAATTCTCCAGATCTCGGTTTCTACATCTGTAAAATGCAGCATTAAGATAGATGTCTCTAAAAGCCATGATTAAAATTAATAACAATTTTACACATGGTTAGATACTGTCTTAACATTGATCAAGATTGCTTCATTTCTACATGTTGTTTCCTCAGTGAAATTTGTAAGCTATATCATGTATTTCTTTCATAGCTCCATAAGGCCTCGTCCACTAATACATTAGATTATTTTTCTTTCTGATCAACAGATCGATTGAAAACTCACATTGTTAATCATTACATTCAGTCCTTTCAGGGAGTGTCTAAATGGAATTCAAGATTATCATGGACTTTAAGTGTATTTTCTCCTAGACATAGGCAGTATGTGCATTAATAAGAATAATAAGAACAGCTAACACTTGCTTAGGACATATTAGCTACCAGGTTCTATTCTGGGTGCCTTTTTATGAATTTACTCATTTAATTTCCACAACAGTTATATGAAATAGGCATTTTTGTTATCTCTGTCTTACGAAGAGAAAATGGTAATGTATAGAATTTCAGTATGTTGCTCAACAGTGCAAAGCTAGTATATGTCAGAGTCAGGATTTGGACAGGTGGTCTGTCTGTGGATCCTGCCCTACCCTCCCGTCCTATTGTGCATAAAGGGGATACCATGTACACGTTAAAGGGACATGTGATGTTAGATCCTTTTCCCAATATGGAGTGAGGAAGAGAAGTGAATAAATGATTTCTAAGCTACTTCAATCCATGACATTTTATGAATATTTCATTCTAAATTGACAAGGGCAGCATTTTTATCACTGGATAAATTTGCTTTAACCTCATCCCAGTCTTTATCATAACCCAGCTGAAAAAGTAGGGTACAAAATTCTATAAGAGGTATGAACTTTGTTTTTTATAAAATATACTAGAGGCCCGGTGCATGAAATCCGTGTGTGTGTGTGGCGGGGGGTGGGGGGGGTTCCTCAGCTGGGCCTGCAATGATGCCAGCATCCCGTGCCCTGACCGGCCTCTGGCCAGAGGCCTGCCCTCCCTCAGCGGGCCGAGGCACACGGGACACTGGGGCTCGTGGCCGGGCTGATGCTGCCCCAGCATCCCGCACACCCTGGCCAGCCTCTGACCAGAGGCCCACCTGCCCGCCCTTCCTCCCTCCGCAGGTTGGGGTGCACGGGATGCTGGGACACATGGCCGGGGCGATGCAGCCAGCATCCAGTACCCTGGCCACTATGGGTGCCACCATCTTTATGATGGAGTGACAGTTAATTTGCATATTACCCTTTTATTAGATAGGATTACTATAAACATTGTCTATAAATATATCCTAAAAACATACGGCTACAAATAGTCCATAAACATATTTTTATAAATGTGTTTTTATAAATATATTTGCATATCTGTAATGAAAATAAATAAAAATATAAACCACGGCTACATTTGGAGGTGGGATTATACTAGTACTGTGGCATCATTTTCTCTCGATAATTTTCTCTGATTTTCAGATTTCCTAAAATGTTAAGATTTTAAATGAACTTTATTTTGAGTCATTTAAATAACACAGCCACATTAAACCCAAATTTAGCAGCTCACATGTGGCAGCTCGCTGCTTTGGCTCATTCAGAGCCATTTCCAACCCCTCACTGAACTGAATGTGCTCAGCAGAGTAAAACACCTTCCATGCCTAAGGCATGTCTCACCTTTCTCAGAACTGGGGTTGCATGGGCTGTGGAGAGGGACCTGTGGAAGACAGGGAGAAGGGCAGTAGCCTGGTGGTGTGTGAAATTAAACAGGTGCTTTAAAAGACGAGACTTTACCCAGGGTTTTCCCTTCTCTGTGACAATTTTGCTTAAATAAATATTAAGTATTTTTAGGAGAAAAGCTATTGACATATGAAGACCAATTAGCTACATGGATCTCCACCCCTGAGTTGTACAACATGAAGGTCATTTCACTCACTAATTTTCTATCCCCGAAAAGAGAAAATCCAGGGTCACAGCAAAGATGTCCTAGCTCTCTTCTCAGCAAGGATGTCCTTCGCTAATAAGCCCAAATGTCTGAAACTGCACCTCTCCAGTTAATAATTGTTGCTTTAAAAATGTCCAATTTTGTAAGGCCAATGCAACTAGGAAAGCTATTCTTCAAAGTAAAAATCCTGTGTCTACCCAACTTACTCAAGTTTGGGATTTCAGGATAGGTAATGAACCTGGGTTATGCTTCATTCATTCATTGTTTCATTTATCTACTCAACAAACATTTATTGATTGTTTCCTATGTGTCCTGCTCTGCACAATGGAAAACAACACATCCATCCTGATTCATGGAACTGAGAGTCTAATGAGGGTCTACAGTTAAGTACATAGGCAATTGCAGTGTGACAGGCAATTGCAGTCCTGGATTTGTGAACCAATTTCTCAGAGAGATACCAAAATATTTCAAGGTGTACAAGACTTTGCACCAAAGTACTGGTGCAGAAGCACTACAAATGAGTTTGCCTAAACAAATGCCAACTATTTCTGAGATCAATTTATTTATTCTCCCAAAGGAAGAGCTATTCTGTTGAAAAGAGGTCAGATGTGCCACCTCTTCACACTCGGTACACCAGGGTAGCAGATGCCCATTTTAAATAATAGGAACTTTATTTGCAAAGCATCCTTTATCCTGTTAGTGCATAACGTGCTTTACCAACTCAATACATGGCTGTAATATATTTTTGTAAACATTGGTTAAAATACTGACATTTTAATATATTTTCACGTCATAAAGGATATTAGTTTTCTAAAAAAGCCCTCCAGCAGTAATTTGGTTAGTAGTTACATTAAAGGCTGTCACTTGCACTTGGTAAAACATGTCAATCTGCTGACAGACATAGGAGGGTGATTTTTTTTTCTCTTGATGGGAACATAGTTTCCTGTGATGTTTTGGGCATAGGTCTTCTTGAGGTCTCTACACTCCCTTTCCCTCACCTAATGTTATGAAAGTGAAAACTGAAGAGATGGTGAGAACAGAACATAAGCACACAATCACCTTTCCCGGTGATAATCCTACTGTGATCTTAGTGTAATGTTAATGGGCCAAAAATGTATGTGGTGTTAATTTAGTGACTTGTGAGAAAGCATCTGGAGTTTAATGTAGCAATGCCGACTATGCAAAAAAATGTAATCATAATGCCGGCAAGGCTCAGTGCTCTGGATGAGGCCCAGACTGTTAGTCAGCGCCACAGTGGCATTTAAAGCCGAGCTAGAGAAAGGGGAAGGCACAGGAAATGCCACGGCATGCTCCCCAATGCCTCTTAGAATATACCACTCGGTTATAATACAAAAACAATTTCAAAAGAGGTTTGCAAAAACAGAAAGAGAGCCCATTCTGGGAAAAGGAGAGGAAATAAGGAAGTATTAACTATTTTGTTTTTGCTTTTTGCTCTTTTATGTCATTTTACATGTGCCTCATCTGATAGGCCATAGAGACATATAAATAAGTATTTTTCATAGAACACGTACTTATTTTGCATGATGACATCACACTTGGGTATATCTCTAGAAATTTGATCATGTAGAACACTATCGATAGGAACAATGGTTGGAACTTGAAATCCAAAATTGTGGAAAGGGCCCTGGCAATCATGGTTATAAGGTATTTTTTGGGGGGAAAAAGAACATGGTACTGAGGTGCTAGGTCACTGTAGCCATTATAAGCTTCTGCATTAAATCTGAGTTGGGCTGATGGGATATTTGTTTCCTGCAAAGTAAGTTGGATGAGAAGACAGACACGAGTGCTTAGAGCTATATTTTCCTCTCTTCAGAATACAGAGGGGTTAATAACAAGTGTTTGGTCATTTGTTTGCTTAAGCTTTGCTGCTGGTATTTTGACATACTCATTTTTGTTGTAGATAAATAATTTCATATCCAAATTGTGTGTAAATTAGAATTCCCTGGAGTTGATGGCTGAACATATTGAAAGTTAATATCATTAAAAGTATTTATTTGGACCTGGCCAGTTTTCTCAATGGTTAAGAGCGTTGACCTGCATACCAAAGGGTTGTGGGTTCAATTCGGTTGTGGGTTTGCTCCCCATCTCTGGTTGGGTCACATGCAGGAGGCAAGCAGTCAATGTGTCTCTCTCACATTGAAGTTTCTCTCTCTACCCTCCCTTTCATGCTTTCTGACAAGCAATGGAAAAATCCTTGGGTGAGGAGTAAAAAAAAAAAAGAAACCATTTATTTGGCCTAAATTTTACTGTAGTTATATAGGGAATAACTTTTAAATCTTCTCAAGCCACTCATACTGGGCTGGTTGTGGGAAGGAAGGGGTGAGGCATCCCTAACTTTAAGGGCAGGGGTTGCTGTACTCACATGTGTCTGAGCCCAGACACCTGGGCTCCATATCTATAATAATAAAAATATAATATGCTAATTAGACCGGATGTCCTTCCAGACCACCTTCTGGATGAAGCCGGGGATAAGAGGGAAGCTCCAGTCCCGGTGCCTGCTGGTGGTTGGAGGGAAGCCCGGGTCCTGGGTGCCAGAGGGAAGCCTGGCAGCAGGGGAAAGGAAGGTCAACTTTTGCACTGATTTTGTGCATTGGGCTTCTAGTGTTTTATATAATCTCAGTTTATTTCTAGACCTAGTTCCATCTCCAAGTTTATTTGGTGACCTTAGGCAAGTCACTCTGACACTTTGCTTGCCACTTTTCCCATCTGTAAATTGGGGCCACATGGTACTCACCCTGTATATTTTTTACAAGATTAAAAATAGCACCAAAGGAGAAAATGTATTCAAGGTTATTGTGAAAAGTATAAGGAGTTATACACCTTCAATAGTTTGCTGTCACTCTGCAATGATTTTAGTATACCACCTCCTTGTCCTAAAGGACCTCTAAGGGAAGTGAAAGCTCTGTAGAGGAGTTGCTTTTAGTGACTTTCTATATAGAAAATAGACTCCCTGGAAGGGACAAGGAGAAGTGCATAAATAAACATGTGGGCAGAGTTGCCAGCAGCCAGAATAGACTTCACAGCAATTTCTCTCCCTGTGAACACCAGGAGGGTGGGAGAGAAGCTGATTTCAATGTGTCTTTCTTTTAACCTTTCTCCACACACAATGACATTATTTCATCATATGTAATGATATGCCTGCATGCAAGTGATGATTTCCAGGCTATTTTAAGGATCTCGGCGTACATACATAGTTACACATCATTCAATTTGTCAGAATCCTGATTGCAACACAAACTGATGTCTGGTCAGATGTTCATTCATATGTTCTCACACAGACCATATGTAATTGAAATACAGGAGTCAGATGGGTAAAAAAGAACAAGAAAGTGTTACTCCTTTCTTCCTTCCACTCCCTATCCACCCCTGCTGTCCTCCCATTAACAAAAGAGTATGGGGAATAGAGGGCACCTACAGTGAGAAGGGAATTTGCCAAATTGCTTCTTATTGTCTCAGAAGTTCTCACAGAAGAACTCTAAGTCTCTGGAGAAGAATCAATACCCTCCCCTGCCTGGTTACATGCCTCCTCAAAACCCAACTACATGGAGAGGAAACTCCATCTCTCCAGGAAGAAGTGATGGATTATGTCAGGTTGACAAATAATGAAGGAAGGAACTCAGGGCATAACTACCAGCTTGATACACTTGCTGTAAAGTGGACAATTGAGACCATGGGTGGAATGATTTACACAAAATAAAAATGGAACTCCCAAATATTCTTGAGGAGTGTAGCAGAAAGGGCTATAAACTCACCAAGACATTTTTCTTTTCCCTCTCAGGCACATTGCTAGACTACATATCTTCTCTATCCATTCAGTGATATGTGCCACTCCTGGGCCAAAGTGGGTAAGAAGTATGTTTCCCCCGACTCTCTCTCCTACTCACCAACGGAATGGAAAAGACTCCAAGGACATAGAGAAGGACAGGGACAACACAAGACAGAGCGCCTAAAAGGAAACTATGTTAGTAAGAACATAGCATGCCCTGACTGACAGAAAGGGAGAGACATTTTCTCTCCATACTGATTTATAGAATAAATTTCACCAACCAGTGAAAATACTGACTGGAAGCTGTGACCTAATGCGCATCTAGAACCCACACCAGCGATCACCAAAGCCTGGTCTCCAAACACCAGCCTTCCCTGGGAAAGTGTTAGAAATGCAAAGTCTTGGGCCCAAACCCCAGACCTAGGGAATCAGAAGCTCTGGAGAGTGGAGCTGGAATTTTAAAGCGCTCTCCTGCTGGTTTTGACCCAGGCTGACCTTTGAGGACTATTGTTCTGGAGACGTCAGCATCAGACTAGATCTAGAAACATGTTCACCCTGGTAAACAGCTGCATGCTTCAAATTCTGACATTTTGCATATTTACAAATATTGGGGGGAAAACACATTGGAACAAAGGCATCATTGACACTTTGTTTCAAAGCAGAATCAAGTTGGGGGGGAAACAGACTTTCATCAGGTTAAAGGGCATCAAATTTGCTTAGTGACTTGTGTGACCCCCAAGCCTGTGCAATGCCTGGCTTTGAGCATTAGGGCAGGGTCAGCCTGTGCGTTTGTGAGGGGTTGGAAAAGATAGAATAGTGCGGACATGTAATAGAGCGCAGCTTTGGCTAGGGCATCTATAAAGGAGCTGAGACTCTTTTCAGAACATCAAGGCTTAGAAAAGTTTTGCATAATTTTCCACCAGCATCAGACTGTTCAGAGGAAGTGGGCTCAGCATTGTGGTAGATGGTCCTATTAGGACGGGAGCCTAGAAGCGGGAAGAGTCAGCCTCTGGTTTGACCAGCAGCTGCCCTTTCATTCTTAAATCAAAGGAACTGTAAGGGATACATGCTGTGCAGCCTCTACTTTATCAGGAGGCACGGCAAAAGCTCCTCATAAAAGTGCTTAATCCCAGGGACAGATTTCTACCCACCTGGATGAAAATAAGAAAGGAAAGTTTACGCATTTGAATTCTGCTGTCTGCCCCTTCCACTGGCACCATCTTGAACCTAGAGTGTCAGGTTCATAAATAACACCACCTCCAGACTGGCCCCTATTCCCATCTCATCAAGGGAGCCGGGAGAGATTTCATGGATCAGCTGGGAAAAATCTGAAGGCCTAACCTTTAGGTCATGTAGATTTCAAATGTGTTTTCCTGCTTGCCTTTTGTTTCATGCTCATTTCAAAGACTTTCCCTTCTGGGTAAAATTAGCTCTTACTTTCTGACCTCTGAAATGGCCAAGCCCAGGTAGGTGACCATTATAGAGATGCGGGTGCAAGGGTCCATACAGCCTGAGAGGAAAAGATGGGGGGACCAGAAGAAAATTTATTTCTGTGACTGACAGGGCTGGGGTGAAGGCAAGGCAAGTGAGGCCCATGATCCACGTCCACAGATTAAAGTGCTGCCAAAAGCTCGATAATCAAGGTACGTGCTATTTTAATGCACTGTTTTAAAAAATCGAAATTAAAGCCAGAAAAATCCACAGTGAACGGAGTATCAAAAATGAAAATAAAGACAGGATCAGTATTACTGAGTCTTCCTTTGCTCCAATGGATCTCCAATAGCGGTCTGTGACTATCTGCCAGAAAGTAGAAATAGGTTCAGTTCTGTATAGAACAGATGGGTGGGAGATTCCTAAAAGCCAATCCTCAAAGGCCAGAATTCCCCGTGGAAAAAAGGGGGAGATTAAAAAAAAAGAGAGAGAGACAGAAGAAGAAGAGGAAAAGAAGAAGAAAAAAGGTCTTGATTCTTTATAAAGTGTGAGGCATTGTACTAAGCACAGTGCATGTGCTAATTCATTTAGTTCTCAAAGCATCAAGCAGTAGGTCTGACTGTCAGTACCATGCCACAGACAAGGACACAAACAGAGAAAGCTTAAATTAGTTGCCCAAGATCACAGAGTCCGTGGCAGAGCCGGGATACATGGAGGCTTAGTTTTAACCAGTATGAAGACCAGGAAGCAAGAAGGGACTCAAGGAGGAAGTGAGAGGGGCAGAAAGCAGTCCCAGGTTTTCAGTCGTCTGTGGTCCCCAGGACCAGAGGGAAAAAGTGAAGAAATGGTGGCTGTTTGATGAAGGCCAGTGTAGCATCTTTGAACAGGAGACAAAAAGCATATCTGAGACACTTGCTGTCGGACTGGCACAAAATATCTACTTAATAGTGGTTGTTTTCACATCCTGACATCTTCCAGTTGACAGGGAAATGCTCAGCATGCCATGAAATGAGCAGGAGCAGAGCTGAGCAGAAGGCGGATGACGGGGATTGCGGCTTGTCTGTTTATGGGGCCCCCTCCCTATAGAACGGGTCTCCCTCTGCCGCCTGGTCGCTAAATCTTTCTCCCAGGAGCTCCAGAAATAACATACAGAGACAAGTATATATTATTTATTTACTTACTTATTTATAGGTTATATCTATGTGTATCGTGTAAGTATTTAAAACCCGACTCTACCCAGTGCGACAAGAATGATGTCTCAATCGCAGGAGGGAACACGTGGCACAGGTTTAAGCATGATAGATGGGGCGGCCTCCCTTGCTTAGGGAACTGCAGAGAGAGAAACCGAATAACCCTGAAATTAGAATGGGACTGGAGGGGGAGGGTCACGCCACTGTAATATCACTGGAACAAGATGCAGAGGAAAGTAATTTACTCTGAAGTGACAGTCTGAAGGCGAAAAATAAACTAACAGGAGGGAGTTGAGGCTCGTTAGCAGCCTGGTCTCAATATTTCATTATTAATGATAATAAGAAGAAGAAAGGAGGGAGAAAAGGCATATTACCCACTCCCCTTCCCAAACACGCACACACACACACACACACCACAACCAGCTCAGGGCTCACAAAAGCACAGACTCCAGGACACAACAAAAGGCCCCTCCAGGAGAAAGGAACCACCAACCGCCAGACAGGATGAAGAATGGGGTAGCTCTGGTCCTGGTCTGCCTGCCTGTAAATGTTTGAATCGGTGGAGCCCCTCTGTGGGATTCCGCCTGATTTATTAGAACCTCCACCACAGGCAGCCAAGCCCCCAACGGATGCCTTGCAGGCAGCCTGGATGAGCATCAGTGAAAGGGGAGACCAGCTGAGCTGCCCCAGGGATTTCTCGGGCAACACTCCTCTGGGCAGGAGGCAGTCGCTCCTCCCTGAGATTGTATATTGTCTGCACCCAGACGGGGAAGGAACAAAGATATGGGGAATCAATAGCTCTGGTCTGGATATAAATGGAAGCAGGATACATCACTGAGATTGTAACTAAAGCCTAAAAATAAAATTCTACAGTAAGCAACCATGCTGGATTCAATTTAATTTAAAATGGCCAAGGAGCTATCAGATTCTACCTGTTGCCCAAATAGAGAAATTGATAATTGTCTTCCATGTCACCAGGCTGCCTCTTCTGACAAATATTTTGCAGTGAATAACAGAGACATTTTCTTTTTTGACACTAACCTTCATAACCCAGCGATCCTGGCCTGGTCCAATGTTCTTGGACCATTTCTGAACACGTTCATATGGTTATACTAATGTTAATTCTGTTGGGAAAAATAATAGCTGCCTTCCTCTGCTTCCATCACCCAATGGCCTTGAGCAAGTGAAAACATGCAAATTTGACTTTTCTATTGTTTATGTCCTTGTCATTGATTAATATGACAGAATTTTCTATTTGATCAACAGTTATATGAGGGTGCTAGGTATGGTGCTGGGTTAGAATGAATGAACCAATATGTGGTCCCGCTACTCTTGTTGCTAATAAACAATTGAAGGAGACCACTATGAAGCAGTAAGCACACAAATGACCATGTAATAACAAATTGTGTTAAGTAGCATGAAGAGAATTATTCTGGAGCATTGATAAAGCTGGTAGTGTGGTTTGGAAAGCTGATACCTGAAGGAAGCAGCAGCCAGACTGAAAATCCGGGAGAAGGAGAATTTCAAACAGAGGGACCGTCCATGTGAAGAAGGTCCAGACTCAGAAAAGAGCTTTCTGTTTCTTGTTTAAAAAGGAGGAAGGCCAGCCCTGGTGGGTATGCTTAGTGCTTAGAGCGTTGACCTATGCACCGAAAGTCTCAGATTTGATTACGGGGTTTTAAGTTCAACTCCAGTCCCAAGTTGGGGCACTTGGGGAAGGCAACCACTCAATTGATGTGTCTCTCTCACGTTGATGTTTCTCTCTCTCCTCCTCTTCCCTCCCTTCCTACCACTTTCTCTAAAAAAAAAAAAAAAAAAAAAAAAAAAAAAAAGGAGAAAATATCCTCAGGTGAGGATTAACCAAAAAAAAAAAAAAAAAAAATACGTAAAAGGAGGAAGGCCAGTGTCTCTGGAGTGCGGTGTGGAAGGGAGCATGGTGCCACATGTCTCTGGACAGCAGGCAAACAGTGTCAGTGAGGTTGGACTTTATTCTAAGGTTCAGGGAAGCTTTTGTATTCTTTAAACCAGAGAAGAGACATGAACAGGTTTATATACCTCTTAAAAGGGTCTTTCTGGATGCCATGTGCAGAATGAATTGGAGGCGAGACAAGCCTGGAAGCTAGAGCACCTGCTGAGGGGCTTTTCAGTGGGACAGGGCGAGGTGAAATGTACTCAAAAGGACACGAGGAGGTCCAAGGTGGTTTGCAAGGAAGAAGAGACAGGCTGTGGTAAGAGATGTGTGTTGGGTCCAGGGAGAGAGGGAGGTATCAAGAAGGCCCACAGATGTCAGGCCAAGCCCTCTGAAGCTGGTCTTTAGTACAACAGTGAACATGGCAGTCTGTGAATCTAGACAGAGACACACATTTTTGTAAGTAAGAGTCAAATCTGCATACTATTTTGTCTTCCTGTGGACAACTAGGTGCGAGCCCCAGAGACCATCCTACCCAACTACACCTGGAAGGTCAAGAAGACTAGGTTCTTGCTTCCAGGTGTGATGTTCTTCCTCCTACATTCCTGAATCCCCTTTGTTTTTCTCCTTTAAGTCCAGAACCTGATGACTTCTGAGGGGGGCAGAGGAACCTGTGGAGCAGTGGTTCTCAAAGTGTGGTCCTGGGACCAGCATCATCACCAGCACCTGAGAATGTGTGAGACATATAAACACCCGGGGTCCACCCCAGACCTACTCAGCCATCTGAGCTGGAGCCAGCCCTGCAAGTGATTCTGATCCACACTAAAGTTTCAGAGTCACCGCTCCATATCTGTGCCACCCAATGCAGCTGCCACTCATGAGTCCATGAGGTGTCTGGTCTGAACTGGATATGTAGTGTAGAGTACACATAAGATTTCAGACTCAGTACCAAATAAGTAATACAAATTTTTTAAAAATATGTTTTATATTTACCTATGTTGAAATAATCTATATATATAAAAGCCTAAGTGACTGTTAGGACCGGATGACCAGAATGACAGGAATGACTGGTTGATCAACCGCTATGATGTGCACTGACCACCAGGGGAAAGATGCTCAACACAGGGGCTGCCCCCGGTGGTCAGTGCTCTCCCACAGCCAACCTCCCACGGCCCCTCCCCCATGCAGGCCCACCTGCTGGCCAAGCCAAGGGACCCGACCCATGCATGAATTCATGCACCAGGCCTCTAGTATGTTTAATATTTGGAGTTAAATTATATTATTATTATTACTAGAGGCCCGGGGCACAAAATTCGTGTATGGGGGTGTGTGTCCCTCAGCCCAGCCTACACCCTCTCCAATCTGAGACCCCTCAAGTGATGTCTGACTGCCCTTTTAGACCCGATCCCAGTGGGCATAAACAAATATCTCACAATCCAGGACTGCTGGCTCCCAATCGCTCGCCTGCCTGCCTGCCTGATGTCCCTAATCTCTTCTGCCTGCCAACCTGATCACACTCTAACCACTCCCCTGCCAGCCCAATTGCCCCTAACTGCCCTCCCCTGCCGTCCTGGTCACCCCTAACTGCCTTCCCCTGCAGGCTTGGTCACCCCCAACTGCCCTCCCCTACAGGCCTGGTCACCCCTAACTGCCCTCTCCTGCTGGCCTGATTGCCCACAACTGCCCTCTACTGCCAGCCATATTATGGCAGCCATCTTGTGTACACATAGAGGCAGCCATCTTTGACCACATGGGGGTGGCCATCTTGTGTGTTGGAGTGACAGTCAATTTGCATATTACCTCTTTATTATATAGGATTAACACTGAAGTTAATTTCACTTTTTTCCTTTTCATTTTTTTAGTGGCTATAAGACAAGTTAATATTACCTGTGTAATGCATACTGTGTTTTATTTGACAGCACAGCTCTAAAGCATTGCTTCTCCAACTTCAGTGAGTACAAGTATTGCCTGGGGACCCTATTAAAATTCAGCTTCCCATTCAGTAGGTTTGGGGTGAGGGCTGGAATTCTGCATTTCCAGCAGCTCCCAGGAGATGCCAAGGCTGCTGGGCTGTGGACCACACATTGAGTAGCAGGGCACCACCACATGGTGGGAAAGTTTCTGAAATGTAAAAGCAATACACCTGCTTTTAAACCCCATCTCTGTTTCTTATTGCTTATATGACTTTGGACAAGTCATTTTTAAATGAAAACGTAGATAATAGAAATAACCACACAGGGTTATTGTAAGGTTTAAATAAAATGATGTTGATGCAATTATTTTTATACTATCAAAGCCAAATAAATCAAAATAATTATTCTACACCACACACACACACACACACACACACACACACACACACACGGTCAAGGACTGGAGTGAGTGATGCACACAGCCAACTTCCTTAGTTTCTAAGAGAAGTCAGGGCTACAGGGAGACATCATAATTACTTGGCTACTCCAAATTATTCCTGCCTGCATTATCTGAATCACATGAACAATGAAAAGTTATCTGAGAGGAATAGCAGCATTTGGCCATCATCTATCTCTCTTATAAGCATTTGGGCCTGGGGTCAAGACTTTCCAAAAGGGCAAGGCCCCCGAGGGGTCACTATCCTAAATATCCTGGTAAATACTCAGCTCCAGGTATCAGAGAATCAGAGCATCCACAGGGCTAGGGGGCCTTCATCAGATCAGACTTCACTAGCAATTAGCAAGTAACCAGACTCCTAGAAGGAACCACTTTGCTACCTGAGGGAAAAGAGAACATACCTGCCCTTGCACCTGTGTCATCATTAGAAGGATGGGGAAGGTGGAGAAAGAGGCATAAAGCAATAGTCCCTTAAAGCATAATTGTCATGCTGTGAGTGGCAGCATCCATATGGTGGAGTTTAGCACAGCTCTCCCTCTAGGCCTATGGTGCTGGGAAACAACACGCAGGAGACGACAGGGAGATGCTCAGAAACTGAGCCTGTGTTGTGCCAAGCACTGGCCTAGGTCCTCCAAATAGAAAATGCTGCCACTAGCTTTAACAGGAAGAGATTCTGATTTATCATCTGCTAGCAACAAATCCTCTCTCACCTACACGCGCACACATGCACGCGCACACACATTTCACTTATTCCACCCCTGCCTGGCAAGGAGGGTTGTAGAATTGTTTCTTCTTTCATAAAAATTACTGATACTTTAATCTGGAATTTTGGGACAGGGTAGGCAGGTCATCCTCAACCTTTCTAAAAGCAGTTTCCTCTAGAATGGGAAAAGCTAAGCTGTTTAGAGCGAGATTCCCACACTGCTAGCTCTGCTGGTATCACATCCCATGCACAACGGAGAAAGCTACATAAACCAGATCAGTAGCAGTGGATTCAATTCAGACCCAGCTTTGCCCAGCCTTTGTGGCTCAGTGGTTGAGTGTTGACCTATGAACTAGGAGGTAATGGTTCAATTCCCCGTCAGGCACGTGCCTGGGTTACAGGCTCGATCCCCAGTAGTGGGCATGCAGGAGGCAACTGATCAATGATTATCTCTCATCATTGATGTTTCTATCTATCTCCTTTCCTCTCTGAAATCAATAAAATATATTTTTAAAACTGGGGGGAAAAAAGACCCAGCTTTATTGACAAGCCCATGTTAACACATAGACTGTAAGTTAGTTCTCCTGGATCTTAGCAGCAGCATCTTTGAAATTAGATGCAACAATTCACCATTGTCCCCTCAAGCCATATTCTGCTATCCTGAAGGGTAATTTTGCTTCCATAGAGTGACAATCCCTCACCCCAGTGGCAGGGGCCTCTTTGCTGACAGGGTACATGCAGTGCCCTGTGGAGAGCAGGCATCACGGCAAAAGGGCTGGGAGAATACAAACACCATGAACATGACCCAGAGATCCATGTCTGAGCAGCCCAGGAAATAGGAGCCTATCTGGGGCAGCAGCTGCCTTTGTTCCCCACTCCTTTGAAGTGAGACGTTCAGCACACAAGGAGGAAAAAGCACAGGTGGGCTCCAGGGGAACAAAGCAGGGTCTAAGCAAATGTGACGTTTGTCATCAGGGCCCTCCCAGTTCTCTTACGTGTCCCTCAGATCCCAATCCAAAGGCCAAGGGTTTTTCTGATCTCTTTCCTTTCTTGTAACCAACTGTGCTCTCCAGGAAAAAAATCTCTTACTATTAATCTCAAGAAAAAGAAGAAAATTTGTATTTAAGAACCTCTTCTATATCAGGAACTTAAGTAACAACTCTCATTTAAACTTTCCTATTGGGCGAAGACTAGGGTAAGGCGATTGAGGCACCTGCTTGCTTGGGCTGCATGAGTAAGGCAGCACTGGCTCCCAGATCCAAGGTACAGGGCTGGCTCATGCACCTCCCTCAGCACCTCCTCCAGTGTGACACCTAAGCACCTCCCTTGCCTCCACCTAGCCTGGCCCTCTTGGCTCATTTGTACTTGTATTCCCAAGTCATCGTTATGGAATCAGCCAAACTCAGAGGTCCGGGATTGACAGGCCGACTGATCTGTTTGCTCTATTCCAGCAGCATGGTGGTTAATGGCAAAGACCCTGGTGATTTAGAATTCCAGAGCTTTCCTTTGGTAGCTGGTAGTCTGGCCACCCTACTTACTCTTTCCAGTTTCCTCATCTACAGAAAGGGGATAACAGTAGCACCTACCTCACAGTGTTGTAATGAAGATTAAAGAAGTAATGCAATGGAAGTACTTAAAACAGTGCTTGGAACAAAGAGGTCGCAATGCATGTTAACTACCTGATGATGCTGATGGTGGTAATAATAATGATGACGACAATGACAAAATCTTGATGAATGTTGGTTGTTAGTATTATTATTCTGATCACATTGTTAACTGATAATGCTCAGCGTGTTATCCTGCCAATGAGGTTTTTGTATATTAGTAGGAACAAATATCACTGAATCCAGGCAAATTATTTTTTGTAGGCATTACAGAAGTGGCCTCAATCACACAACAAATGCCATTTCCAGCTCTAATGGCTGAAACCCGTGGCTTTTCACATTAAGGAAATGACTCTCCCTTCAGAATTAGGAACTTAATTCAGCAGGGGGACATTGTAAATTGGGGCCATGTGCACTCCAGCACCAGGCCAGCATTTCCTGAACTTTTGTCCCATGGAACACAAGACGTGTCTCCTCTGCAGCTCACTGACTACTTGGTCAGGATGTAGTCAAATCCCTTGGGAAGCGCTGGCCCCACGAATTTAGGATTGGATTTCCCAGCCACCCTCACTGGCCTCCTTTCACAGTCAGTTACTCCCCCATTAATTGCTGTTGTTAATAACCCACAAAGCACCTCTCTCTGGCAGTGCCAGTGCCTTGGGGAAGAAAAGCAGTGGCTGGCATTATTTCATTGACCTCCCCATTAGCAGTGCTTGCAAGTGTGGTCATGGAGCCAGGGTCGCACACAGACTAACTGCCAGTCCCGGAGCACAGCCCTCATCCATCAGAATCAGCTTCTCAAAGGGTGTCTAGCAGAGCTGCACAGGGTGTAAAACAGCTGGCGAGACCCAAACGAGGTCCTGATGTGACATGTGAACTTGGCTCTCAGCTTGCAGAGGAGTGGCCATCTCCTTGTTCCTCTGCACCTCACCATCTTTAGGAGGGGCAGGCATAAAGCAGGTGACACATGAAAAGCGAAGGATGAATCACTGCCCTGGGGGCCAGGAGCCTGGCACCCAGTGAGACCTCCCAGGAGAGAATGCACACTGGGGCTCTACTTCCTCGGGCTGGTGTCCCTGGTCCCTGCCACCGTGGAGCTGCTTGTCTCCCCACTGACAACTCTCATTTCATCAGCCCAAAGAGGAGCTGGAAGGAGCGCTTGATGGATGTCACTCTGGAGGATGCCCAACACCCACTGAGCCCGTGAGGTGACAGGAGCCTGGAAAGGATCTGACAGTAGAACACTACCTCAGGGGAGGACAGTGAAACCGAGGGGCCACTGGCACCGTTACTATGGGTCTCGTGGCCCAAGTTCCTACTCTCTTTTATTCTTCTACTCTTTTGCTCTTCCTCTGCTTTTCCCCACTTTTTTTTTTATCTCATTTTTCTTCTGCGATGAACTGTACCCTCCCCCTCCCAAAAAACTCTCCCCCCACTACATACACACTCACTCAATCTACGCCCATAAACATGTGATATTTCCTATGCAGTTAGACTTATGCTGCAGACCTCAAAGAGGACAGAAGCACAAATAACATATCTGATTGTGGCATGGGAAAACAAGAGCCTCCTCCTTGCCTTGCTGAATAGAGCCTTCAATACTGACAGCTCCTTATGTAAGAAGAACAAAGATAGTCCATGTGGTAGGCCCGTGGAAGAAAAAAAAAGTTACAGAGAACACCTAAAGAAAGTAATGAAACTTTGCTGTGATTAAAAAGAGGTAAGCTCAAGACAGAGGTGATGTGGAACCCAGATGGTGGGCAGGCTACCAGCTGGGCAGGGACCTACAGAGAGGGCTTTGGAGGAGAAAAAACTATAGGCACCACCTCCTGGTTTGTGTGTGTCTCAGCTGTGATTCTTACCAATGATATACACCTCTGTTCCTAACAAGAATCAGGTGTTGGGATTGCAGGCCGCATGGTGGGCTGAGAATTTATAATGACCTGATGCCTTGCGATAAAAGGGGAGGGCATGAAGTAAGGGAAGGCACAAATTAAGGGGACGGTGGCTGGATTGTGAGCTTCAGGGCTGAGATCACAGAAGAAGGTCCTTTGCACAACTATAAATACAGGGAGGCAGCAGTGGGCCATCTTATTATACTTGCACTTTGCCCATTATAATAGTCTCTCCCCTGCTGCTAACTATAATTTCCACCATCACCCCATCCACACACAGCCTTGTCTTCCTGGGTACCTTTCTGCCCAGTGAAAACTATCACCTCTGTGTCTATACTTGATTGTGTCAAATGACTAAGCATTCAGCTGAGTGAGAGAAGAATAGTTTGCAGAGGAAACTATTGCCCTGCCTACACCTCTTCTGAGGAAAACAGACCCACAAATGGGCACCCGGTATCTCATCTGGCCCTTGGCTGTCAGGTGGCCTGGCCCAAGTGCTCTGCTCACCAGAGATAAGAAGGACCAACTGGAAAGTGAGCGGCTCTCTTTAGGAGTCTGTATGTGAGCCAGAGGAAGATCGAGAAGAATAAAAAGAAGAAGAAAAGAAATAAGGAAAAGGGCTTCTGAATAACGCTAACAGTGAAACTTAATCATAGGGTTACAACCTCTCTCTCCATTGTTAGAGCTGCTCAGAGCCTTTGCTGTGCTGAGTCCTCTCCCTGGGAGACCTTTCCCTCATTTGCCTGGGCACTGTGCATCATTCCCAAAGTATGTATTACCTGAGAAAGGAGGGGCGTAGGCATGAACACTCGCTGAAGAAATGGTGCCTGGGACAGTTCAGAAGGATGAAGAGAAGGTGGTGCCTAACCTGAAGATAAGACCTTAAGAAACATTCCCAGTTCCTGCGCAGTGGCTGTCCTGATGCTTCATCCCAAGTACGCCAGAGGACACTTAGCTTTGACACATCCTCTCCCAAAGTCATGGTTTGGTTGGTGGTCTGAGTTGCAGAAACAGCTGAGCTTCAATCTAAACAAACTCCAATCTTGCTTTTAATCTTTTAACAAGATTACGTTTAACCTGAGTCCAAGGTGAACAAACCAGTTTCAGATAAGAAAGGAATAATAATAAAGTAAGGGGAAAACTGACTTAGGTAAAACAGTTAGTTTACTTTTTTTTTTAATTTTTGCTGGGCTTTTCCTAGGGAGACACAGTGCTGATATGGAAATACTTAGGTTTTATTATAAGAGAAATCTGGCACTGAATCCAGCCTCAGCAACTTATTAATGTGAAGCCTTGAATAAGTATTTTAATCTATTTGAGCCCAATTTCTTCAACTAAATGTATATATTAATAGCTGCCTCATAGACATGTAAGGCAGTGGTTCTCAACCTTCCTAATGCCGCGACCATTTAATACAGTTCCTCATGTTGTGGTGACCCCCAACCATAACATTATTTTCGTTGCTACTTCATCACTGTAATTTTGCTACTGTTATGAATCATAATGTAAATATCTGTGTTTTCCAATGGTCTTAGGCGACCCTGCTAGTGGTTCTCAACCTGTGGGTTATTTTCAACACCTAGAATGGTACCTGTCATGTAGTAGGCTCTCAATAAATAGTTATTGAATGAAGGAACCCAAAAACAATTACCTGATGGAATAGGGGAAAGAGAGGATGGCAGAAATATATTTTGATATCCCAATATATTAGCACATAAAATGAACATTTATTTACATATAGAAAACGTTGAGTATTATTTGGTTGTAAATAAATGTTCATTTTATGTGCTAATATATTGGGATATCAAAATATATTTCTGCCATCCTCTCTTTCCCCTATTCCATCAGGTAATTGTTTTTGGGTTCCTTCATTCAATAACTATTTATTGAGAGCCTACTACATGACAGGTACCATTCTAGGTGTTGAAAATACTGCATATAAATTATACAAAGAGTTATTTCCTTAGAGGAGAAAGATTAAAGAGTGGGAAATGTAACCAGCCTTCAAAAGAAAAGCAAAACAAACAAACAAACAAATATCACAATGGCTTTTGCTTTCAAAAGCATAAGCCACAGTAGGAGAAAGGATTTAGGCCTAGACACAGTGCTCTGGCAGTGGGGTAAAGCATGGCTTCCAGACTTAAGAGAGGTGATGGGCAAGAAATCAGGAGGCAGAGATGGATAGTGTGGCAGTGCAGGCTTCCTTGTTCCTGGGAGACAGCAGAATGCCAAAGAGACTCGGTACAGAGTCCACCTGGGACAGTTTGCAACTGGCTATCTCTATGTATGTTTTGTTTGGCCTGAAGTATGCCCCATGCTTTGTTTTCAAAAAAAGAATCATGGACTGAAACACTTAAGAGGTAATTGGGCCCAGCTCTCATTTTATAGATGAGCAACTTGTGGCTGAAAAAAGTGAAGGGACTTAATCAACTCACATAGTAAAAGAGTGGGTAATTGTGTGCATAACCTAGATGTAGATAATACTGACTGTGGGAGGCCAGGCTCTGAAATATGGGCTAATTCAGGGCAATGAAACTACCTGGGGAAGACAAAAAGATGTTTATTAAAATGCAGATCCTCGGGCCCCACTCTAAGGGCGTCTGATTTCAGGGGTCCATAAAGAGCTAGAGGAAACTGCATGTAACAGGCACCTATGATGCAGGTGGTCTGAGGACTAATTGCCACCTGAGGCCTCTCCACTGCTAATTTGTATGGAAACCCACAACCTCTGAGCTATAATAAGGTGATCTCAGTTCCATAAAATCCCTGGCTAGTGCAGCTCCCTCATATAGGTGTAAGCTGAACCTCTTCAGCTGAGTTATTGCGTGTATTTGCATAAATTACCATGCAAAACTTGTTAATATTTCCTAGATATCCTTTTTCATTGCTCCATTAGACAAGGCTTTGTGCTTTTGTTTGGGGCTGAATGTCAGCCAATCTGAATCCACAATTGTGATGGCTACGAGATTGAGGTGGTAATGTATTCCCCTCATGGAGCCCTGTGTCACCTATCTGTCCTAAGGAATGCTATTTGAAATCAGTTGAATTTTATCATGCAAATTACAGGAAGTGATATGATTATAAGCAGCAGGAGGTTCCTGATTTCCTATCATTTACACGTTAAGTGAGTTGGGCCTGCTAGGTGGAAGGGAAGAGTTTGAGGAAAGGAAAGGAAGGCGCAATGAAAGGAGGGAAGCCACTGAGGTTGAAGCCCTCAAGGCTTTGTGCTTCCAATAAATGAGGCTTAAAAAAAAAATTCTTGAGCCCTGGCCGGTTGCTCAGTGGTTAGAGCATCAGCCCATAGACCAAAGGGTCACAGGTTCTTTTTCTGGCCAAGGGAATGTACCTCAGTTGCAGGTCTAAACCCCGGCCCCGGTTGGTACATGATGGGAGGCAACCAATCAATCTCTCTCTCTCTTTCTCTCTCTCTCTCTCTCTCTCTCTCTCTCTCTGTCTCTGTCTTTCCTCTCCCTCCTTTCCACTCTCTAAAAAAAATATATTTGGGTGAGGATTAAAAAAAAAGAAGAAAAATGTTTGAATTTGCTTGATATAAAAGACTCAAAAAGAGTTGGCTTTTCAAAGAAGCATGTGAGAGAAGGCAGGACATAAGGTAGCTACTTTGTGGTTATGCCAAGAGAAAGTTACACTTCGGTGGATTGATCAAAGTGTAATTGCAATGTTAAGAGAATTTTGGCTTCAATACAGTTAGATGAAGTCGGGACTTTGAGATAATCAAGTGCGCCTGCCTATTTTACAAGTAAAGATCCTGAGACCTAGAGAGGAGAAATCATATGTTCAAAATCAAATAAGTAGTTTGACAGTAAAAATCACACCTCCTGAGGCTCACCCTGCAGAGTTCCGTCTCTCTCTGACTCTCCATGCCATCATTAGAGCTCCTGGATCACAGTGGCTCCTAGGGAATCTAATCACAACCAAATTCCTCTAATCCACTTCTATTCCTTTTCTTGAATCAAACTTTACTTGCCTGTATTCTCTTTGCATCTGTACTAGAATACTGAACCAAAGCTGGAAAATCATCCCTTAAAATGCTGTCGTCCTCCCACCCCGCCCACAGATTGTTCTTCCTCTGGGCTCTTCCCTGCCCACATGTTCTTCCTTTCCACATGCCCATCTCCGCCTTTTGTTGTACTCCTGCAGCCCACTCTGCAGTGTAAACTGGGTGGGGAAGTACTGCATGGAGCATTCCTGCTTGGATATGTTCTCTCTGGGCTGGTAATTGCAAATGAAAGAAAGTGTAGAGGAAACCATGATACTTTGACCTTTGATATTGAAATTTCAGCCACAATTATAGCAGGCGCCTTAGAAACATGTCAAGAAAGGGCTTCTTCTTAATGACTTTCCTCGGGCCACTGTAGCAAGGAATGCAGAATTTATTTTCTGTGCACCCCATTCTGCGTGGCTCTGTAAAGGTGACTGAATAACAGTGGGGCAGGATTAGTCATGGTAGGAGAAGGCATAGAGATTGTAGAGAGCAAGATGGATAAAAAAAGAGTTGTAAATCCTCAAGCAAACACAGGAAAACAGACATTCAATCATGGAGTAGAAGCATTGAAAGAGCTGGTAAGAGCTAAATAGCCAGAATGACCAGTGACCCAGGAGTTAGAACACCTATATTCTCATACCTGTTCAGCCATGACTATCCATTTGAACTTGGATAATCCATACAATTCTCTGTGTCCCATTTCATAAACTAAAGTGTAGAAGCAACTGATCTCTATCATTGTATAATTCTAAATGACCTTATGTCTACAGGAGTCATTGGCAACAGGCCTGTACTAACACTAGGATTTCTGGAAGAGACACGGCCCCTGTGGTGGCTAAAGATTTCAGGAAACTGGCCAAAATAAGGAGATGATCATTAATAACTAACATCAAGCAGGGTGAGACTGTGTAGTCAGATGACAAGGACAAGAAGAGAACAGGTGGAAAAGGGTGTGCTGGTTGCATAATTCAGCCGCTTTTAGAAGTGATCCATATCATTGCTCAACAAAGTGAGGAAGTCACCTTCTGCCTGTCCAGCAGGGTGGTAGAGCCAAAGACCTAACTTACAGTGATCAGGCTCCATCTGAATTAGGCCAATTAAACCTCAGTCCCCAAGGTCTGCCATTTCCTATTATAAGTTTTAATAGCAGTGATCATAATTTTCCTTTAGATGCACCACTTCTTCTCCTCCTAATGAATTTTAGCCCAGTGGCAAATGGAAAAGGAATATTTATTTGGGGAGTGCCTCAAGGCCACAAGGCCATGGGGAATAGGGGAAGGTGGTGGAACTGGAGAGGCAAAATACTGACAACAGGAATTAAGACTTCTTATGCCAAACCTGGAGACCACTTCTAACTTGAGCTTGCTGAGTTGGTTGAAAAGCACTGATGGAATCCACAAAGATCTGGGAGGTTCTTTGTGACAGTATTATAGTAAAGGAGTGGGAGAATCTCCTTTCTTTATGACAGAGGAAATCAAGTCAAGACCTGTATTTTTCATCAGCCTTAATATTCATGGAGAACCAAGCTTTATGACAGAAGGCCAAGAGTTCCTGGGAATAAAACATTCTTCTGAATCTAACTTGTTGAGTGGTAACAAACAATGTACTAATCCCATTTGTGAATTCAATGGGCTGGTTCTTCCCTGCCAGTGGCCAAACCCAGTGTGTTCTGATGGCTCCAAAAGCTGTAATCATCCAGTTACCTTCCTACTTGCTTGTTCCTCATATTTCCTGTTGGACATTTGATTCAGGAACTTTAATCCCTGGATTTAGAGGAGTGTGTGTTGTGTGTCTACAAAGCATCCAGCTGGTGTTTGAAGTTATAACATTTTGAGTTACCAGGAAAACACACTCAAAATAGAGGAGGGGAGACAGATGGAGTCCTTTGCCTCCCACCAGCACCCTCTTGGCCAGAGAGACAAAGCCGAGGAGCCCAGGGAAGTTAGCCTGCGAGTGGATCTTGGTGCTTTGTTTCTGTGATGTTCTTCGTGTGCGGGAGGCAGCAGTGCCTGGTAGCCATCCCCTGGCTGCCATGTTTGACAGTATCTCAGACACACATTCTGAACATGGGCTGTCCCTGGAGAAGCTTCAGTGCTTAGTCCTGTCACTGTGAAGCATCCATGCACAGCCAGGCTACAGGCAGACCCAAGGTTCTCAGGGAATGGCTGTCAGTCATCAGTAATCCTACAGCCCACAAGAGTACACAGTGAACCAGCATGCAGATGGGCTTAAACAGAAGCAGGAGAGGACTCAGACTCCACAGGGTGCAGCCAGCACAGCCGCATGGGATTCTAATGTGCTTTGAGGAGTTCCAGGAGGAAATGACTTACAGGATGTTGTCCTTCCAGGCATTTTGCTACAAACATGCTGGGAAGGCGTCATCTCCATGGTCTCTGAAACATAATCTGCTAGGGTTGATCTGGTCATCACTTTCAGAAAAATATCTAGTGGGTCCTTAAGGAAGTCAATCATTCATCCATCCATTTATCTCCCACCTAACCTTTAATGAACAACTACCACTTCCATAGCACAGACTAGATTAAGTTAAATTTGGGACAATGTGTCTCATGAGAGATCAAATTTAATGTCCTTGGCTGCCAAAAAACAAACAAATTCAAAAACAACCCACCTATTTTTAACATCTGCGGCCTCCTGAAAATAACTATTGTTCAGGGTCTGGGTTACTGAAGCCATCACCTTGAATTCTATTTTCCTGTTCCACCACCTCCCTACAAACTTCTTTCTCTTTAAACAATGGGAGAACTAGATTAAACAACTATTTCTTAAAATATGCTATTTTGCTGAATACTCTAACACAAACTCTTTTAAATATCACAATGCATCCATGGGTTGATGTCATAGTATTATTAGCACCATCCTATATAATTCTATATAATAAAAGGCTAATATGCAAATAGACCAAACAGCAGAACAACTGAACAACTGGTCGCTATGATGTGTGCTGACCACCAGGGGGTGTGCATGGGACATGGCAGGTGTAAGCTGTGGCGGGATGGTGGAGCAGGTGAGTGGGGGCAGCAGACCAAGGCAGGGCACTGGTCGTTATCATCAGGGCAAGCCTCTGGTGGTTACTGAACCCCCATGTTGTGGTCCCTGAACCCCCATGCTGTGGTCCCACCTGGTGCTTGCACCTCCTGCTGGCGATCAGGATGCCGCTCGTACCCACTGCCAGTGCTGGCCCCACATGTATCTGCAGCCAGTGCTGGAGCCACTGCTCACATCCGCTGCCGGCATCCTGTGCCAGTCCCAATTGCTCCACACCATCAGTGGTGTGAGGGGCAGCTGCTGGCCCTGTTCACCCCTCAGGGCTTCTCCACTCCCCTTGTTCCTAAGGGGCAATTGGGGCCAGAAGCCACTGCTCGTACCCACAGCCAGTGCTGGAGCTGGTCCCAATCGCTCGGTGCCATTAGTGGGTGCAAGTGGCGGTTTCTGGCCCTGATCACTCCTAAGGGCTTCTCTACCTCCTCCTGCCCATGAGGGGTAATCAAGGCAGCAGCCGCAGCTCACACCCACTGATGACACCAGCCCCATTTGCACCCGCTGCTGGCGCTGGCCCCATCAGCGGGTGTGAGCAGGACTGGCTCTGTCAGCATGTGAGAGCAGCAGCAGTGGGAGCGGGGCTGCCGGCAGAGAGGGGACTGGGGGCCGCAGCAGGAGGGGCCTGGCAGGGGTGTGGAGGATGAGCTGAGACCCACCCCTGTGCTCACCGCAGCCTTGAGGCCCACAGTTCCTTTCAAGGTGCATGAATTTGTGCACTGGACCTCTACATATATATATATATATATATATATATATATATATATATATATATATATATATATATATATGGCAAAGTGTCCCCTTGGGAGTTCAACTAGGAGTTCAACTGCTCACTATGACATGACTGACCACCAGGGGCAGCGCAGGAAGAAGGGAGACCCAGGCTGGCAGCTGAAAGGCTCTGATCGGCCCTGATTGCTGACCAGGCCTAGGGACCCTACCTATGCATGAATTTCGTGCACCAGGCCTCTAGTTTAAAGATAACATATCTAAAAATGAATGAGCTTAAGTGACAATAGCAAATCCCCAGCTAAAGCTCAGAGTCTTCTGCCTCAGAGTCCAGCACTGCAGTTCTCTTCCCACACCTCGGTGTGACTGTAGATCTTGCCAGCTGCCTATTTGTGTCCAGCGAGATGAGTGAGTCATGTACTTGGCTGGCCAAGGGTCCCTAAGAAGCAGCCTGGGCTGATTCTGTGTTCCCCATCTCAGACTGCATATACCATCAGAGGGAAATGAACATCTCTTAAGAAAGTTTCTAACATCTTCTAACAGAGAACATGAATCAAAGATTGTTGGCAGTTTCTGTGCAGAAATTATCTTCTGCTAAACTCAGGGTCTTGAACTTATCAGGTGACAGCAGGAAGGGACACAAAAGTGACTGGAACAACTCCTTATGAAACGTGTATGTTGAAAGCTGTCCAGGAGATAAACTCTCTCAAGGTCATCATGCCTATTTTCCTTGTCTCGGCCAGTGTTGATTAGAGATAGAGGGCATTTATGACGGCCTAACCTTTTGGTCTCCTAGGATTTGTGTGTGACATTTGACTGAAGGACAAAAAATAATTAAAAAATAGGAGTTCATATATTCCTACAGCTGTGAACTTTTCACCAGGTTTTAGTAGTCCCTGGCAGGACGGCCAAGTAGGTAAGATTTACTTCCTGGCTCTCCATCGCATTTTGCTGATTTTGCCCTTCAAGTCTTCTGTATTTCTCTTCCAGCTCCTTTCCTCAGCCCAACAGCAGCAAGCTCACATTCCAACACCCTCTCTCCTTCCTCCAGCCCCATAAATGCATTTCGGGGCCTTTATAGATAGTAACATAAGAGTCAAGAGTATTTGTATTTTTAAAAAGGCTACCTTACCTAAGAATGTATCCATAAAGGTGAGTACCACCTAGATGGGAAGAATAAATTTTGGTGTTAAGAGAGTTATTTTTCTAGAAAAACAAAAAAGAGAGAGAGAAATTTTCTTGTGCCTTCTCCTCCATCTCCCATTTCATCCTTAAATCAACCACAGGCTTAAGTGTGTGCTGGTCATGCCCTCCAATCCCAAGAGCTATAAGAAAATAGCTATAGATATATATTTCATCATTGCCTTTTGATTGTCCCATGGTCTGAGGGAAAGGCTCAGCTCACACAAGACCTGAAAAGAAAAGTTTCTTAAACTCATATTGTTGAATTAGTTTTCTGATGCCAACATTTCTAAGAAATGTGGGAAAGTTGGATAAGAAGCAAGAAAATGTTGAAAGGAATGGGACATAATATTCCCAAGAAAAGATAAAAAAGATTTATCCTGAACAAGGGATTCTTAAGGGGCTCAATAATGGGCTTTAAATACATGAAGGTGTATATAGCAGTGACCATCTACTCCCCATTCTCCCTAATCTGAAATCCTATAGCACATATTGTCTGCAATATTCTTTCAGCCATTCATCATGTCCTCCTTCATGACATCTCTCTCCTTGAGGGCAGGAAGCAGTTTCTGTTTGTCTTTCTATGTCTTTCAGTTTTAGCATTAGACTTCACACACAGTATTAAAAAAAACACAACATGCACACACAATAAATATGATTTTTGATTAGTGGAGAAAAAAATATAAACTCTACCACCACAGAAAGAAGTGAGATATCATAATATATGATCTTGACTGGGATGAGTTTAGTAGGCAGAACGATGAAAGAGAAAGTGAGTACTCTTAAGGAGTGGAATACTTTGGTACTCTATAAGCCCTCAACATGTAAAATTACCACTTCCAAGCTATATTATCTTAGTCAAATATTTAACTTCTAAATCTCAGTTTTCTTACCTGTAAAATGGAAATAATGCCTACTCTGAAAAATTGTTCAGCAATGAAATGAGGTTAATGTGTGTAAAGAACCAGCCCACTGTAACCGTATACACCTGGAATTTTGAGTCAACAATTTGAATTTTAATCCCTTACAAATGGTGGGACCTCAAGCATGTTACTTTACTAATGATTTAGTTTCCTGTTAACAACACCTGCTTCACATGACTGTTGTACATGTTCAATGAGTTGTGGTATGTAAAATACCACAGTCTTTGGCAAACATTAGGTGTTTAATAAATATGAAATACTATTATTTCTTTTCACAGAAATTCCTCTGGGACAAAGCCTTACAAAGAAGAGAATCTCATCTCCCTCTTTATCCCTTTACATATCTTTCTTACTAAGAACAATAGGAGGAATGATATTGCCTCTCAAAGCCCTTTGCAGATTGAAGTAAAGTAAATTCTCTGCTCCTCTGAAAGTGGCTTGAAGTAGAAAATCAAAGAGACATCAGGGAATTCTAAAGCACAGCCAGAAGTAGCTAAGAGTAAAATCTAGGTCTGGCTTGTCTGGTGTAGACTGTTACAGAATACAACCTGGTTAGAGAACATCTGTTGTTGGATGACTGCTAGTCTTATTTTTTTAATTGTTTGTTAATCCTCATTGAGGGTAGTTTTCCATTGATTTTTAGAGAGTGGAAGAGAGTTGGAGAGGCAGAAAAAGAGAAACATCGATGTGAGAGAAGACACATTGGTTTGTTGCCTCCTGCTTGTTTCCCTACCAGAGACAGGGATTGAGCCTGCAAGTGAGGTACATGTCCTTGACCAGAATCCAACCCAGGACCCTTTGGTCCACAGGCTGATGCTCTTTCCACTAAACCAAACTGGCTAGAGTTTTTCTTTTTTTACACAAATGTTTCACTTTATTTCCCCCCTTTTCTTTTTAAATATATTTTTTTATTGATTTCAGAGAGGAAGATAGAAGGTGATAGAAACATCATTGATGAGAATCACTGATTGGCTGTCTCCTGCATGCCCCACACTGGGGATCGAGCCTGCAACCTGGGCATGTTCCCTGACCAGAAAGTAAACCATGATCTCCTAGTTTATGCTTAACCACTGAGCCACACCAGCTGGGCTGGATGATTGATAGTGTCCTATAAAGGACACTTTCTGCTTACATTCGAGACAATGGAATTAAGGGCTTGGTTTTGGGTTTCTTTTTCTTTGGACTGGCATAGTATCTAGTATCTTGAGAAAAATAGACAATAAATTATTATCTCATTAAAGTGTAAAGGATTATATTGTTTGTGAGACAAGTTGATCTTCCATCAGAACAGAGGCACAAGGCCAGATAGGAGAGATAAGGCAGGTCCACAGACAGACACATAAATAGAAAAAACAAAAAAAATAATTCAGAGAATAAAAACTAAAATTAGACTTAAAGGTAGAGGTAGGAATCGGGAGAGATAAAGAGAGAGAGGAAAAGTAGCTACTGCTTATGTTTGAATTTATGCATTTCCCTTCTGGAAATTTTTACTTCTTTTTTAGTTGCTGAAATGTTTCTAAACATTGTGAACTAGTCCCAATATCACCCGCACATACCCTTCTGAGAAAGAAAATAGGAACTCTCTGGTTACTTTCAGAGTCTTTGCCTGGAGCCCATTAGAGTTATAATTACACTATAATCTTCTCAAAAGATGCAGTGTGCCACTGTGATAGCCTCCAAGGTCACAGTCATCATAAACAAACCTGTTTGTGACAATTGCTGAAATGCAATCTCTCTCTTTCTCAAAGGCCCTTCGCTTCGTTAATGAACCTGTAATCCCATGCACACCTGTTTACCTGATTTATAGATGTTTCTATCTCTTCAACCTACCTGTAGATTCCCAGCCAGTCTCAGGAATCTACTTGCTTGTCTTATGGTGCACACCCTGAAACCTACAACACCCTCTCTGGGGCAGTGGCTACAGTGCTCTGCTGCTTTCAGAATTAAGCAAATGTTTTTGAAACATTTTCAAGGCAGCTCCCAAGTCCCCAAGAATCAGAAGAGTACTCACTGAGTAAGATTACACTGAATCAAGATTCTGTTTTAACCCTCCAACCTGCCTTAATCTGAGGCCAGTAAGATAAAGGGTATGCTTGTTGATCTTGGAGGCCAGGTACTGGAGATGGTATTCCTAGAAGAGCATGTGCATCATCGCTTTGGGGGTGGGGAGACTGACCAGGAAGAGACACTCAAGTCACATATCAAACTGTGACATAAGCAAACATTTATTTTGTTAAGCCCATATTATTTGGGGGTTTATTTGTTGTCGAAGTTAACATTAATTATTCTAAACCTGTTTGTGACAATTGCTGAAATGCAAGCTCTCTCTTTCTGTATACCTATCCATCCTCCAGGGTTAAGATCCAGTATTACCTGTCTCAAGAGACCTTTTTCTAAATCTTTGACCATCTAAACATTCATTTCTGCATAGCCACTTTGCTTCATATCTGTCTGCTTGAACAATGACATTTTAGCTCCATACTTAACTTTTAAGCTCTTGGAAACTTTTCTTTAAAGTCTATTAGAGTTTTTACATTACCTACAAATGGTCTATTTGGTGGAAAACAAAGACAGGAAAGAAGGAAGGAAGGAAAACAGCTGTGGTTGGAGAAAAGTGGGAAAGGAGGAGAGAAATAAAGTAGGAGGTAATGAGGTCATAGAGATAATGTGGGGTCTGACCTCGGCAAGCCCCGTTGGATTTTACTAAGTTCTGAAGTCATTAGTGTGTCTTAAACAAAGAAAAACATGTCTGATTCAAATACTGGAGGAATCACTTATGCTCTGGTATTGAGATTAAATTTCACAGAGAAGATGCTAGAAGCAGAAAACCCATTAGGAGGTTATGATAGTAATTCAGGCAAGAAACAATAGCAGCTTAGACAAGCCTGGTTGGTGACTTTTGTATGTAGTTTGAGGCTTGGAACTTGTAAGGTTCGTTGATGGATTTTGTTATAATATGTGAGAAAATGATAGGTATACAAATGGCTCCAAGATTTTTGCATTGAACAGTTGGAAGGATGGAGTTCCTACATATTTGAGATGGAAGGTATGAGGAAAGAGCAGGTTTGTATAAGAAGATTAAGTGTTTGGGTTTGGCTATCAGAGATTTTTTAAAATATATTGATCTCAGAGAAGGGAGAGGGAGAGAGATAGAAATATCAATAATGAGAGGGAATTGTTGATCGGCTGCCTTCTGCATGTCCCACACTGGGGATTGAGCCCACAACCCAGGCATGTGCCCTCACTTGGAACCGAACTGTAACCTCCTGGTTCATAGGTCTATGCCCAACAACTGAGCCATGCCAGCCAGGCTGGATATCAGAGATTTGATAAGCCTTTTGGATACCTAAATAGAGCCATTCAGTAGGAGATTCTAGAGATCAGGGCAAAGTTTAGACTCAAGATAGAAATTTGGTTTTTCCAGGAGATATAGGGTACTTAAAGTCACAAACCTGATTAAAGATGAGTGTAAATAAAGAGTAGATGTTGGGTTTGAGTGTGAATAGAGAATAGTGATGGTGACAAATTGAGCCCCAGGTATTTCCAACCTTAAAGTTTGTGAGATAAGGAGGAAGACTGAGAAGAGATCAATGAGGTAAGACAATAACCAGAAAATCATACTCTTCCTGAACCCAAATGAGGAACAAAAACAAGGAAAAGAAAGGGATCAACTGACACAACTGCAGCTACGAGTCAAATAAGATAAGAGACTTAGCCACGGGATTTAGTAACATGGATGTCATGTTGGCATTAACAAGAGAAGTGTTGATGGAGTGGGGGTGATGGAAGCTTGATTGGCATTGATGGAGAAGATAACATAATGAGAAAAATCACAGAGTATGTATAAGTGAGTATTTTGAGAAGTTTTACTACGAAGGGGAGACAAAAGTTGGAGGAGCATGTGATCTTTTTTAAAATATATTTTTAATTGATTTCAGAGAGGAAGGGAGAGGGAGAGAGAGATAAAAACATCAATGATGAGAGAGAATCATTGATTGGCTGCCTCCTGCATGCCCCCTAGTGGGTATTGAACCCACAACTGGGCATGTGCCCTTGACCCGAATCGAACCCAGGACCTTTCAGTCTGCAGGCCGACACTCTATCCATTGAGCAAAACCAGCTAGGGCGGGGCATGTGATCTTAAGATGGTATTTTTAAGATGAGAGAAATCACATGTTTGTATTCTGATGAACATGATCTAGAAGAGAGAGAGAAAACCTGATGAGGTAGAGGAAGAGCAAACAATTGATTATGTTCTCAAGTAAGCAAGAAGGGTTAGGATCTTGAACACAACTCAGCCCTTGCCCACCCAGACAACAGTAATAGGAGGGCATAGAAACAGGAGGGAAATGGTTATTGTGGTGGGAGCTTGAAAAGTTCTTTACCCAAGTGATTCTGTTTTTTAAAGAAGTAAGAAGCAAAACAATGGCTGAGTGTGAGCATGGGGTGGATTTTGGGGGTCTAAGAGAGAAGGTGGTATAAAGCAAGTATGTGTACATGCACAGATTAGGTAGAAATTTGGACATAACTAAGGAATGGAATTTTGCCAGGCAGGTGTTTCTTTAACAAGTGTGCATTATTTGTGTCATATAAGTTTAAAAGATAACAATAACGGCTTCTCTTACCCCAGCCCAAGGTACCATATCAGCTTGGAACTCAGAAATTGTGCATGTAACATTGGGAGAAATCCATGGTGACCAGGTCTCAGTTTGCCCTTGAGTGAGGGCTTCCTGGGATGCCAGGAGACTTTTAGTATGAAAACCAGTCAAACTGAGATAGTTGATCAGACTAGCAAATATTTATACTCTTTTCTCCCTCCTTCCTAATAAATGGACAAATAGCAAAAATAGAATGTCTTGGAGTCCTGGGAAGAAAGGCATGATAGAAGTGGAAGGCATCATTATCATTCAGGAAACATACATTTTTGCTGCAAAGATCCAGGGATGAAATCAACACATTTGGTTGATAATCCCCTTCACATGTGCATGCTACTTTGGCTTTCATTTTCATCTGCAGGGAGTCTTTAACAGCTGTTACTGTCAGGTCTCTGCACTCTGTTTCCAAATGTATAAGAACCACATAAGGGCAAGAATATACTAGGAATGAAGTTTGAGGGGCTTAAGGAAACAGCTCACCTGCATTGTTGCCTAGAAATTGACACCCTCCCTTTCCCTCTGTCTCAGTCTCTTGCTCCCCTGGTTTCTCTCCCTTGTGTAACGGGCAGAACTACTGGAATGAAAACCAATGTGCCTGTTTGGTATGCGTACCAGGCAGTGGTCCAGACAGGAGCCTCTCACTTCATTGTTCATTAGCGCTTTCTGCTAAATCATATTTAATGTTATCGAAGGAGTTTAATGGCACAGTTACTGGAAATATTACAAAGACAAGAGGAAAAAAAGTCATCCCTCTTACATTTTCCAGACCTGTCACAAGTCCACTCATTGCAATACCCGAGTACTTTAACTGAAAAGCTTTGTCCATTTTTGTTCTATTTACTGAAATTATATGTGCTCTACTTTTGTCCTAAAAGAACTGAGTAGCCCATATCTTCAGCTTTTTTAAAAATGTTTTATATATATATATTTTATAGAGAGAAAGGGAGAGTTAGAGAAAGAATCATGGATGTGAGAAACACCCAGCAGCTGTCTCCTGCATGCTCCCTACTGGGGATCTAGCCTGCAACCTAGGCACGTGCCCTGATGGGGAATCTAATTGGAGACCTTTTGGTGCACCTGACCGATGCTCAACCAAGCCACACTGACTAGAGCCATATCTTCATGTAAGGGACCCATTTAAGAGTTCCAGCCTCTTCTCAAACACACGTGTGGTGTTACAGCCTTGGCTGAGGAAATCCTAAAGAAAGCCTGGATGCTACACTTCGCCATGTATAGAAGAAACCAACAGCAAATAAGAAATATGGATGCCTGAGCCCTATCCCAGAAAAATCACATAAAAACTGCTGATGTGGACCCGAGGCATTACTATGTTTAAATATTCCAGCAGATGGTTCTAACATGCAGTTGGCTCCAGTTTTTTCTGTATCTCAGTTTATTACTTGATTCATTCATTCTTTCATAATCAATGTATGAGTCCAGCCCTGTGCTCTGCCCTAAGGAAGAGAGGAGTGGAAGATGCAATTACAACCTTCAGCAGAGTTCTAACCCAGTTAAGTAAACAAGATGAAAAAACAGGTAAAGTGTCCTACAAAGGATGAAATTGGTGTTAGTGAGACCAACCAGGAGATACTTTATATAAGAGGTAATGTTTGACATTGTAAGCTTCAATTGTGTAATGGTTAAACAAGGCTTATTTCTTCTATCTCTACTTTTCCTCTCCCTTATTTTGAGAATGTGTGCCACAATCTCCTCATCAGGCAAGTGGTCCCTGCGACCAGAACATGTGCTTTTCTGGATCCCACGTCCCCTCTAGATCATATTCTGAAGCTCTGTCATTTTCTAACTAAGTGGCCCGAAGCCTAAATCCAGGGTCTTGTGTGCCTCTTCCTGGGTCGATCTTTCCAAGAGTGAACCATACTCTCAGGGTGCACCCCCACAGCAATGCACAAAAGGCAGTGATCTGTAGGTGGTGGTGGACAGAACGTGGACATAAAAGTTGGGATGTCTACATGCATTGTGTGAAGCGTAGGTAAGCAGAAAGAGAATTGGGATGGGCCAAGGGCTAGGAGTCTATACAACAATGCCCTGGCTTTGGAGGCCCAAGAATACAAAATTCAAATCTGGCTTCCAGGTATTTGAGTGAAGGTAGGGGGTTAAGAACATATTTCATGTAAGACTTTATTATAAAGATACAATACTTCCTAAATCTTTAGAAATGCAGAATGTCTGTTTATACTTTTGCCACAGCCTGCCCCCACCCGCCTTGAATTAAGGACAAACCTAGACTTGAGAATAGTCTTTTCCAAGCCCCTCCTACCCCTCACGTTTTCTTAATTTTGAAATCAACCTTAGTGAATATCATTTAGCAACAATGAAATGCATTACTTGAAAGTGTACAATTCAGCAAATTGTAATTAGCCGCCAAATTTCACTTGTGTCCCTTTGTTGTCAATTCTTCCTTCCTCACGATCCAGAAATCCACTGATTTGCTTTCTGTCACTATAGATGCATTTTATCTGTTCAAGAATTTTATCTAAATTGAATATCACGGTATTTTTTCTGAATATTGCTTCTCTCATTCAGCATAATGCTTTTGAGATTCACTATGCTGTTCCATGTATAGTTGTTCACCCCTTTTTATTATTGATTGGCGTTCCATTGACTAAGCATACCAAAATTTGTTTATCTAGTCACTTGTTAATTTTCAGTGTTTGGTTATTGCAAATAAAGCTGCTATGGACATTGTTTTGCATGACCTTGTTGTGAACAAATGTTTCTATTTCTTTTGAATGAAAGGCTAGTTGTACAATTACTGAGTTATATAATATGTATATATTTAGCTTTATAAAAGTTGCTAAGTATTTTCCAAAGGGATTCTACCATCTTATTCTCCCACAAATAATACATGGAAGTTCATTTTCTCTACATTCTTGTCAAAATATGGTATTGTCTACCTCTTTTTATGGTAGGTATATAGTGATTTAGATTTGTATTTGCCTGATGTCAAATGATTATCTTTTCATGCACTTATGGCCAATATTCAAATATTTTGCCTATTTTAAAACTATGCTTTTCTGCTACTAAGTTGTAAGGGTTTTCTATTTATTCTGGATACAAGACCTCTGCCCAATGTATGTGCTATGTAAATGTTTTCTCATTGTGAGGCTTATCTTTTAATTTGATCAATGGTGTCCTTCAAAGAGAAGTTTAAAAGTTTGATGAAATCCAAACTATTGTTTTTATGTATGTTTTAAGATTTCTGTGACTTGCCTAAAAATTATTTTCTATCCCAAAGTTACAAATATTTTTCTTGCATTTTCCCAGAAGTTTTATAGGTTTAGTATTTATATTTAAGTCTATAATACATTTTTAATTAGTTGTTGTGTATGGTGTGAGGAAAGGGTTGAGGTCTGTTGCTGTTTTTGTGTTTTGTTTTGTTTTTTCTCTAGAGATATCTAATTGCTCCAGCACCACTTGTTCCCCTATTTATGAGCCTTGGAAACTTACTCAAAATCAAATTGACCATTTATCTTTAGAGACTCTCTATTCTGTATAATTGGTCAGTATCTCTATATTTATCACCCCATCTCAATTATAGCAGGTTTACAGTGAGTCTTAAAATCATGTATTGTCAGTCCTGAAACATTCCTTTTTGAAAATGGTTTGACTATTCTAAGGTTTTTAAATAACCATATAAATATTCAAATTAGCTTATAAATTGCTATTTTAAAAATCTGATGGAAAGTTTGAATACAACTGAATTAAATTTATAGACCAATTTGGGGAGAATTGACATGAGAACAATATTGAATCTTCTAGTCTATAAATATAATAGTCTCTCTATTTATTAGGTCCTTTTAAATTTTCTCAGCAATGTCTTACATTTTCCAGGGGAGCCCTAGTTGGTTTGGCTCAGTGGATAGAGCGTGGGCTTGCATACTGAAGGTCCCAGGTTCAATTCCAGTCAAGGGCACATGCCCAGGTTGCCAGCTCGATCCCCAGTAGGGGGCATGCAGGAGGCAGCCAATCAATGATTCTCTCTCACTATTGATGTTTCTATCTCTCCCTCTCCCTTCCTCTCTGAAATCAATAAAAATATATTTAAAAAAAAATTAGGGGAGGATTTTTGCATATATTTTATTAAATATACCTTTTATTTTATGTTTTTGTTGTTATTCTAAATAGTATAGCTTTTTTCTATTTTGTTTTTTCATTGTTTATTGTTAGTAACATTCATTTTTTTATATTGACCTGGAATCCTGAAACCTTGGTAAACTTGCTTATTAATTCTAGTAGTGTTTTTATAAATTCCCAAGAAACTTCTGTCCATGATCATGTAAAGCTACCTCATCTGTGAAGAGAGGTAGCTTTACTTCTTTTTGCCCAATATGCATCCTGTTCATTCAGTCATCTTGCTTTATTGTATTAATACTTCCACTACAATGTTGAATAAAAATGGTGAGAGAATTCTTATCTTGTTCCTGATCTTAGGGAGAAAGTGTTCAGTCTTATACCATTAAGCATGCTGCTAGCTGGAGATTCGTTTTATAGATATTTTTATTAGGTTAAGCAAGTTTTCTTCTATGTTTGTTGAGAGGCTTTTTAAAAATGTGCTATGAATAGGTGTTGATTTTTTTCTGAATCTATTGAGGTATTCATATGGGTTTTCTCCTTTATTCTGTTAATATGGTGAGCTACATTGATTTTCAAATGTTAAGCCAATCTTACATCCCTGGCATAAATCTCATTTTTGTAGGTTATTTTCATTTTTATATGTTGTGAACTTGTATTGCTGTTATTTTGTTAAGAAAAGTATATCTATGTTTAGGAGGAATATTATTGGTCTGTAGTTTTCTCCTGTAATGCCTTTGTCTGGCTTTGGTATAAGAATAATATTGGCCATGTATTTGAGTTGGGAAGTTTTTCAAATTAGTTTGTGTTGTATTGGTTTATTTCTACCTCATATATTTTATTATTTTTAATTTTTATTGACTCTATTGAGGTGGGTATATATCTGAAGAAACCTGAAACACTGATTCAAATGTAAAGCCCTATGTTCTTTGCAACGCAATTTACAATAGCCAAGATTTGGAATCAGCCCAAGTGCCCATCAGTAGATGAGTGGATAAAAAAAGCTGTGGTACATTTACACAACGGAATAATACTCAGCTGTAAAAAAGAAAGAAATCTACTTTATATATTTTATATAATTCACTAATTTGGGCCTGGAGTGCTCCCTGTAGAAGGGTTAATACCTATCTATTCAATTTATTTAATAGATGCAGGGCTTTTCGGGAGCTCACTTCTTATAGCTTCTCATTTTAGTTATTTTAAAATATTTGTCCTTTGTTGAGCCTTATAAAGTCTTACCTAGCAAGTATATGGCAAATACTCAGCAAATGGCTCAAAGGAACTCCCACACTGATTTCTAGAGTCCTCTCCCCATGAAGTTTCCTCCATTTTGGTACTCTGCCCATAAATTTAAGTCTCCTCATCCTCACCAAACTCTTCAAACTCTTTTTTTTTTTTTCTTAATTAAATCTTTATTGTTCAGATTATTACAGGTGTTCCACTTTTTTCCCCCCCATAGCTCCCCTCCACCTGATTCCCCACCCCACCCCATGCCCTTACCCCCCGCCACTGTCTTCATCCATAGGAGTAAGATTTTTGTCCAATCTCTTCCCACAACCCTCACACTTGCTTCCCCTGAGAATCGTCAGTCCACTCCCTTTCTATGTCCCTGATTCTATTATATTCACCAGTCCATTCTGTTCTTCAGATTTTTTATTCACTTGATTTTTAGATTCACCTGTTGGTAGGTATGTATTTGATGTCATTTTGTTGTTCATAATTTTTATCTTTACCTTTTTCTTCTTCTTCTTCTTCTTAAAGAATACCCTTCAGCATTTCATGTAATCCTGGTTTGGTGGCGATGAACTCCTTGAGCTTTTTCTTGTCTGTGAAGCTCTTTATCTGACCTTCAACTCTGAATGATAGCTTTGCTGGGTAGAGTAATCTTGGTTGTAGGTTCTTGCTGTTCATCACTTTGAATATTTCTTGCCACTCCCTTCTGGCCTGCATAGTTTCTGCCGAGAAATCAGCTGACAGTCGTATGGGTACTCCCTTGTAGGTAATTAACTGTTTTTCTCTTGCTGCTTTTAATATTCTCTCTTTGTCTTTTGCCCTTGGCATTTTAATTATGATGTGTCTTGGTGTGGTCCTCTTTGGGTTCCTCTTGTATGGGGTTCTGTGCGCTTCCTGAACTTGTAAGTCTATTTCTTTCACCAGGTAGGGAAAGTTTTCTGTCATTATTTCTTCTAATAGGTTTTCAATATTTTGCTCTCTCCCTTCTTCTGGCACCCCAAAAATTCGGATGTTGTTTCGCTTAAAGTTGTCCCAGAGGCTCCTTACATTATCTTCATATTTTTGGATTCTTTTTTCTTTTTGTTTTTCTGGTTGGATGTTTTTTGTTTCCACATATTTCAGATCTTTGGTTTGATTCTTGGGGTATGTTGATCTACAGTTGAGTTTCTGTATATTCTTTATTTCAGACAGTGTATGCTTCATTTCTGACTGGTCCTTTTCCATTTTTTTGGCATTCTCATTAAGGTCCTTGAAGGTCTCACTAAGCTCCTCAGAAGTGTCATCAAGTTTCTCGGCAGTTTTTAGAAGGTTCTTGAGTAACCTTATAAATGTGATTCTGAACTCTATGTCATCCAGTAGTTTGCTTTCCTCCGTTTCTTTCATTCGTGACATGTTTCTTTGTTTCTGCATTTTGGCTTCTTCCCTGTGTTGATGGAGTGGCTTTGTGTGGTAGGTGACCTATAGGGGGCAGTAGCTCAGCCTCCCCAATCACCTGATGTGGATGCTCTTGGTACACCCCTTTGTGGGCTGAATGCAAAGTCTTGGTGTAGTTAAGCCTGAATTGCTGTTGGTACGCTGGGAGGAATTGACCTCCAGGCCAATTAGCTGTGAGCACTCCCTGTGTCTATAATGGAAGAAGTGCTGCGCTTATGGGGCAGGACTTGTTTCAGTGGGGCTTTGGTGCTCACTGAGTCTGCCTCTTGAATGTGTCACTTATGGATGTGAGGAGTTGAAATCTGTTGTCTCACACTGACCACTAGGTACACTGGCTTCTGGATCTCCAATGGGGTGCAGGTCAGCTACTGTCTGAGGCCACTCAGCAGGAGCTACAGTGAGAGCTGCAGTTTTCTCCTCTTTGCTTGGGGTTTGGAGGTTTTGGAGCTGTCTGACCCGGGCTGCAAGTTTTCTAGGTTAAGCTGCAATAGGGCAGGCTTTCTTATGCTAATTGAGCTGCTTGGAGCTTGGGTGGGTTTGTAGGTTGTGTGGGGCGGGGTCTCAGGGCGTCACTAGGTTAGGGCGTGGCAAACAGCAATGGCTGCTAGTAAGCCCACTCTGTGTCCCCACCGTGTCCTGGAATCCTGTGCCCCAGTGCCGTAAACAATTATTCCTGCGCGCAGCTCTGCTAGCAAGCCACTCTCACTGGCAGACAGTCCAGCTTCTCCCCGTAGGAGTTTGGGTCCCCCGCGTCTCCCCAGAGACTGGATTTCAGAGTAGTCGGGGGCTTGTCTCCCTTCGGGTTGAAAAAAGCAACGCACCCAGTCGCCCGCCGCCAGCCCGGATCCCGCGCCTCCGTACCTCAGCTTTTCAGCGCTCGTGCACGTCTCAATGCTCTTTTCTCTTTCCTTCTAGTTGTAGAACTTCCACTCAGCCAGCTTTCCCATGGTTCTGGGTGATAGACGTTTTATCTTTTAGTTGCAGTTTAAATTGTTGTCGGAGGCAGCAGTTTAGGTGTTTACCTATGCCGCCATCTTGGATTCCCCGGATCCTCACCAAACTCTTGACTGCTGTACCTTCAACATAGCAAGACCACTATGTTCGGCGTGTTTTCCTGTCTCTGCAGTGTGGCCACAAATTGCCTCCACATGGAAAGCCATGTCAATTATAGGTCTCACCTACTATGTTTTCTTTCTTTCAGGGATCACAGGCTTCTGCTGCTATTACTCTAATGTCTAAAAGCAGTTGTTTCTTTTTTTATTTTCTTTTTTAAAATTTCATTTTCAAGTTTTCTAGCTGTTTTTATGCCAGGAGGACAAGCCCAGCCCAGGACTAGTGACTATATCATGGCTGGACACAAAGTTACTTCGCTTGATTTTTAATTTCGTCACACATCTGGGGTCTGGCAGTGCCTATCACTTGTCTTTTGGAAATCTTCTTTGTAACTTCCTTTCCAATTGTGCCAGGAAATGAGATTAGAAGGGGTGCATGGGTATGCCAAAAGGAAGAGAGGAATGGCGATGGAAGAAGACATGAAGAGGGATAAATTGGATACACTTGAAGAGAGTACTTAACAAATATTTAATCTCAAGGAATAGAAAATAGGAATCTGAGTCTTTTAGGAATTCAAAACAATAGCTGAGTGTGGGGGATAGAGACAGGCTAGTTCTAGGATAAATATCATGAAGTTTGGTGGGAGCTTTCTTGGTGATGTTATCAACTTCTGGGCTTTTCTGACACACCATTTCTCACTAACTCGGGGACCAGTATTCTTTGACACTTCTCAGCGTTCTGGCTCAAATTCTGTTATCCAGTAAATATGAAACTTCTTATGAGATGCTAATGACTTATAAAACTCAATATACTATTTGAAAAAAAAAATTAGGAAATCTAAAACCTTAAATGGAAAGAATGAATCACAAGTGTGGGAGTGTAGGCCTCCTCCAAAGGTATGGAAAATAAATATGGAAGGACCTCATCTTCCCCAGTCTTCCTGATATAGACTATAATGTGGGCTACTCTTCCTACATTGGGCTAGAGCTGAGAAAGGAGGGAAAAAATAAGCATTCTAAAAAAGATCTAAGAAGAAAGGAAGAATATCCACTACTTCAAATCTTCAGTAATCCTGCAGTCATTGCAAAGCAAGGCCTAGCCTTGCAATATCCTCCACTCCTCCCTCCCTGCCCATTAGCTGGAGCCAGTGAATTATGGTGAAAGGCAGAAGCCCTCCAGCCTCAAGGGAGGAAATGACTTTAATCTCATCAGAGCCCTGGAGAAGGGACTATTAAAAGAGTTAATGGAACAAACTTCTGAATAGATGGGCCAGACCGTGACAAACCAATGTCATTTTTTTATTTAAAAAGGAAAAAAGAAAAAGAAAGCTGGTGATACAGACCCTGTGGCTATGATGGCCTCCAAGTCTCCCGTCAAATCAATCCTAAATGCAATAGGGTCCTGATAATTTAATGTAGGACTCCCAGAGTTGCTGTGGTAAATTTGGTCACAAAGGTGAAATGGAGAAGATGTGTAGTTCACTATAAGGAGCATTCCCCCATGCTGTTATCTGAATTATAATTGGGGGAAAATGAGGGATTAATCTATTTTAAAATGTTGCAACCAGAGTACAGGTTGTTGGAGTTTGAAAAGACCCCAGTTAGAAAGTTCTCCTTAATGTGCAAACATATAAAAGAATAAAATTAAACTGTGGTTTAGCAAATGAAATAAGCAGGCTCAGTAAGAAGTGAGAGAGAGATGAAATGAAGATATTTGAGTTCAGTTAGCAATGAAAACATGTCCCCAAAGTGAATTTCTCCAGTCACTCCAGAAGAAACAGTAACATTATCATATTGTGAGAGTTCATACTTGCCAAATTCTCTGGGGATATTTGTAGATTTCGCTTGTATCAGCAGACCCAAAAGAGGATACAAGATGTTTTGGGTTTTTGTTGTTTTTGGCCATGCTTATTCTGAAAAGGATGCACAATTTGCGGAACAAAAATGTGATCATGGAACTAATTTTCTTTTATAGTGATCCCAATGTGGGTCTTCAAGTGTATCTTGGAAACGGATGGATGTAGCCACAGGTGCCCAGATGTCCTCACTAAGGTAGTTAATTGGGCAGAGCCACTCTATCTTACCACCTGTATGAGCCCCAGCTGTGGAAAGCTGCATTTTTACAAATCCTCAGACTCCTCTGCAAGGACTGGTATCCAAAGCCCTTCTGTGAGTGATCTATGTGTTCTCAGTCTGGGAACATGGGAAACTACTGAGACCTGGGCTTCTGACATTCTTCTGAAATGACTGGGCTAACATCAAAATATTATGAAATATTACCTAGAATCCCAGGTCAGCATTACCTAAATGAGGTGGGAAAGTGAGGTAAAATGCTATATACTGAGTACCTAGTCGGTAGTAGGCACTCTACATACTTCATCCATCAAAGACATTTTTGTTTTATGGTGACTGTAGTTGATGATTCTAAATTGTATAACTGCGATTTGTGAAGGGAACCTTGATTAAGTGTTCTCACACGCATACACAAAGGTAAATACTATGTAAGGTGATGGGTGTGTTAATTGTGGGAATCCTTTGGTAAGGTATATGTTCAGCAAATCTTCATATTATACACTTTAAGTACATGCCAATTTTATTTGTCAATTACACCTCAATAAAGCAGAAAGGAAAGGAAGACATTTTGTTTTGGAATCCCTGGCACTCATTTCCCCTTTCCAATGGTAGCCCGGTTTTGTAATTGGAATACCTCTTTCTCCTTAAATACTGTCCTTGGGAGAAACTGTAACCAGAGATGCTTCCCACTCCTGAACAAGAAGTGGCCTCATGACCCAATCTAGGCCAGTTAGGCATTTCCTCTCTGATACTCCAAACAAGATCCAAGAGTCAAAGAGTCAGGCAGTGGGGAATTACTATCCATTTGATGGAGCATGCGTTTTTAGAGTTTTTGTTACAAAATCATTGCTATCTCTTCTGCTTCTAAACCAAGTTTGCTTTGGTTCAACCCTGATTCATCAGGCTGTCATGGATATTGTAAAACCCTGACATCCTTCCAATAAATTACTTTTGCTTAATTTACCCCCAATTTTTTTTTTTTTTGCTTAAAATAAAAGAGTTCTTAACAATATACCACTACACTTAACACAGAAATTTTCCTTTCTTTTTTTTAAACAAATGCTTGCCTATGTCCACTGGGTGCCAAGTACCATAAGCCAGAGTGACCACCCACAGCCACTGATGGCACTGAGTGACTGAGAGACACAGTACAAGGCTGAATTACAGACATTCCTTCTTCTATGTTACTCTCTAACAGTACCAGGGAGAAGATGTTATATAAAAGGAACTAAGTTTTAGAACGGTTAAGAGACTTGTTCAATGTGTTCCTGGTTAAACCACAAATATTCTCAGCCATCTGTGGTTATTTCAGGTGTATATTAGACTCAGTTAACACACAATTCTAAGATGTTACCATTATAACCATTTCACAGAGGAGAAAATTATGGCAATAAAGGTTCAGTGACATGCCCACAGTCACACAGCTGGTAACTGATAGTGATGACTCAAAATCTGGGTGTATCTGATCCTGAGTTTCAAATTTTTCATCTATATCATTCTTATTCCTATCTGTAATTTTCAAATTACTTTCCAAAGATCACCAATGTTCCAAATGCTGATCCAATGTTTTTCATGGTGGAAATTGAAGAATGGCAGGCTTGCTAATTTAGAGAAAACAATCACGTAATGGAGAGAATGTTTTCAATTTAAAATTTTCCTTTCATAAATTTTCCTTAAATCATTGGTGGTTTCTACTGCTTGTCTGTGTGGAAGACAACAAAACAAATGAACAAGCAGCAAATGAATATTAATGGGAAAGCTCAGAAACGACAGATCGGACTTCTAGGAGCTTGGTGTTTGCATGCTCACACATTGTGATTTTATCTTGCATACCTATAATATAGTTGTTTTCTGCTAGTAAAATTGTTCCTAGTTCAAATGATGGAATTAAACACATCCATACTTCATACTGTTATGCAAAGAACACTATGATTTTCTAGTTGTCTGCCAACTCACAAAGTTTGAGAAAAATTGCCCCAAGTAAGCCTGAGACTATGGTAGCAAAACATTTGAGGTGGCATTGGTAATGTCAGCTTTAGGAAACTCAGCCCTTTATCTACATCCAAAGCCATCAGATTTTGAGGATAAGGACTTTGGCACTTACTGAATTCTATAGGAATAATGTCATTTGTCAGCCTAACTGCAAGAACCAGAATCCGTTTAAGGGGTTTGAAATTTCATTTTAACTCTTGGCCTGACCACCAAGTAAAATGCCTTAGGCCTTGGGAAAGGCCAGTGTATGGTGTATTTATTGGCTGTGACTACAAATATGATTAACTTGATGGGAATTTATAGGAAAGGGATAAAGCCAAGCCAGAGTTTGCTTTTGGTCAAAGATGCATCAGGTTAATAAGACACAGGATAGTAGCCTGGCCTTAAGTCAGAATAGTGGCTCAGACAGTCCTTCTGGGGTTTGTAGGTTAACATAATGAGAGTGGAAATTGGGCCTTTGGAGCTTCTTCCCAGTTTCTCCTGCAGCAGGATCAGCTACCATTTCCCATGTTGCCATTTCCCCTCAAGTTACCTCTCTTCCAACATTTATGCAGCTGAAATGTCCTGTTGTCCACAGAGCCAGATCACAATAAAATTACTTCAAATTATTTACCTAGGACCACCAGTGGCAGAAGAAATAATGGATACTCTAGTGATCAAAACATGGGTGATCCTGAACATATAGAAGAAAAAAACAAACACAAATTTTTCCCCTGAAAGATGAACTACCCTTTCCACTCTGAATATAAAACTTTTACTGTTTTCAGTTGTGCTGGTGTTTGTTTTGTTTTTGTTTTTTTTTAGCAAATAGGTTATATAGTAATGTAAATATTGCATCTGTCTGTTGACTCTGTGTGCTTATTGAATTCAACTTTGCGTTGGTATCACCTTTGCAATGTCTGTACAAGTAGAGTCTCTAACTGCAATCTCCCAGATTGTGACAGATTGGATCTCATCAATTTAGGCGAAGAACATTTTCTAAATCTATAGATACTGAGACTTCAGGGAGGGGCCCAGTTTCATGTGCCTTCTGCGAGTCATTCCTTTATAAAGAGGCAAAGCTGCTTCACACCTTTGCTGGCACCAAGTTACATCGACTTCCATATGGACTGAATGTTCCTCTATTTTCAAGGCTCATACCACCCACAGAGATTAAAAAACAAAAACACAAAAAACTACTTCTGTGACATCTAGAGATGGCAGGGAGGCCCTTGCAGCCCTTCTTACCGATCTTTCTTACCTTTTGTCACCAGGTAGTGCACTGGGCTCATTTTGTTTCCTTCCATCCACCATTTATATTGAGGTCTAATCCTGAGTCCTAAAAAAGAAGAACACTTTATGTTCAAGTGAGTGATTCACACTCAACACCATGTTGACACGTTCCATGGGATATAAAAGTCTCTGTTGCCGTGATTTTGGTTCCATCAGCATAATTTTCCTCCACATGATACAGGTAAATCATGGTTAAATATTGAATCATTTATCAACCAGTGCTTTGTGAGCCAGATCTCAGAAAATCTCAGGAATAGGTTGTGCTAACAAAGCAACTAGCAACCAAATATGATTATCAAAATTTTCCTTCCACAAGCTGTTCCTCATTAGGAAAGAAAATGCTAAAAAAAAAAGAAAAAAAAAACCACACATATACACACACAAAAAAAACACAAAACACTAAAAATTGGTAAGCTTTACCTCGCTCATTGGTTAACAATATATAAAAAAAAAACTATAATGATTTCATTTAGAATAAAAATCTCATTGGGGGTTTTATAATAAAAGGGAAAGTTTGGAATATCTGGCTTTTCTGCGAAAGCAATGCACTTCAGAAAATATACACCCATCTTCTGTTCGCCATGCTTGAACTTAAATCCATAGGAACAGAACACTGAATGAGAAAAGTTTATGATTAGATGAAGGGGTTCAGTGACACCCAGGGAAGTCAACCTTTAAACATTCTAGAAGAGAAAAATAGTGCCTGAGTAAAGATGTTTCAGAGATAAATCTCTCTGTAATCAAACCTCATTTACTTTTCAAGTGATACCACCAACTGCTTTGCTAAGAAATGAGACCAAATCAAGAAAGTATTTTTCTAACAGCCTTCAATTTTACTTGCTCATTGCTTGGTTCTATATATTTACAAACAAAGGCACACAGAGAGAGCAGTTCAAGAGCAAAGCAGATAATGGATTCCTATCACTAGGATCCTCTGATCATACTGAGTACTGCATACCTGATTATGAAAAGAAAGCCCATAAACTTGAATATGCAGAGGGCATAGAAAATGGTGAGGAGAGATGAACTTATGTGGAAATGGAACAGAGCCAGAATATGTAAATTGTTTGATATTATTTTAAAAGATGAGACTAAGGAACTTAATACCAGTCACTCTGAACATTTCTTTCCTCTTAAAAGCGGCAAATTAAATGTCATCATTTCTACAAGGAAATAGTGACTCTATTCAAGATATTGAGTCTGTTATTTTCATTTTATTTTATTGGAGTGACATTGTTTAATAAGATCAGTTAGGTTTCATGTGTACATTTTTATGAGACGTAATCTATATATTACATTTGTGCCCACCATCCAAGGTCAAATCATCTCCCACCCAAAGTCAAATCATCTCCCATCACCATATGTTTGGCCTTCTTTACCCATAACTACCTCCCCTGACCACCTTCCCACTGGTAACCACCACCCTGTTGTCTGTGTCTATGAGTTTCTGTTTTATATTCCACATATGAGTGAAATCATATGGTTCTTAGCCTTTTCTGGCTGACTTATTTCGCTTAGCATAATATTATCAATGTCCATCAATGTTGTCACAAATGGCATTATTTCATCTTTTCTTATGGCTGAGTAGTAGTCAATAGCCTATGTGTACCACATTTTCTTTATCCAATCCTCTATTGAAGGACACTTTGCTTGTCTGTTTTGGCCACAGTGAATAATGCTGCAATGAACATAGGGGTGCATATGTCTTTGTGAATAAATCTTTTTGAGTGTTTCGGGTAGATACCCGGAAGAGGGATTGCTGGGTCATATGCTAACACTATTCTTAATTTTGTGAGGAGCCGCCAGACTTTTTCTCCATAGTGGCTGTATCTGTTTATAGTCCCACCAGCAGTGAATAAAGGTTCCTTTTTCTTCACAACCTTTCACCATCTGTTATTACCTGTCTGGCTAATAATGGCCATTCTAACCAGTGTGAGGTGGCATCTCATTATAGTTTTGATTTGCATTTCTCTAATAGCTAGTGAAGTTGAAGATCTTTTCATATATCTGCTAACTTCTCGGAAGAGGAGTTTGTTCAGGTACTCTGCCCATTTTTTTTTAATTGGATTGTTTGTTTGTTTGGTGCTTAATTGTATGAGTTCTTTATATATTTTGCATATCAACCCCTCATTGGAGCTGTTGTTTGAAAGATCATCTTCCATTCACTTGGTTGCCTTTTTGTTTTGTTGGAGGTTTCCTTTGCTGTGCAGAAGCTTTTTAGTTTGATATAGTCCCATTCATTTACTTTTGCCTTTACTTCCCTTGCCTTTGGGGTCAATTTCATAAAACGTTCTCTCAGACCAAGGACCATCAGTGTGGTACATATGTTTTCTTATATGTAATTTATTGTTTCAAATATTTGATCCATTCTGAATCAATTTTTATACTTGGGTTTAATACATGGGTTTTATACATGTAATCTAGCTTCATTCTTTTGCATGTGGCTTTCCAATTTTCCTAGCACCATTTGTCAAAGAGGCTTTCTTTTCTCCATTATATGTTTTTGACTCCTTTGTCAAAAATTATTTGTCCATATACATGTGGTTTTATTTCTAGGCTCTCCATTCTGTTCCATTGTTTTTGTGTCTGTTTTTCTGCCAATATCATGCTGTTTTGATTATCACACCTCTGTAATATAATTTGAAGTCAGGTAGTGTGATGTCTTTGGCTTCATTCTTTTTTCTCAGGATTGCTTTGGCTATTTGGGGTCTTTTGTAGTTCCATACAAATCTGATGATTTTTTTGTTCTATTTCTTTAAATAATGATATTGGGATTTTGATGAGGATTGCTTTGGGTAATGTGGCTATTTTAGCTATGTTGATTCTTCCAAACCATGAACATGAACTATCTTTCCATTTCTTTGTGTCTTTTTCAATCTGCTTAAATAATGCTTTATAGTTTTCAGCATATGGGTCCTTCAGAGGCCACTCTTATTTTAATGACTAGAGGCCCAGTGCACAAAATTCATGCACGGGGGTGTGTGTCCCTCAGTCCAGCCTGCACCCTCTCCAATCTGGGACCTCTTGAAGGATGTCCGACTGCCTGTTTAGGCCCGATCCTACCTGGATTGGGCCTAAACAGGCAGTCGGACATCCCTCTCACAATCTAGGACTGCTGGCTCCCAACTGCTCACCTGCCTGCCTTCCTGATTGCCTCTAACCACTTCTGCCTGCCAGCCTGATCACCCCCTAACCACTCCCTTGCCAGCCTGATTGATGCCTAACTGCTCCCCTGCAGGCCTGGTCACCCCTAACTGCCCTCCCCTGAAGGCCTGGTTCTCCCTAACTGCCCTCCCCTGCAGGCCTGGTCACCCCTAACTGCCCTCCCCTGAAGGCTTGATTGCCCCAACTGCCCTCCCTTGCAGGCCTGGTCCCTCCCAACTGCCCTCTCCTGCTGGCCATCTTGTGGTCACCATCTTGTGTCCACATGGGGGCAGCCATCTACATGGGGGCAGCCATCTTGTGTGTTGGAATGATGGTCAATTTGTATATTACTCTTTTATTAGATAGGATAGAGGCCTGGTGCATGGGTGAGGACTGGCTGGTTTGCCCTGAAGGGTGTCCCGGATCAGGGTGAAGGTTCCCTTGGGGTGTAAGGCAGCCTGGGCGAGGGGCCTGTGGTGGTTTGCAGGCTGGCCACGCCCCCCGGAGGCCCTGGTATCTGGAATTTATTTATCTCCTATAATTGAAACTTTGTAGCCTTAAGTGGAGGCCTGGGCTGGCCAGGGTGTGGGAAGAGCTTGGCTTACTCCATCACTGGGGGCAACCCAAGCACCTGTTCGCTCCGTGGCCACAGCCTTCTTGGTTGGGTTAATTTGCATACTCGCTCCTGATTGGCTGGTGGGTGTGGTTTGTGAGTGTAGTGAAGGGATGGTTAATTTGCATATTACTCTTTTATTAGATAGGATTGGTGACTCAAGAAAGTAGGTTGAACAAACAACTCCCTCATTTAGTTTGTGTAATGCCCAATCCATACCTCCTTGCCTTTGGGGATTGCGTTAGGCGGGGGGGGGGGGGGGGGGGAAAACACATATCAATAATCCCCTAAAATAAAATGTGTTTATGCTTGTGCTATCAGAGGGCATTAAGGAAACCCTAAGCTCTCTCCATGATTAGGACACTCTCCAGGCAAAACTGGGAAGTGCCCACCTATAATGATAGGAATTTGGCTGCAAGATGGGTAGGCCATGAGAAATTATCTGGGATCAGGAATCCAAGAAGATTCAAAAGGTCTGGGTGGGCTGGAGGCCACTGTAGGAGCATAGTCAAGAATCTGTTATCTTTAGCAAGTCAGAGATGGGAGTCTAGAAAGTAGTTTCCCCAAAGATGTAATTAATTTGAAGTATGGAAGGAGAAAATAAGTAGGGAGGGGAAATGGGGTACTTCAGGAAAGGTGGAGAAGGTAAACCATAAAGTTCCAAGCAGGCTGAAAATCTACCCTAGGGTGGCATAAGAGAAAATAGGAAAAGGGCAGACACTTCCTCTGGAGGATCAGGCTCACCAAGCCATGGGGTAGTATAGAGCATAAGCCCACTGTGCTGGGAACAAGGAAAACCTAATGACTGGTTTCTTGGAACACCTGAAATCACTGATGCCAACTCCAAATGTAGCTGAGGGAGGTTGCCTTATGCTACCTGCCTAAAACTAGCACCTGTGCCAGACCGAATCTTTTTTTACAAGGTTGAACCTGCAGGGGAGGTTAAGTAAGGTGCCAGTATTAGGGTGAGAGAGAGAGGTTTTGGAAATCTAGCTGGCCAGTCCAGGACTCCTGAGGCAGACACGATGGAAAGAGCACTGGCTTTAGTATCACAAGGCTTAGTCTGAATGTCAACTCTATTGTAGGCTGGCCAATATGCACACTAGTTAGGAGTACAGGATCTGAAACCCCATTGTGTGGACCCGAAGCCAGTTCTGTTGAACTGGGTAAGTTCCTTCATCTCTTTTTACTTCAGTTTTCTCATCTATAAAGTATGCAATAATTATAGTATTTTTCTCAACAGTTGCTGGGAAGATTAAATGAGTCCACTCATGTAAGCAGTTAGGCCTGTGTCTGAATCTACTAAGTACAGTCAATACTAGCCGTTGTTATTATGAGGCCTTGAGCAAGGTACTTAGGCTCTTTTACTTTTTTTTCCATGTGAAAATAAGCATCACGTCTCACAAAGTGATATAAATATTTAAATGAGGTAAAGTACAGAGAAATTACATCGTGTTTGGCTAAGAATAGGTGTGTCAATTAGGAGTGCTTTTGTGTTTTAGCAACAGAAAACCCTGTTAACAATGACAAGCATATAGAGAGTTTATTTTTGTCACAGAGAAAATAGTCCAGAGTTAGCCCATTCTTCACATTTAGTCAGAGGGTTCATGATGGCTGAGCTCTAAATCAGCATCTTTGTGATTACTTTGACTGTCAAGGTCCTTATTTAAGACAGGAAGAAGGGGAGGGAACAATGCAAGCTCTATATAAACCAATAATATATGCATGGATATGGTTGCCAGATAAAATACAGGAAGCCCAGTTAAATTTGAATTTCTGATGAACATGACTAAATTGTTAGGGTAAGTATTTACTAAGCAATATTTGAGACATACTTACACTAAATATTTGCATTTTTTTCCTGAAATTCAAATTTATGCTAGGAACTCCTAGCCAGTTGCTATTGTAACCTCACTAGCCAGCTAGAGTCTGTTAGCTGCAAAGAAGGCTGAGAAAGTATATGTTGTTTTTCATCCTTTACAGTTGGCAAAGCACAAGGGATTAGAGAATAATCCTAGGTTGGTCAATTAACATTACCTAGCTTAGTAGGTGTTTCATGAAATCTTTCATGAATACACCAGCTTAAGCCCTAATTAGAGTCCAGCATGAATTTAATTTTTGGATGAAGTGTAAGGTGATAGCCCAAAAAGGGGCAGGTTCTGCTTTCTGGTCATGATACCCACTCTTCTGAAACAATGACAGGCGATGATTTCTCATTGTGATAATTATGCACTGTTTTCCCTGGCTTCACCCTAGCTTACACCTTCCCCGAAGAAAAAGAACAGGAGTCATTCTTGTGAAAGGAAGAAGGAAGGAGCCTGGCCATAAGCATTACTTTGCTAACTGAGACATGGAAGGAAGGAAGAGACTTTACAGTGGTGGTCTTATGGAGAAAACACCCTGAAGGCCATCATATCCAAAACAGAAACAGAATCTAATACTAGATAGAAGGTTGACTTTGATTAACAGGCAACAAGAACTGAGAAAAAGCAAACCTATACCTTGTCATTTGAGATCAAATATTTTTGCCTTTTCTATTTCAATGTCTTCTCTTTCTGTGTCCTCAGCAAATAAAATAATGTTTGGATAAGAAACAGATTTACAAACAAAGCATCTTTCTATTTGGATACATGGTCACACGAAGGAAAGGTTTTGTTCTTTTACAAAAAAATCTTGCACAGAAAATGCATACAAATGATTGCAGCTGTCAGGATCACAACTTAGAGAAAATGCAGATGGTATAAAATAATATTCACAAATAGCTAATAGAATTTTAATAGCTACAAGAAAGAAGAGAAAATGAAAGCACTGAATCTACTTCAGATGTGAGGAGAATGAAATGGTCCCAGGAAGAGTCTAAAGGCAGAGCAACCCTTGATTTTTTCCATGTTTAGAAGTGGCTCTCCCCGGTGCATTGATTTATGTGAGGATTAGGCAGCAATCATAGTCTTTAGACTAGCCTGGAAGGCATGTGCATAAAGTATGATATTTGCAATATGCAAATGTCACATATGATGAATGAAATGCTCAGTATGTCTCGAGGACACACAGATGCTAACCAGCCACTGCTTCCACGATGCAAATTGTAAAGGAACTTGGAGCAAAGGTATCTTTCTATAGCTAATTGATTTTTTAAAAAAATAACATGGTCTTTGAGTCTAAATACCAGTCACTAAAGCATAAGACATTCTACCCATGTTGGCTTTGGGGGACTTGAGATATTTCCTAATGATAATAACGGTCAGAAATGGGGACTAAGCAAAAGAAAGTTAGATCAACCTATGTACATATAGCACATATAGGATAAAGTCACAAGGTCAAATAAAGATTGGATTAAGAATTGATACTGAGAGTTAAGTCTAACCATAGAAAGAAAAAAGCTTTTCTGCAGGGCAGAGAATGAACAGGTCACAAATGTCCTCAGCCAAAGTCCACAATGACTCACGATGGTTCTTAAGGGGGAACAAAGACAGTAAAAGATAGAGGTCCCATAAAGACCAAAGATCAACATCTGGATGGTTAGATGTTAACAAGTACTGAAAGAAGACAGCTTTAAGAGCAACAATCCATTCTCCAGGCAGATATTACATCCCCGCCTGAAGAAAATGGAATCTAGTCAATGCAGACCTGGGAATTCAAAGCAAGACCAGGAGCAACACTGACTCAGGGTTGAACTGAAGGCAGCCTATTGATCTAGAAATTATTTCTCTTCCTGTGCCAGAAGGAGTCTTAGGGTCTTTAGAATCTAAGAGTGGGCTGGTTCCAACTGCACAAAATAAAGCAACACCGTCTACCGATTGTGGCTGATCATCAACATAGCCCCTGTGCCTAACACCGTGACGAGGCTCAGAATGCTGTGCTGTTAAACAATCTGAGCCTCCTGTGTGAGAGTATCTTTCTTATTATCAGTTGTTGCCTTTATCTTTTGTGTTTCTTCTTGGACTAGAACTAAATGTTCAGCTCTGGGAGGCTGTCTGAAACTGAATGCAGGAGCCATGGTGAGTGGGGAAGTGTCTGAAGCTTGGAGGTAACTGAAGGACTGTCTGTAGAGCAACAGTAAAATCCCGAAGGGGCTCCTGGGCCTGGAGAGCCAGTGTATGTGGCAGCAGTGAGGGCTCTAGAGCTGCACTGTCCAACCCACTGTTGCACTGTATCAACATTAAGCTTGAGATGTGGCTAATCCAAATCGAGATGCACTTGAAGTATGCAATACACACCAGATTTCAAAGGCTTAGCATAAATAACAATAATAATAATATCTTATTATTTTTATATCAATTGCATATTGGAATTATAATATTTTGGAGCTATTGGGTTACATATAGCATTAAAGTTAATTTCATATTTTACTCTTATGAATTCAGCTACTAGAAAAATTAGAACTACACATGTGATTTGTGTTCTCTTTCTTTTGGACACTGCAGCTCTAAAGGGAAATCAGAATTGGGTGATCTATGCTAATCCAAGTGCAGTCTGTGGACTCACAGCAACCCACACACCATTACTAGTTGGTGAGGAGGTAAGTGAAGAACTTGAAAGAATTTAGGAACTTTTATATCAATTTGAAATGGTTATGACATCAAAGTGTGTGAGATTTTTTGTTTTCCAGATTCTGAAAAACTGGGAGGAAAAACTGTTTTTGTCACATAGGTAGTTTGAAGAGCGCTGAGGATATATCACAAGATGGGATGGACTTCAGTGGGTCGGAGAAAGCTGCCAGACTTTAGAACTCAGGGATCTCGGAGGCAGTTGTCAGAGGTTTGCTGAGTGCTCCAGGGGAAGCTTGCCCCTGAGACCACACAAAGGAGGTAATAGTTTTCAATCATTTCCAGAGATTGCCAGTTCTGAGTCCCTGTATGGAGTGCTGAGGACTAGGGGGCTTAGAAGGCATAATTGGGGAGGTTGAGGGGTGCCGAATGTAGACAATATAGGATTCAGGTGGCCCTAAATAAGTGAACACCTGCTTTTCAAGGCAGAATCTCAAGACTTCCTTCTTCACAGGCCTGGTGTGGATATATTCACTTACTTGCTCATCTATTCATTAAACATTTATTGAGTAGTTACTCTGTGCCAGGAACTCTTCTAGATGCTGGAACTGTAAGAATAAGAAAGAATTTGTGGCTACCCACCAAGATCACACAAGATTTAGAGGAAGGGAACACATACATTGTATGACAAGATATGGTATATGGGCCCAGGGAGATAACAAGCAGGATATGGCCACCACTGTCCAAAGGAGTAAGCAACTCTGCTAGATCTTGAGAGGGAAACAGGTAACGCTACCCTCATAGGCAGCTTTGCTGGAAAGCAGCAGCAAGAAATTTGAGAAAAGACCAGTGATTATAGCCCGGCCAGCATGGCTCAGTGGCTGAGCATATACCGTGAACCAGGAGGTCACAGTTCAATTCCTAGCCAGGGCACAAGCCTGGTTTGTGGGTTGTGGGCTCAATCTCCAGTATGGGGCATGCAGGAGGCAGCCAATCAATGGTTCTCTCTCATCAGTGATGCTTCTATCTCTCTCTATTCCTCTCCCTTCCTCTCTGAAATCAATAATACATATATATATATATATTAAAATATATATATTAATATATATATATTAAAAGACCAATGATTGTAGATTCAGAAAGAACGAGGGTTGAGTCCTTGTTTTCGGCTTATAGGCAAGTAGCCTCAGACCTCAGTTCTCATCCCTCTAAAATGGAGCTAGAGATAACTACTAAGGAGAAATTACACATATGAAATGAAATAATAAAAGTTAAGCATCAGGCACACTGTGAGTGCTCAGTAATGGTAAGAAAGTACATGAAGTTCACATTCAACATTACCTGGGGACACACTTTTTCTCAGAGTTTCTTATAAGGCTGATAATTTAGGTGGGGTTAAGTGGGCCCTGCTCTGAAGATTGGAGAATCACCAGGTCAGAGTGCTAGACAGACCATTGAAGAAAGAGTGGGCTGGCACCATTTTCAGGCTGGGTATCATCCTATTTCCACTGGGTATCAGGTAGATAAAAGGATGCAGTTTCAGCTGGTGAGGATGTTGAGCTAGGGTCTGTGAGAAATAAGAGAACCCAAGGCCAAGACACTAGCACGCCATAGAATTACATGTGAGTTGAAAAACTAGTGTGCATTACAAACCACAATACTGGTAATAGACGAAATGGATGGGCAAGTGCTCTGAGAAGAGGGCTAGTCAATGTAAGGTGTTATTATTAATACATTCTATCTATCTAGAGAGGCTTGGGCTGTGAAAAATGGACACCATTCAAGTTCAAAGAGCTTGTCCTACATAGAGCCAAACAAATGGGTAGTCCCTCCTTGAAGACACTGCCGTCTGGTTAGTTGTGGAAACCTGTGCTCCAGCTCTGGGAGCCAGCCCAGGTCCCAGAGAGTGGGCAGCTGCCAGCCCTGGCAGAAGAGCCAGCTGACTCAGTGGGCCATCAGTCACTGAGTGGCACAGGCAGAAGGCAGGGGAAATGAGTTTCCTTTGCATCAATAGCTCCTGCTTAAACAAAACCAAAATGAAGTGTCTTGGCATTTTTCTTCCAGCACTGTGAGGTTGGCTGGAGGCATTCAATCTCACTGACAGTGTCTTTAAAAAACACACTATCAGGGATCACTACATTCATATGCAAATGTGGTGGCAAGCTTCAGAGCCCTAATTGATGTATATTCTGTGTGTGTGTGCGTGTGTGCATGCACGCACGTAATCAGTTGTTCTTGAGGTAGCACTGAAACGAAGATTTAAAAAAATACAATGACTTATTAACTGGACTCATGGAAACTAACATGAAAAAACTATATTACATGACTATGCTTAGGCGCCAGAGAGCTGAAATAAGAGAGATGCCTCTGCAGCCTCACGCTAGCATCCTCAGTATTAGCTGATTCAACTCTCTTAACAGTGATGCACACTGAATAAAGGGTTTTTCTTAAATCCTCCCAAATGGCTCATTTCATCAACCACAAATTTGATTAACTTTGGGGTTTTTCTAAAGTTAACTGGATTTACATGACAGTAAGGGAATCGTGGGTGTGTGCGCATCTAGACTCCTCTTTGATGTTGTGCGTGTAGAAGTGGTGTACATACACATGAAATATGGACAGAAACAAGTTGAGTTTCTGCAGACATTGGGCTTTGTTATTTGGATATTGAAAATCACATTCAAGAGAGAAAAGTGCAGAGTTTAAAGTTGTTTATGAAAGAGTCAGATCCATGCATGATTGCAAACGGTTTTCTGGGAAAATTATATAATCAAGGATTGGGGTTTTACTTACTTACTTACTTACTTACTTATTTATTTAGGAGGCATAAGGCGGGACCTAGGCATCCACATTTCTAGTAAGCTCCCATGGTGATTCTGATGTACACTAAAGGTAGGGAATCTCTCTCACTCTTTCTCAAATACATGCACACACACACACACACACATACACACACACACACACACACACACACATCCATCATTATAAAAAATATGTAACTGCATTAGGAAAAAAATTAGAAAATAGCTATGAGACAATGATTACACACAAGTCTACTATCCAAACCCAATAGCATTTTGGAATGTTTTCTTCCAGTTTTTTTCCCCCCTCTATGTACAAGAAGTGCTGTTATTTTGTGGGCAGAGTTATTAACCATGTGATTACTATCCACTGGATTTCAGGTGGAGGTTCTGGGGACTGCTTTTGTGAGGTTCCGCGCTACTAAATGCATCTGCCAATCAGGAGCAATTATTTCCTCCCTTGACACTGTAGCCAAATTATCCTCCTCTGTCGTTAAGCTCAGGGGTCCTGACACTTTTGCATTAATTCAGGTATTCTCTTGGTGAGCCATACCTTTGTCAGAAAGGCTTAAATTTAAAGTAGCAACATGGGGGAGCAGGTGGAGATCTTAGCCCGGGGTTATCCCTATTTTCCACTGTGATTTCTAAGCTTATGTATGCTAGGGGATAGCAAAGCCCTGGTGGGATCCCTTGCCTCTCATGAGCTCATAAATCTCTCCCATTCACGTGCACTGGCAGCACATTAAACATATTATTTTGTTTTGACTGAATGCCCGTACGATTAAATTCCATCTTTCCATCTGTGACACCACGCAGGGCCCTCCTGGCTTGTGGGAAAGATAGAGAGTGGCAATGGAGCAGGGACCCCTTTAGGACATGTGTGAGCAGGCTGCTTTCTGCTAGACAAGATAAATTTCTCCCTTCTGTGGCACAAAATCTCAACATCTGCTCTGTCTTTACCTCCCAAACACCATGACAGGTGTAACTGTCTTTAAAACATGGCTTGGAAGCAACATATGGCCTGTCAGCAGTGAATAGAGGCTAAAACCATGCAGTGTGTGGGAGGGGCTCTGCGTCAGCTCTTGGACCTTATTATTTCAACTAGAGGCCTGGTGCACTAATTTTTGCACAGGTGGTGTCGGGTCAGCCCACTGTGATCGAGGCCAATGGGGCCAGGCTAGCTGGGGGTAAGGGAGGTGGGAGGGCTGATCAGGGCCAGGGCTGGTGGGGGGTGGGAGGGGTCCAGAATGGTTGGCTGGCCAGCCGCCCCCTGGTCGAACTCCAGTCAAACTCCCAGTCAAGGGAACAATTTGCATATTATCCTTTTATTATATAGGATTGGCTTTTAATTTCTCCAGGCTTGTCCATCTCTCACTGTCCCATCGACTTGCTTGGCACAGAATTCTGATTTTCAGTCTTGCCTCTTTCAGCTGTTTCTCACCAGTTTACCCCCTCCTCACCCCCTACTCCCTCGTAGGGAAAGGAAAGTTAAATGATGCTAATCTGCCACATACTTCTAATCATTAGGAAGCCGTAAGAATGAACATAACCATCAAAAGAAATTAACTGCCAAAGAAGACAAGGTTAGAGCAGGATGCCAGGATGCGGGAGAGGGGTGCAACAGCGGGAGCTTTGTCCCCCCGCTGTGGTTTTGAGAGTGGGGGTTGCAGCTAGTGGCACCCAGGAGGCTAAACAAGGGTCTCTTCCCCACACTTAATTGTGAGAACAGCCCCAGCATAGCAAGTGGTACAAGGCTGAAGACAAGGGAGGGATCCCCTTGATTTCTTCCTTTTTCTCCTCCCTCTCCTTTGGGGGAGATTCTTGGTTATTTTTTTAATTTCAGTTCAAAATAGAGGTTGGGGGGAAAGAAGCCTGTGCAAGCCTCCTGCAGGAAATACCATTAATAATTAATACTCAATAATAATCAAATCCATGGGAGACTCGTTACAAGAAACATCTTGACAGACCTGCGGATGGATGCCTGTAGCTTTACTTCTTCATCAGCTCGCGGGATTGGGTCAGCAGGGATTTGAGTGCACATTAAGCGGTGACAAAAAGAGGATAAATAGCAGGTTTGTTCACGGAAGAGGCTTATGCATCCCTATAGGGTTTTTTCATTTTAGCTTTATGGCTTGGTGGGGAATTTCCCTTTAATTGGGATTGTAATATAAGGATGGAACCTGTCAACATTTACAAGAGAGATGGGAGAGTAATTCTTCCTAACTTATTTGTTGTTATTATTGCAACGCTACTTCCTTTTGGAGGCTCTGTATCACAGAGGCAAACAATTAAGCTGACGAGAGAGAGAGAGAGAGAGAGAGAGAGAGAGAGAGAGAGAGAGAGAGAGAGAGAGAGAGAGAGAGAGAGAGAGAGAGAGAGAGAAAGAGAGAGAGAGAAAGAGAGAGAGAGAAAGAGAGAGACTATACAGAGTTCATGACTCCTTGGAAGTCAGACTTCAGAGTGTCCAGTGAAGTACTTACACTTGGTTATTCAGAGCACTTGGCACATGCATTGTTTTGTTTAATCTTCCCATAACCCCGTGAGATAAGTGTTTGTGAGCCCACTGTCTAGATGAGGAAACTGAGAAACAGAGAGGGTAGGTAATTTCCCCAAGATTTCACAGTTAATAAGCAGCAGGGTTGGGATTCCAGCCCCAGGAGGCTCACTGGAAGGTCAGCTGTGGCTGCTCCTCTCTCCTGCCTTTGTATAGAGTGAGAAGGACGATCTCCTCAGCCAGGTAAACATGTGCAAGATGCCTGACCTTCTCAGGCAGGAATTCCCGTCAGTCTACCCTGTGTTCTATGAAACACACAAAAATATTTGAGCTCATTGTCCAACATCCTCACAGAGAAAGCAGGTGTGGTCACAGCAGGAAAATAAAATTTTACTCAGATGGTTCACCCAAGGAGAAATTAATGCAAGGACTGAGAGGACAAAACCAAAGGAACCAAGAAATAAGCAACAGCAGCCGTGACTACCAAAACCCAATTCTAGGGCAAAATCCAGCCCTCTACTTACCAAAAGCTTCCTTAGCATCTAAGCAGAATTCCAAAAGACAGACTGTGTAAATATTCGAAGGCCCTCTTCAGTATGGAATTTTGTTATTTAAATTTGGAAAAAATTTTGGAATAAACAAATACTGAAAATAATATAAGAAGCCCAATAAACCCAACATCCAAATTTATCAAATGTGAATCCATTAACATATTTGCTCCACATCCTTTTAATTTTCAAAGAAATTTAAAGTCATAATCTAGGGGAAATAATGAACAACATAAACTAATGAACAAAAACAGACCCGGAGACAGGGAAGCATCGATCAGACTGTCAAACCTCAGAGGGAAGGTAGGGGAGGGTGGGGGTAAGGGGGAGAGATCAACCAAAGGACTTGTATGCATGCATATAAGCCTAACCAGTGGTCACGGACAACAGGGGGTTGGGGGCATGCGTAGGGAGGGGTTTGGGATGGGAATGGGGGAATGAGGACAAATATGTGATACCTTAATCAATAAAGAAATTTTAAAAAATAAAATAAAAAAATAAAGTAATAATGTAAAGACTAACTCCATCAATCTCATTCACCTTCCCTCTGGTCATGGGCAGTCACTATTCTGGAGTTGGTAGCATATCAGTAGCATACTTTGCATACTTTTGATACCTATTGATGTATCCATAAGCATATGGGTTATTACTCTCTGTATTTTTAAATGCATGCAAATTGTATTTGTATGTATAGTCTGTATATAAACTGTATTTGTAAGCAACTTGCTTTTTAAATTTAGCATATTTTAATTCATATCATTATAGATACATTAAGTTTATTTTATTACCTAAATGGTATTTCAGTTTATGACTATACTACAGTTTATCCCTCCTTTGTTGATAATATTTAAGTTGTTTATAATTTTTCTCTGTTAAAAACAATGCTGCAATAAGCATTCTTGTATACATCTGCATGAGCACATTATACAAGAAATTCTCTAGGAGTATAGTCCCTGGATTATAAATTATCCTACCTTTGATTTTATTAGATTGTGCCAAACTGCCTTCCAAAGTGCCAATTTTTATACTTATTAGCACTGAATGATAGCTCACATTTCCCCACATTGTTCATATATATGTATCAATTTTCATATCCATATATTACTATATATAGACATATATAGTAATAGACATATATAGTAATATATAGTAATATATATAGTAATATATATATATATACATATATATATATTTCCTATTGGATAATCTTAATCTCACTCTTCAAAGGAGGGCTTATTATTCTGGTAACTTATCTTCATGTGTGTTACAAATACTTATCTTTTTATTTCCTTTATATTTTTAGTTATGAAGATTTTAATTTTAATGTGGTCAAAGTTATCCATCTTTCCCTTTAGGTGTGTGTGTGTATGTTTTATTTAGGAGGTCCCTTCACTACTGCAAGTTTGTAAAAATATTTACAAATTTTCCTATATTCTTGTATGAAAATAAAGTTTGCTTTTTACATTTAGGTTTTAAATATATCTAGAATTTATTTTTTAAATGGTGTGTGATAGAAATATCATTTTGTTATATATGTGTATATATACATATTTTTCAATGATCATAACATTATCTGTTGATTACATTATGCTTATTCCACTAATTTAAAACACCACTCTTTAATGTGCTTTATTTATATAGGCAAGAGTTTGTTTCTAAGTCTACTCTACTGTTTCATGGGTCTTCTTTACACTTCCAGGGCCAGTACCTCTCTGCCTTAATAAATATATTTGTCAGTAAGCACTGATAAACATTGCAGTGATTCCTCATATCATAATTTCTAAGGTAGTCTTAGACTTGGCTCTGCCATTTCAGTTTTAGGATTAGTTTAGCAACTTTCATGGAAACCTCTATTATAATATTTTATATAATTGCTTAGAAATTTTATTTTCACTTGGAGAAAAATTTTATCTTAATATAATTGAGTATTTCCTCTCAAAACAGCATATCTCCTCATTTATTTGTATTTATATTTTATTATTAATTTTCTCAATGATAAATCTTTATTACATGTATTTTTTTATTGTTTAAAGTATTACATACGGGGGGGTGGGGGGGTAGGAAGATGGCAACCAGCAGGAAGGTAGGGAGGGAGAGAGTGTGAGAGAGTGAGGAACCCATAGGAGGTGAGAGTGTAGACGTGTGTGGTGTGTGTGTGTATGAGCTAGGGACAGTTAGATTCTGCAGGTCCTCCAAGGGGCTGCCAAACCAGGCAGTCTTAGGCGGCGGAGCCCTGCGCACAAAGTGGACACTTTTGGGCATCGGTGCAGGCCCGGAGACCACGCCATCTTGAGAAACAGAGCTGCTTGAGACTAGGATCCTGGTCTCAGACACAAACCGGGACCCTGCAGCCACTGGGGACAGAGAACTGCGACCACAGCTTCAGACCAAGAGACAACAAGAATCCAGACTTTCCCGCAGCAGATTTCTGTGAGTCAAAGAGCCTATCCCCCTGCCCACAGGCTTGTGGATAGCGCCATAGTAACTGATAGACCCGCCCCTTGCTCGAGCTGCAACGCCCCTATGGGAAATTGAGCTTGAGAGCACTTGGGGATGCAGCTCTCCTATGGAGAATTTGAGCTTTGCAGGCACAGCTCCCCTATGGGGGAATTTGAGCTTGAGAGTGCACGCGCAGGACACAGAGCCCCTACGGGGAATTTGAGCTGAGAGAGCATGCGCTGACCACAGTGCTGCTACTGGAATTTGAGAGACTGGAATCTGCTCCCCTCAATGCAATCGGGCGAACAAAGCCGAAGCCCACGCAGGGTGGCAGTGCCACCTGACTTTGATTCTGGGCAAGCACACACAGAAGTCAGTTTTCCACAGCACAGGCACGCCACAGAGCTATTGTGCAACCCAGTCCCCCATGGTGACCTGGACCCAAATTCTCCTGGCAAGAGGCAGCACTGAGCACCACCGACTTGACTGTTTCTTACCATGTGCACCTGGGATCCCTGACTCACAGCGCATTCACACTAAGAGCCAGTGACTCCAACTCTTGGTGCATGTGCACACGGGGACCCGGATTCTCAGCGAGAAGCCACACGAGGCAACAGAGACTCTGATACTCAATTCTTGGTGCAGACACAGGGAAACTCTGACTCCTGGCATGCACTAGGGGACTCATTTTCGGCACTCCAACAGCGCAGTGCAGACAGGGTCCCTGATTCTAGGTGCACACACGAGACCATGCTGAATGCTGGGAACACTGACCCTGGGCAAGCCTGGTTCCCACCAACCCACGGCAGCCACATGTCCTAGTGTCGGAGCACTTCAGTGACACTCAGGTGGTGCGAAGTTCCCACGACACACGGCCCAAGTCCACGCAACTTGAAGTTTGAACCTTCTGGTGACAGTCAGAATGGGGAGACGACACAATCCCCAGAGGAAAGAAAATGAGGAGTCGCCAAGAAAGGAAATTAGTGAAATTGAAGCATGCAACATGACCAAAAAAGAGTTCAGAGTAATGGTCATGGAATTTATTCATCGGATGGATGAGAAAATCAACAACCTATGCAAGAATCAGGAAGAAATGAAAAGTGATATAGCTACAGTCAAAAACACCATGGAAAGTTTCAACGTTAGACTAGAAGAAGCAGAGGACCGAATTAGTGAGTTAGAAGATCAGGTACAGAAACAAGCTCAATCTGAACAGCAATTGGAGAAAAAAATTAAAAAGCAGGAGGAAAGCCTAAGGGAGCTTTGGGACAACATGAAACAAAGTAACATACGTATAATAGGAATGCCAGAAGGACAAGAAGAGCAGCAAGGATTAAAAAATCTATTTGAAAAAATAATGACAGAAAACTTCCCGGATATGGGGAAGAAAAAAGTTACACAAGTACAGAGAGTCCCAAGCAGGATCAACCCCAAAAGACCCACAGCAAGACACGTCATAATTTCAATGGCAAATATCATTGACAAAGAGAGAATCGTAAAGGCAGCAAGAGAGAGACAGAGAGTTACCTACAAAGGAACCCCCATCAGATTATCAAGTGATTTCTCAACAGAAACACATCAAGCTAGAAGGGAATGGAAGGAGATATACAAAGTGTTGCAAAGCAAAGAACTGAACCCAAGAATACTCTATCCAGCAAGACTATCAATCAAAATTGAAGGGGAAATCAGAAGCTTCCCAGACAAAAAAGGCTAAGGGAGTTTATCACCACCAAACCAGGAATGCAAGAAATGCTAAAGGGAATACTGTAAAAAGAAGAAATAAACAGGTAAGAAGGAACACAAACACAAAAATAGATATGACTACAACAAATACCTTTCAGTAATAACTTTAAACATAAATGGACTACATGCTCCAATCAAAAGACATCAAGTAGCTGAATGGATAAAGAAACACAACCCATATACATGCTGTCTACAGAACAAGAGACTCACACAGATTGAAAGTGAAGAGAAAGAAAAATATCTTTCAGGCAAATGGAAATGAAAAAAAAAAAAAGCTGGGGTAGCAATACTTATATCTGACAAAATAGACCTCAAAGTAAATGCCATAATAAGAGATAAGGAAGGCCACTTCATAATACTAAAGGGATTGATACAACAAGAGGATATAACCCTGATAAACATATATGCACCCAACGCAGGAGCACCCAAATACATAACAAAACTCCTGGAAGATATCAAGGGAGAGACAACAACAATACAATCATAGTAGAGGACTTTAATACACCACTGACATCACTGGATAAATCCTCTAGACAAAAAATCAGCAAAGACACAACAATCCTAAATTACTCACTAGATCAGATGGACTTAACTGACATCTTCAGAACATTTCACCCCAAAGCCACGGAATATACATTCTTCTCAAGTGCACATGGGACATTTTCAAAAACAGACCACATATTGGGTCACAAGCAAAGTCTCCCCAAATTCAAGAAGATTGAAATCATACCAAGCATCTTCTCAGATCACAATGCCATAAAATTAGAAATAAACTACAATAAAAACAATCCAAAAATCTCAAACACTTGGAAGCTGAATAGCATGCTATTAAATAATGACTGGGTTACCAATGAGATCAAAGAAGAAATTAAAAGCATCCTGGAAACTAATGACAACAAAAACACAACAATCCAAAATCTATGGGACACAATGAAAGCAGTTCTGAGAGGAAAGTTTATAGCTCTACAAATACCTCAAAAAAACAAGAAAAAATGGTAGTAAATCATCTAACTCTACAACTCAAAGAATTAGAAAGAGATCAACAAGAAAAGCCCAGAGTGAGCAGAAGGAAGGAGATAATAAAGATCAGAGCAGAAATAAATGACATAGAGACCAAAAAAAAATAAATAAATAATACGAAAGATCAATGAAACCAAGAGCTGGTTCTTTGAAAGGATAAACATGATTGATGAACCTCTAGCCAGGCTCACCAAGAAGCAAAGAGAGAGGACTCAAATAAACAAAATCAGAAATGAGAGAGGTGAAATAACAACAGACTCCACAGAAATACAAAGGATTGTTAAAAAATACTATGAACAACTCTAATCCAACAAACTAGACAACCTAGAGGATATGGACATATTCCTAGAAAAATACAACCTTCTAAAACTCAATCGGGAAGATTCTAATAATCTCAATAGACCAATAACTATGGAAGAAATTGAAGCAGTCATCAAAAAGCTCCCAGCAAACAAAAGCCTGGGGCCAGACGGCTTCACAGGGGAGTTTTACCAAACATTCAAGGAAGAACTAAAACCTATCCTCCTCAAACTATTCCAAAAAAAATTCAAGAGGAAGGAACACTTCCAAGCTCCTTCTATGAAGCCAGCATCACCGTAATACCAAAAACAGATAAAGACAACACAATGAAAGAGAATTACAGGCCAATATCCCTCAAGAACATAGATGCCAAAATCCTAAACAAAATTCTAGCAAATCAGATCCAGCAATACATCAGAAAGATCATACACCATGACCAAGTAGGATTTATCCCAGGGATGCAAGGATGGTACAATATTCACAAATCAATAAACATGATACATCACATAAACAAATTGAGAGATAAAAATGACATAATCATATCAATTGACACAGAAAAAGAATTTGACAATATCCAACACCCCTTCTTGATCAAAACACTCAGCAAGATGGGAATAGAAGGATCATACCTCACCATAATAAAAGCCATATGAAAAACCCACAGTCAACATCATACTCAATGGACAAAGACAGAGAAGCATTCTTGTTCCCCTAAGAAGAGGAACAAGACAGGGATGCCACTCTCACCACTCCTGTTCAACATAGTATTGGAAGTACTAGCCATTGTGATCAGACAAGAAGAAGAAAGAAAAGGCATCCAAATTGGGAAAGAAGAAGTAAAACTGTCCTTCTTTGCAGATGACATGATATTGTACATAGAAAAACCTAAAGACTCCATCAAAAATTATTAGACTTAATAAATGAATTTGGCAATGATGCAGGATACAAAATTAATGCCAAGAAATCTATGGCATTTCTTTACACCAAGAGTGAACTTATAGAAAGAGAGACTAAAAAAGCAATCCCATTTACCATTGCACCAAAAATATTAAGATACCTAGAAATAAACTTAACTAAGGAGGTAAAAACCTTTATGCAAAAAACTACAGGACACTGAAAAAAGAGATAGAGGAAGACATAAATAGATGGAGGAACATACCGTGTTCATGGATTGGTAGAATCAACATCATCAAAATGTCCATACTACCCAAAGCAATCTACAGATTCAATGCACTCCCAATTAAAATACCAACGACATATTTCACAGACCTACAATGAACTTTCCAAAAATTCATCTGGAATAAAAAAAGACCCCGAATAGCTGCAGCAATCCTGAGAAAGAAGAACAAAGTAGGTGGGATCTCAATACCAGATATCAAGCTGTATTACAGAGCCACTGTTCTCAAAACAGCCTGGTATTGGCACAAGAATAGACATATAGATCAATGGAATAGAATAGAGAACCCAGAAATCAACCCAAACCACTTTGCCCAATTAATATTTGACAAAGGAGGCATGAACATAAAATGGAGTCAAGATAGTCTCTTCAACAAATGGTGTTGGGAAAATTGGACAGATACATGCACAAAAATGAAACTAGACCACCAACTTACACCATACACAAAAATAAACTCAAAATGGATAAAGGACTTAAACATAAGATGGGAAACCATAAAAATACCAGAGGAATCCACAGGCAGAAAAATCTCAGACATATGCCAACGGAACTTCTTCACTGATACTGCTCCTAGGGCAATGGAAACTAAAGCGAAAATAAACAAATGGGACTACATCAAAATAAAAAGCTTTTGCACAGCAAAAGAAACCATCAACAAAATAAGAGAGCCCACTGCATGGGAGAACATATTTGCCAATATCATCACCAATAAGGGTTTAATCTCCAACATTTACAGGGAACTCATACAACTTAACAAAAGGAAGATAAACAATCCAATCAAAAAATTGGCAGCAGACCTAAATAGACACTTTTCGAAGGAGGACAGAAGGAAGGCTAAGAGACATGTGAAAACATGCTCAAAGTCACTAATTATCTGAGAGATGCAAATCAAAACAACAATGCAGTATCATCTCACACCCGTCAGAATGGCTATCATCAACAAATCCACAAATGACAAGTGTTGGTGAGGATGTGGGAAAAAGGAACTCTTTTGCACCTCTGGTGGGAATGCAGACTGGTGCAGCCACTGTGGAGAATAGTATGGAGTGTCCTCAAAAAACTAAAAATGGAGCTCCCATTTGACCCAGTGATCCCACTTCTAGGAATATATCCCAAGAAACTAGAAACACGAATCAGAAAGGATATATGCACCCCTATGTTCATAGCGGCACAATTCACCATAGCTAAGATTTGGAAACTGCCTAAGTGCCCATCAGCAGATGAGTGGATTAGAAAACTGTGGTACATCTACACAATGGAATAATACACTGCAGTAAAAAAGAAAGAGTTCTTACCATTTGCAACAGCATGAATGGAACTGGAGAGCATTATGCTAAGTGAAATAAGACAGTCAGAGAAAGACAAATAAATACCACATGATCTCACTCATTTGTGGAATATAATGAACAACATAAACTGATGAATAGGGACAGATCCAGAGACAGAGAAGCATCAATCAGACTGCCAGACCTCAGAGGGAAGGTAGGGGAGGGTGGGGGAAAGGAGGAGAGATCAACCAAAAGACTTGTATGCATGAATATAAGCCCAACCAATGGATATGAACACCAGGGGGGTGAGGGCATGAGTGGGCGGGGGGGGGGGGAGATTGGGGGGTAAATGGAAGGATGAGGACACTTAATCAATAACAAAATTAAAAAAATAAAGTATTACATATGTCTCCTTTTCCCCCAATCAAACCCCCCAGGCCACTCCCACCCCCCAGGACAAGCCCCAACCGCCCCAGTGTCCATGTCCATTGATTATATTACATGTATTTTGAAATATTTATCTTTAGATTACTTATTGTTTGGCTGTTATAAAGAGTTTCTTGTACAATTTTCACTTTCTACTTGTTTCTTTTTTTTAATGTATTTTTAAATTACTGTTTACAATATGATATTAGCTCCAGGTATGCAACATAGTGATTAGATATTTACCTCATGAAGTGATCACTCTGATAAATCTAGTACCCATCTGTCACCAATCACAGTTATTACAATATTATTGACTATATTCTCTATGCCATACTTTATATCCCCTTGACTATTTTTATCACTGGAATTTGTACTTTTTATTTGCTTCTTGATGGTATTTAAAAACACCGTGTGTTTTGGGTTTTTTTTTCTTCATTTTTTCTAATTAATGGAGATATAATTGACATCAATAAAGGTATTAATTTTAAATGTGCAGTTCAGTGAGTTTGACAAATGTATATACTTACATAACATGATGGCACTGAGCAGCACATAAAACATCTTCATTATCCCAAAAGATTCCCTTATGCCTTTTCCTGGTCAGTCTCCTACCCTAGCCCCAGAAACCTGTCACTCTGTTAACTGTAAGAGTTTGTCTTCTCTAGAATTTCATATGATTAGAATCATATATGTATACTGCCTGCCACCTGTAAATCAGTTTTATACATTTCATTTCCAATCAGTATTCCATTCATTAATATTTTCTACTCTTATTGCTTCTCTATAAAGATAAAAGGAAGTGGCAAGAGCAGACATTTTCCCCTTGTTCCTAATCTTAGGGAGGAAAGCATGCAGTATTTCGCCATTAAGTGTGAAGCTAGCTGTAAGTTTTAGTAAATGACCTTTATTAGTTTACAGAAGTTCCCATGTATTCTTAATTTGGTGTAAGTTTTTATAACGAATGCATACTAGATTGTGACAAATGCCTTGTCTGCAAGGCAAGTGAGATGATTGGATGTTTTTTCTCCTTTATTGTGCTAATAAGACTAATTATATTTATTGCTTTTTGAATGTTAAAAATCCTAGCATTCTTGGAATTAAATTAATTGACATGACGCATTACCCTTTTTATGTATTGTTGGATTCAATTTGATACATTTTATTAAGAATTTTTTGTATCTAGACTCATCAGAGATGTCTGTCTGTAATTTCTTTCATGCAATGTTTCTGACTGATTTTGTAAGAGAGTAATATCAGACTCATAAATAAATTGAGAAGCAATCTTTTTTTTATAAAAGCAAAGGCTCAATAATGGTATTATTTTTTTCTTAAATGTTTGATAGAATTCACCAGTAAATCCATTTAGAATAGTAAGGATTTTTTGTAGAAATTGTTAAATTGAAATATCAATTAAAAAATATATGTTATGGCTAATATATCAACATTTTAAAATTTATTGACACTTCTTGTGTGGCTTAGTATATGGTATACCCTGGAGAATGATCTCCACACTAGGAAAAACTGTGTACTCTGAAGATGCTAAATGGAGTATTTTATAAATGACAATTAAGTCAATTTGGTAGACAGTATTATTTACATCTTTTATATTACTATTGATCTTCTGGTTACTAATTCTATCAACTAACTCTTCAACTATGATTATGGGTTTGTCTACATTTCCTCTCATTTATGTCCATTTGCCTTCATGTGTTTTGGAATTCTGTCCTTACTGCATGCATATTTAGAATTTCTATATCTTCTGATGAACTAATCCTGTAATCATTATTTAATGACCCTCTTTATTTTTTATAACATTACTTATTTTGAAGGTGGCCTTGTCTGATAATTTTAGTTATTTAAGTCTTTTTTAAATATCTTCAAGGTATGCCTTTTTCTGTTCTTTAAATTTAAGCTTATCTATATTTTTGTATTTAAAGTCAGTAGAAAAAGAAAACTTGATTGTGCTGAAGAAAGAAGGAACAATACCTTTGCTTAGACATGAATAGGATCCAGTGTCATCTAAGCCTCTGTATTATGCCCAGGCTAGAATTATTTATATTCTAGGCTACATGACTATTAAATATCCCAGGCTAGGAATTCTCTTATGGCTGGGATCTTGCTTCATCTACCTTGTCATATCAGTTGCAACAGAATAGCATGATGTTCATTAGCAAATAGCAACATGTGCACTTTGAATGCAGACTGCTTGGATTTGAACCCTGAGTCAGGCATGTGCAAACTGTGTTCTTGAGTAAGCTATACAAAAAGTTATCTATAAAATAAGGATAATGTTATGTACCTGTTGTGACAAAGTATGAATGCATGTAAAGTGCTTGAAATAGTCTCTAACATTTTACAAATGCACAATAAATGTTAGCTACTCTTACCCAGTACAGAACCTAGCACACTGCTTGCAGCCTAGGAATAAATTAATATTATTTTAAAATATCTTTTTAGTTTAATTATTTCCTAGTATAGCCCTTTCTTGGTCCCAGCTTTGAACTGTTTTCCCTGTGGCTAACATTATCTAACCCTCAGCCATAGACTCAGTGCACGCTGGTCTCCTGAGACCAAATCTGACCTTAGAGAAAAAGGATTGTAGGGGCTTTTGGGTGGATGTTTCTATGTTTATCTCTGACCTTGTGCCCATTTATGCAAACTCAGTGGGCATCAGCACTTTTCATTTTGCCCTTGTGCTCAAGACTCTCTCTTTATTAGTCCTCCTTGCGTGTCTGATTGTTTCTATGTCTGTTTCCTTCTCCTTCTTGAATCTGTATAACCCGAGCTTGCCTTGCTGTGCTTCTGAATTTGTAAACTGTGCTTAGCTCCACACATGACTTTGAAATGGGCATTCAGCTCCCAGGGCTCTCCTATAATTAATGTTCATAATTACCGTAAATGCGCTGCAGAGATTTGCAGCACAATATGCCACACGTGGACCTAATTGGGACCAGAGGACTACTAGCCCCAATTCTGAGGCCTTTAGGATAAGGGAATTAGGTATCTAAAGGGTTCTAAGAGGGCTAATAAGGCACAGAGGATTAGGTAATTAATGGATACAATGCTGCTCTGGAAAATGTTGTCAAAGGGATTCTCACCAGTTCTGCTCCTCTGGAGGCATTTTTTTTTTTTTTTTTTTTTTTTGATGCAAGATGATTCTTCATTTCTCTCCAGTTTCTGGGGGTTTCCCTCTTGGGAAGCATCCAGGGAGAATATAGCTTTGGTTTGCATTTTCTTATATCTGTGGCCTTGGAAAATAATTAAAGCTTTATCAGCAAGGTGCCATAAAGAGGCGTATTGGAGCAATTATATGGGTAATCCACATTGAGGAAGAAGGAAATCTTTATTTTTGGTTTAGATTATTCAGCCTGCTTCTATTTTTGTGTTTAATCAGTAAGGCTACCATACAGAGGGAATAAGGCATGTAATAAGAATGAATTAAATATTTGCCAGATCAGTGGTCTGCAAATTCATTAGTCAACAGAGCGGCAAACTGCGGCTCGAGAGCCGCATGTGGCTCGAGAGCCGCCGTTTGCCGACCATGCCAGATGAATAAGCCTTTTGTGCAAAATATCAAGTGATATTAATAGTTTTTGGTAATTCTGGTTTGTGCCTTAGTGATTGTGGTTTGCACCTAAAGTTCATATGCTTGGTGAGTTAATGGACAGGGATAAGAGGGCCACCTTCCATTCCCCAAACAGGCCTCAGTTAACCCAGCTGTGAACAAACACATGGCTTTTACTGCATTATTTCTTATAAAACATTTTAAAATTATTTATCAGACAATGCAGCACTTTTATACTTTTCTAAACCTGAGCGATTTTAACCTGATACTACAGTAGCCTGTGAGTTTGGTGTGGGGTGGGGGGGTGGAATCAGTTAAGCCCTTAGTTTGCCTCTCTGTGGATGAATTAGTGAGTTGATTAATGGGTTGGTTTCATTTGTCTAATACTGTTGTAAAGGATTGTGTCCAAATTCTTCATGCTTTGGGGCAAGACATTGGTTTCCATGTCCTATATACCTTCTGTAGTGCTTGACACTGGTGATTCTGAATTGTACTTATCATCACAAGACTCTCAATTCTTGACCAAACACTTTCACAACTTGAAAGCTAGAGATTTCTAAACCAGGAATAAGAAATAGAAAAGAATGACACACCAAAAAAAGGACAAAGTTGTATAAATAAGTGTCAGTACTCCGGTTTCTTATAAGAATCCCAAATTCTTTGGCCAGCTGTCTTACATCTGCTTAGTTCTTGCTCATCTCCTTGCCTGGTAGACTGAACTTTGTTTCTTTTTCTCCCAGCTGAGAGCTGTGATTTTCCCCCCAAACAATGTCATCATGCTTTTGACTTCAAGTTTCCTCACATCATGACCATGCTTACTGTGAGACTCCCCAGAATTTAACAGTGGCAACAGCAAAAGTTAAGCTGGACTTTGCCAGTCTCCTTCCTCACTTCCACTCACCCCATTACAGTCCACCCTCACACACCATCCTCTAGCTTAGAACTGGCTCCTTCTCGGAATAGGGCTTCCTCCCATCAGCACCCACCCTCCCAATCCTAGCCTTCCCTGCAGCAAAAAAGATATCTGGGAGCCCACTTCTTCTTGGTGGTTTGGTACACTTTGCAGTTGGCTACAAAAAAAAAACAACAAGACCTTATCCTGGGGATTGCCCAATGCTGAATATTTCAGCACTTAGAGTGTCTGACATTGAATTGGTAAAGGTCACCCAAAGACTAAATGAAATCATTCCTGTGCCTTTAAGACACACTCTCCAGCTCATTATGATAAGATGCCTGTTAAATTCTTGTCTCCCTCCATAGAGATTAAGCCTCATGTGTGTTATCTGCACTAATGAACCACTTGCTCTTGTATCTCTTTTCTGGATGGTTTGTCACTGGCGCTGTCCTGTCCTATAAAGCCCCAATGACAGTGAACTGTTGACAGAGTATTAGAGAGAGCTCAGATCTTTAAAGCCAGGGATGTGACAGAGAATTTTTTTCAGTCTCCCAATCTTCGTACTCTCTGTGCTCTAACACGATTCCATTAAATCACAAAGATTAGAGCGTGTCAGACCCTTAGCATCTTTCCTCTGATTTGCAAATACAAGTGTGGGATTTGTTATTAATTCTTGTTGTTGCAGCTACAGAGCAGGCACCATTAACTATGGCTAAGCCATTTACCTGATTAGTATTAATCAGAAGTGTCCCATGAGTCATATCGGTTGGAGAGGCCTGGATGTTTTTCAGTAGAGGGGCTTTGTGGAATCAAATGAGAATTGATTGATGATCCCAGAGTTCATGTATCCAACTAAAAAACCAGCCACATTCTGGTATCTCACTGCAGTGAAAGCACTGTCCTCTCTGCATGCAAAGAAGGCAAGTTGCTTAACTGACCTTTCAGAAAGACAGTCTGTGCCTTGAGTTACTTCTCAGTGGGACTGAGGAGATGGGGAGAGAGAGAGAAAGAGAGAGAGAGAGAGAGATTTTTTAATAGATGATAACTTGGCATTGTGTGCACTCCAAAGGGCAGACTTTGGCCCAGAGATGCAGTGGCCCTTACAGAATATCTCAATGGCTCCTGTGGACAACACAGACCACATGCTTGAGGCAGGTGACTAGAAGCAGTCTTCAGCTAAGGCACAGAAACAAAGTCAAGGAGTCCACCAGGGGATTAAGCCCATGACCTTGGTGTCACTGGCACTGTACTCTAATTAACTGAACTAACCAGACACAGATGCTATGGACAGCCGAGCGAACTCTCTATAGAAAATGCCAAAACAAACAAACAAAAATAGCTAGCGTTCCTCACATTTTCAAATTCTATTACTTCTTAGGCAACCTTCTGAAACATTTTTGATGAATGGTTGCTCTCAAAATAATACTGTCATGTCTATGCCATCAAAAGAACCTAGCTATTTGGGTAACTACCCAGGTAATTAAGTAACATTTATATTGAATAGCTTAAGGGATGTTTTACAATGGAAAACATAAAATTATGTTAGCAAAGCATCTTCCAGTAACTTAATCCCAGTTAATTTGTCATTCCTGACACTGCTCAGACATAAATGTTAAAGATCCAGAGGGGACCAAGGCAAAATATGGTGAGAAGGTCTCCTCTGACCCTTCTTTCCTACAGTGAAATCACCCTCTTATAAATGCCACAAGACAGAGGTTAGTTTTTTTTTTCTAGTTGGTTATATCCTATTTTACAAAATGACTTGACAAAACCTAGGAAAATACTTAATATAATATATGGAAATCTATACACCAATATTACAGTGTAAGAATGTAAATAACTGGAAATTCAGTGAAGTAACGAGAATAGAAAAATCAAATCAAATCAGGAACAGTTATTGTGTATAATACAAACCAGGAGGTCCTGCAGAGTTGCCAAAAGTGTTGCAAAAATTTAGTCGTTCAGTTGAATTGAGTATCACAATATTCATAAAATACAAACACACTTTCCCTAGAAGCTGCATAGTGTTCCTGATACCAACATCTGAAATGAAGGTATCCCAAGGTTTCTACTAAGGGGAATGGGCACCCACCTCATTGTAGAACAGGTAAGGTCTTCACCCCTGACCTCCCTAGGGGTATGTAATAATGAATGCCTTGTGATTACTGCTTTTAGTGTTGATTATCTAACACTGATTGTTCATTCTGCTCACCGATACTTGACATGCACTACTTGAATTGTAGTTTGTGCTTTTGGGGCCTAGGTCTTGACCTTTTTTCTAAACTGTGTCTCACCTTAGAGTTCAAGTTAAATCATCTCTGCATTACCTAAAACATGGCACAGACCTTTGAGCAGAGGAGTTTTCTCAAACATGTTTGATTAAGCAAGTTATTGATTGATGAACAAAGATATGAGACAGCTATTATTCTGTTTAATACCTTCCAATTTTTTAGTCAACACCTTCTAAGTCAATGCCATAGTCCCTTATTCACATGGTGACAAAGGGTGGAGTCAGCCATATTCAAACACTGAAACACAAAATCCTTGACCAAATCCAAAAATGACTTGGGAAAGGTGCAAACCTAAGCTGTGTGAACAAGAGTCCTTACTTTTGGGAATTTGGAATTGAGACTAAGCTAGTCTAGTTAATCCACATTAATTCTTCCATGATGAGCTGTAATATCAGGCACTCTTGATATTGCTGTGAACATTGTTATCCTCTGAAGATATGTAAACTGGTCAACTCTGTGGAAAACAGAGAAGAAAAACTCACAAATGCAGGGAAAAGGAAGAAATGAGAGGAAGAGAGAAATTTCGTAGTTTCTCCTCAGTGCTTCATTCTCTGAATTAAATCCCTTGGTTTCTTAGACAATTGTGTATTCGTATGATAAATGTCATGTTTTTGTTTAAGCTAGTTTAGTGAGTCTCTGCTATTCTCTATCAGAAGTGTTAACTAATATGGTAAACATAGTAATCTAACTTGCCAATAATATTTATTAGCTCATTCAATTCTATTGTGCACATGCCATGTGCCAGGCACTATTCTTTGAGCATGAGACGATGCATCATGGAACAAAACAAAGTTTTCATTTCTGTTCAATGCCATACTGCCCCTTCCCATGCTTTTTCCAAAGAAATGAGTAATGTTTATAAAATAAAAAAAAGACAGTATTCAGGTGTGTTAGTGTAGTTGTTTTCAAACACTTGAAAGCTAAATAGATGAAAAAGGGACTTGACCTAAAAGAATCTGGGAGGCAGAAGCTATCAAAACTACTAAACTTTAGTAGAAATAACATTCGAAATTGTCTAAAGTAGTGCCTCTGAAACATTAGTATGCATTACAGTCACCTGTAGAGGTTGTTAAACCCAGCCTGACCCACTCTCTGGGATTCTCATTCAATACATCTGGGGTAGGGCTTAAGACTTTGCATTTTTAACAATCTCCTAGGATAGATGATGGCAAATGCTGATCTACTCTTAAACCATTAGTGGTTAAAAGAATACATGAAAAAAAAAAGAATATGTGAGTCTGGCTTTACTGGTAAATTCTAGCAATTGTTTCACAAATGCTTCCAACAAATAGAAGAGGAATGAACATCCAAATACCCATCAATTGATGAATGGTTAAACAAAAGGTGCTATATCCATACAACAAAATATTATTCAATCTTAAAAAGAAATAAAATACTGATATGTGCTACAACATGGAAGAACCTTGGAAACATGCTAAGTAAAAGGAGTCAGTCACAAAAGACTTATGTGAAATATCCAGAGTAGGCAAATCCATAGAGACAGAAAAGCAGATTAGTGGTTGTTAGAGTCTGAGGAGAGTGAGGAATGGGGAGACCCAGATAATGGGTTTCTTTTGAAGTGATGAAAATGTCCTGAAATTAGATAGTCGTTATGGTTGCATAACCCTGTGGACATACTACAAACCTTGGCATTGTATACTTTAAAAGACTATGTGAATCATATCGCAATAAAGCTTTTATTAAAATTTTAAAAAGGGAATGCATGGGCCACCTCAGGATTGCTGATGGACTAGGTTTCCAGTAAACTTTCAGTTCCTGGAGTGGCCTAAATCTATTTGGAGAATTCTTGAAATGCCTGCTGAAGAAAGAAAATACAATCTAGAATCTTATTCTCTAGTTTTTAAAATCCTGAGTAAATATATCAATGAAAAGATTATGATTTTTCAGCTTATACTGATGCTATAGTATCATAGACAACTAGCACATACCGTGTATTTATCTTATTAATTCTTTGGATGACAGTAACTAGCATTGTCTTACTCTTACACTTTTAAGCAATTCCTGACCCCCTAATATGTACAGTATAAAAATAAAATAATGCTTTTCTGTGGATCCTTGGTGAATTGAACTTCTAATATAACATGTTAAACTCAGTGGCTCAGATATAAATCAATACCTAGAAAGGAAACATAGAAACATAACACATTTAGATTCTTGTAGACTAAGAAGAAAATCTTGTATCACAGACAAGTATTGATATGAAAATAACACAACCCACTGGTTAAAATTATGGGCCCTGGAGCCAGACTCCTGCATATTAAACTTGGTTCTGCCACTTATTGCTGTATGATCTTTTCAATTTACTTAACCTATTAGCTCCTCAGTTCTCTCATCTGTAAAATGAGAAAAATAATAACCACCTACCTATAGCGTAGCTTGTTATGATGATTAAGTGAGTTAATATTTATGAAACACTGTGAGAAAGTACCTGATACATAGTAAGCACCATATAAGGCTTTGTAATTAAATCCTTTGAGCACAATTTGGATAATTTTCCCATAAGGATATCTATTTGGAAAGTAGATGCTTGTGAAAATGGGGTAACCCTTCTAAATTGCCCCTGTTCTTGAATGATTTTTGTTTTTGTTAACCACCAAGACAAATTCTTAGACTAGTCTCTATTTAAGTCTTAACAGAAAAGTGAAACTCAAAAATTGATTTTGATATAATTATTTGTTCATTCATTGCAATGTAAAATATATGAATTATTGTGTTCTGTTTCTTAGAGCTAATAAGGGATAGGAAGCATTTATCTTTTCTCACAAATTTTTCTTACCATAAAAATATGCCTTAAAATTGAGTTATAGTAAACCCTAACTCATTTAATCCTCAAATAGACACTGTAATCTCCATTTTACAGATGAGGAAGCCTAGTCTCAAAGGATTTAAGAGATAAGATTAAAACCCAGGGTGGTATAACTTTTTCCACTCTCTTACATTTCTTGCTACACCTACAGTGATCTAGCTACAAACATTTTTTCCCCTTCACATGTATTTATATTTTCATGCTGTACAATTCTTGGTTGTGAGTTCCCTAAAATGTAAACTAGTTCATTGGTTTGCCTCCTTCAAGCTACAGAGTGAAATATATATATATATATGTGAAAAGTCGTGCCCTAGAATTAGACACCCCATGTGCAGGGTGAGAAGACAATCAGTGATTCTTGGGGTTGCCTTCTGAAGTTCTGCCAGCCAACCAGCTAAAGCCTCTACCTAAATCTTCACTTCTCTTTACTGCTTTTGGGGGACCAGATGGATCCTTGTCAAGCCTGAGCGACTGACCCCAGGTCACTCACTCACCTCTCTTCAAGAATGCAAGGCCCCTCTTGCTTTATCCAGAGACATTAAAGAAGGCTACTTGACATTGGACATCAAATTGATTTCATGCCAAGATCTCACTCAACCACGGGTGACAACCATTGATGTGTCAAAGCCATACAAGAAAAATAAACATGTCTGATGCAGAGAGTCCTTTGTTTTTGATGTCAGGTTGAATTATGCACCTTGTCTCAGATCTGACACTGGCTGTGACTGTTTGCTAGGAGGCAGAGTGGAGGCATGTAGGGTCTCAAATTGGAATGTCAGAGAAGGGCAAAGGATAGCTTATTTAGACATGGCTATAAATTTAGAGCTGGAGAAGACTCCTCTTTCTCTCTGTATCCCTATTTCCCTTTTCTCATTCAACCCTATGGAACCCAACTCATCATTCTGCGTCTCCTGCTTCTGAATGCTTGAAGTCACTTATTTGTCTGTCTTCCCCAGAGAGCAAGCCTGCTGCTTAACAAGAGCTTAAAACCACAATGATATTCTTCTTTTCAGTCATGTCTGCTCAAGGTGACATATGTCTTAGGACAAGCATTTCTAGCAAGCGTCCCAGCTGTTTTGGTTAAAAGTGGGGGCTGCACACAGTTAAAACCTTTGTCTGTGACTCTTTCCTCTCCTCCTATCTAGCCTGAAGAATGCATAATCAGTTCTCTGATGAGTTTCCTAGCTTTGTGGTTTCCCTGAAATCTTTTTATCCAGTGTTTACTCTTATTTTTTATTTTTCTATTCAGTCTGAAGAAGAGAGAATTTGCATAATTAAGAATGACCTGAGCCATCCCACTAATGCCTCCACTAAAACCTCTGACTATCGCTGTTAACTAATTACATCTATCATTGTGGCAGACAGGTAAAAGACTCCTTCAGTCTGTTGAGACAACATTATTCACCTGGGATTATCAAAGGTTTCAATTCTGGCCATTAGCTGAAATTGCTTGGGTTATTCATTATGGCAAATTCTGCATCCTTTCCAGACAGAGCAAAGTAAATGCAGAATCAGTAATAGATTAAATAGCCATGCATCAGAAGCCTAACTCAGAACCTCAGCCCCTTCTTTTCTTAGAGCAAGAGGATGAAAAATGAACAGAAAAACTTTGTATTTTCTTCTCCTTAAAGCAGTTTTGCTTCATAGAGCTGGAGATGATTATCATTTCCCAATTTTTTTCAGCCTATTAAATATATGGTTTAACTGAGCAATAAAAAAATGTTCTAGAGATGAAGTTAAATGTCAGAGTGGGCTAACATCCTAAATCTCTATTTGCAGGTTTCCAGCTTCCCCCATTAACCATGAATTGGAGACAGGGATTTGAATCAATATTGAGAGAGAAATGGGTTGGGCATAGGTAGTCTTACAATGAAAATTTCTCCATCTGAACTGAAAACAGAACAAGAGATTACAAATAAAGCCTAGATGTAAACAAGGAGTGGGAAATGAAAGAACATATCTGAAGGACTGGAAATATAGTCATAATTGTTATTGAGGTGAGTAGTTGTGGCAAAACCAGGTAGTATACTTAATCCCTTCATACAGAAATGCATTTCATTTACTGTGCAAATGATTTCATTTGTCCTCACACAGAATTCAGCATCCTTTTCAATGAATGTATTTGTATATTGATTAAGAAAGTCTTATGTACAAAAACTATTTTGGGCTTGATACAAGTTTATCAAGTAAAACATTAAAATATAAGCAGTTTATGTTCACATTGGAAAGACAGGTCATAACAATAAAGATAACTAGCAATTAAAGCTCGTTAATAATATTGTTCATTAATAGTATGATAGTCTAATTTCTGAAAACACTGACCATCAAATTATAATGTCCAATTTATCTTTTTTAGACACATGTTCATGTAATGCACATGTGTACCATATTCATTAAATGTGTGATTATCGTGTAGAGAGAGTGAGCCGAGAAGTCGTGGAATAATTAGCAAACCCAAAACTTTGGTCAGTGGAAACATCTATATAAGTGACTAAAATTTTTTCTTCAGTTTTTTGGAAATCTGAGATAAGGTTTATCTTCCTTTCCTATTGCTCAAATAGGTTTCCTGTCATGAGGAGCAGAAAATATATAAATTTTAGGTGAGAAGGATACTTCCTTATAGTCATTCATTAACAAATAAAAATGTATCTGTTATGAATTTCTATGTATAATAGGAATTTGATTTTCTGTTATATATCAGGCAGTGAACAACATGCTAGGGATATATTAGTGAACAAAATAGACAACAATCACTTCCCTTGTGGAACTTATTTTTTGTGTGTGTGGAGAGACAGACATCAAAGCTAACCATAATAAAACTAGAGGCCCAGTGCACAAAATTCATGCACTTGGAGGCCTGTGCCCTCTCAGAGTGCAGGAGCCCCGCAATAGATCACCCCAAAGAGGCAGGCCCCACCCACACATCCGGGGCTCCTCAATAAATTACCCCAAAGAGGTAGGCTGGATCCGGGGGCCCCACCCCTGCGACGTACACATGGGGCCATGGGAAGCCATACAGAGTGGCTGCCAGGACCCTGCCCCCCGGCGCACACGTGGGGCCGTGGGAACCCCACCTCCACTGTGCATGCAGCCATCTTGTGACAGTGTGAGGGCATCATGCCTGAGGGCGTGATGACTACTTAGCCTTTATTAGTAAGGATAAAATAAAAATAATACAGTATGTTGGAAAATGATGAATCTGATGGAAGCAATTGAGGTTTGGGTGCTTGGGAGGACTGGAAGTTGTGGGGAAAGACTTGAGATAATGACATTTGGTCAAAGACTTGAATGAAAATGAGCAAGTAGACCATGTGGATATCTGGAGGAAGAATATTTCTGGCAGAGGGAACAAACAGGAACCAAAGTTCTGAGGTAGGTGTATGTCTGGCCTATTCAAGAACTGGCAAGTAGGTATATACAGTCAAAGAGAAAGGAGGGAGGGGAAGAGTTGTAGTAGGACATAAAGTCAAAATTATTTGGGTCCTTTTAAGCCATTGTCAGAACTTTGGCTTTTACTCTGAGCAAAATGAGAAGACAATGATAAGTTTTGAGGAAAGGAGTAGCCATTTTTACTCTCTGAAGGTCAGTGAGGGCCTCAGACACTGTGGCAGCTCTTGCATGTTGTTGCTGATTAGTTAGCTCACCTTCTTGACTTGGGCAACTCCTGAACCTGCAACTCTTCCAGAAGCAGCCAGATCCCCTTCTTCGGTTCCTCTTTCTTGAGTCAAGTGTGTACCCATCACTATGACAAAGGGTACAGACATGTCCTCTCAATCAGCCATGGTATCAAGGCTGGAAGTAGTGAGAAACAGAGATGGATTCCAGTGTGTCCTTCTGGGTCCCAGCTTGTCCTTGTGGGTTCCAGTGTGTTCCTGGCTTCATTCATGTCCAATGTTCCTTCCTGACTCCCAGTCTGGCTGACCTACAGTATCTTCAGGCCCAACAACAGGTGAGGGCAGGAGACCTCTTTGCCAGCTCCTCTAATAGCATAAAATTGAATCCCTCTACCAGCCCCTTATTCTACTGGTATATCACTCAGCAGTTTTGCTTTTTCTGAGCAAACCCCAACTGGTAAACTGGCTGTTGCCTACGCTTTCGAGTCAGCTCTCTTTGCAGTGTACCTGTTCTGCTGGCCTCCAATAATGATCCTGGTCCAAATGTTGAGGGTTCCTACCTGCAGCCAGCAAAATGTGAGAGACAGCTGGTCTCCCCAGTCATCCCATTCTGTAACAGCAAGAGGCCTTTGTCCCTGTGGATGTTTTTTTCCCTCTGGTGAATCAAACTTGCAATTCTTAATATCAGAACAATGCGGTAGCCATGCTGAAGCCTGAGATAAAATGATTTTTATAAGAGCTAATCAGATCCTACATTAATGAGAGAAATATGAAGCTAATCAACACCACAGAAGGTCTCTAGGCTCAGGCCTATTAAACTTCATAAAAAATTAATGACTGAAAGAGCAGACTCTTTTGTAAGGGGTCTCTTGTGGTTGGATAAGGGCCTGAAGTCCCATTCACCTCTCATTACATAGAATTAGCCTCACTTTCCAACCCAAAATATAATCCATCAAGTGGCATTTTCCACTGGGTGTTAGACAGCCAATGTTTGAAAACACTTATAAAATATTTATTACTTTTCCCCCTTCCCTTTCTTTTCTTCATTTCCCTCCTCCTTCCCATCTCAGGCAAGCCCCTCGCCTCACTCACTGTGGCTTTTCCCATTTTAATTAAAGAGATTTGTACTCCTAAAGCCTTTTGGGAAAGTCTTCAGTGATTGTGGATTGAAGATGCCTCTGGAGCTGCTTGGCAGGAAACCCCTAGCCCTTTGCTCAAAGCATGTTCAGCATCTGCTTGCAGAAGCCAAGAAGGGGAAGGCGAGGATTTAGACCAACTGGGTTGAAAAATAATCCTAGTACTTCCCTTCCTGAATGCAGGAGCACCTTTTTTTCTTTGCATGTGAATATTGGCTGTAATCATTGAACAGATTCAGAATAAAAGATATTTATCTGCAAAGCTGGTGGCTTCAATTCCAATTCAATCCAAATGCCCACTTCCCTTTCCTGCTACTTTTGCCCTAACCTATGATTCACCTTATATCTGGTGGTTGTTTGAGGTTAGAGAATCAACTCCATTATTCACCCTGTAAATACAACAGACCGGTGGTTCTAAGAGTGAGCAAGTAGGAACTTATATATAACTAGAGGCCCGGAGCATGGAATTCGTGTACAGAGTGGGGATGGGGGGAGAGGGTGTCTCTCAGCCCAGCCAGCACCCTCTCTAATCTGGGACCCCTTGAGGGATGTCCGACTGCCCATTTAGGCCCGATCCAAGTAGGATAATATTGTTCATTAATAGTATGATAGTCTAAGTAGGATCGGGCCTAAATGGGCAGTCGGACATCCCTCTCACAATCCAGGACTGCTGGATCCCAACTGTTCGCCTGCCTGACTTCCTGATTGCCTCTAACTGCTTCTGCCTGCCAACATGATCACCCCCTAACCACTCCCCTGCCAGCCTGGTCATCCCTAACTCCCCTCCCCTGCAGGCCTGGTACCCCCCAACTGCCCTCCCCTGCTGGCCTGATTGCCCACAACTGCCCTCCCTTGCAGACCTGGTCCCTCCCAACTGCCCTCCCCTGCTGGCCATCTTGCGGCAGCCATCTTGTGTCCACATGGGGGCAGTCATCTTTGACCACATGGGGGCAGCCATCTTGTGTGTTGGAGTGATGGTCAATTTTCATACTATCCTTTTATTAGATAGGATTAGATAGGATAGAGGCCTGGTGCACAGGTGGGGGCCAGCTGGTTTGCCCTGAAGGGTGTCCTGGATCAGGGTGGGGGTTCCCTTGGGGTGTGGGGCAGCCTGGGTGAGGGGCCTGTGGTGGTTTGCAGGCCAGCCACGCCCCCCAGTGACCCAAGTGGAGGCCCTGGTATCTGGGATTTATTTATCTTCTATAATTGAAACATTTTAGCCTTGAGCGGAGGCCTGGGCCCACTAGAGCAGGTGGAAAGCATGGCTTCCTCCATTTCTGGGGGCAACTCAAGCCTCCTGCTCTCTCCAGCTCCGTGGCTGCCACCATTTTTATTGGGATTTATTTATCTTCTATAATTGAAACTTTGTAGCCTTGAGTGGAGGCCTGGGCCCTGGCGGGCCCAGGTGGAAAGTTTGGCTTCCTCCATTGCCTGGGAAACCCAAGCTTCCTGCTCTCTCTGAGGCTGCAGCCATCTTGGTTCGGTTAATTTGCATACTTGTTCCTGATTGGCTGATGGGCATGGCTTGTGGATGTAGTGGAGGTATGGTCATTTTGCATATTACTCTTTCATTAGTTAGGACTAGTAGCCCTGTGCATGAATCTGTGCACCAATAGGTCGCTGCTGCCCTCCTGTATCTCTTTGCCTGCTGCCTCGCCCTCCTGTAACTCCCCCTGGCCCCCTCATAGCTTGCTGCCTTGCCCTATCCTGTAGCTCTCTGCCACCCGTTTGTAGTTCACTGCCCCACCCTCCTGCAGATCCATGATCAGGTCGTTACGCGGTGGGTCGTTATGCCTCAGGGCATAATGGATAATTAACATACTCCTCTCTTATTATATAGAATGGGATGAGGAGGGGGGCTTTAATAAAATATTGACCATTAACATAATTCCTTTAAATACTCAAATATTTTCCACCTTAAAGGTGCTCCTATAAAAATTGTGCTGCCACTTGGGGTCATTAGGTAATAACCACAGTCTGATAACCCTGAGGAGAAGTGTATTGGCCAGAGACAATGAAACAAGCAGAAGGTAAAGAAAGTGAAAAATGGAAGAGAACCAAAGAAAATCTCATACACTTGGCTGGAAAGCCAACCCTGGTTTCATAGCTTCCTAAAGGCCTCCTCCATCTATCCACCTCCTTCCTAACTCAACAACCTCCAGGTCATATTAGTGGAGCAGGGCTGCCCAGCACCCTCTATATGTTATTTCATTCTGTTTCTTCTTTTGAAGATCATAAACGTGGACACAGCTCTGGGGATTCTTGTAATACAAGGTATTAACAGGTTCCTGCAGCATGTACTGAAAGTGGTGTGAAAAGGGGGTCAGTCTATACTTACTAAAGTTTTGTCAGGAAGTGTGTTTCCCTGCTTGTGATGTTAGTTCATATTTCTGCTTCTCTGTTGACATATGCAGGGGGTCAGAAGTAAGGGTAGTTCAACACATGGGTTCATGTTCATAATTCAGGAAATACTGGCTTATGCTAAAGTGCAGTATTCCTTTCAAAGGACCTCTGGGAATCAACTGACTATATCAATATTTGGAATAGACAGCCCCTAACACTATGTTTAACTGTTCTATTAGCCATATAAATTGCTTTGTAATCAAGTCTTATTCATGAAGTATAAAAACACCCTATTAATCCAATGGTCAGCCTTCAAGCAATCAAAATCACTCAGAATATAGCTAATTAACCAAATCATAACGAAAACACACAGGAAAGTGTCATAAAGACCATTTGCAGAGGGGAGAGGGGGAGGTGGAAGAGGGCATAGAGGGGGTAAATGGTGATGGAAAAAATAAAACAAAATAAAATATATTTAAAAATAATTTGTGTGTGTTTTGTTTTTAAAAAGACCATACACTTGACTTCATGGAAGAAACATTGGGCTACCTTCAGAAGACTGACTTAACGATCATATAACAAGCTTTTACAATCTGATTTCCTCCAATACTTAATTTTTTTCACGCTACAGATGTAAAGTAATTAAGTATAGAGTTAGGAATGGGGAGTAGGAGGCTCCTAGAAGCCAATACATTATGAAATGACATCTGAAAAGAGCAATGGAGGGTCTGGAGGACTCACTGAGCTTTGAATGTACAAGTGAGTGTGGGATAACTAAAGGAGAAAAGAAGCTCTGCCCTCTATAATTAAAAAAATTCTTCTGAGAGATCACTATACATTAACGAGTGCATGTATTCATAACTCTCTCTGATCAAAAGAAGTGTAAATTGCTTTCTGCCTACTCTGTTCAGTAAAGCAAGAGATTTTGTTAGAGTTGTCCATAATTACACACACACACACACGCTCACTCACATGAATACTTTGATATCACAGTTGCGTGCATTAATACTGTGAAACCTCTGTTTCACTCTTATTAAGTGTTCAACGGCTTTTACCCCTGTTTATTGAAGTCTCTTGGTGCCCAGAGGTCCATGCTATTCTTACAGGTTGCTCAGATTCCTGAATGTCTGCAACTGGCAGGGGTCTTTTTTCTTCTACTAATTGGATTGCCTTGTCCTAAGATAATGTCCTGCCTTCTCTTTAGAATTCCAATCATCAACCATAGAAATAGAACCCTATCTTCTTGCTCAAAAACACGATGGTTCAATAACAGTGAATTTCTCAAAACCTAAGTTATTTATCCCCTATTTTATATCAATTACCCATGCTAAGTTGAATTTATGAACAAAGAACTTCAGGCCATTTAAAAATTTTCTATCTCAGTGTATGTCTTGTCAACTATCTTTTAGGCTATCCTTTGTAGTGCATGTACAACATTCCCATCCTTTGTCTTAGTATTTAATATACATTCTCTCATTTAACCCTCACTTATAGCTATGTGTTCTATATAGTTTATATTCTCTTTTTAATTGATTGGGATAATGACACTTAAAGGGATTAAATGATTTATCCAAGGTCAGGCTTTTATTTTTTTTAATTGTCAATTACAATTGATATTCCATATTATTTTATATTAGTTTCAGGTGTACAGCATAGTGGTTAGACATTTATATAATTTATGAAGTGATCCCCTCAATAAGTCTAATACCTACCTACCTAGCCAAGGGGCCATGCTTTTAAAAGTAGTAGAATTGTGACACAAGCTCAGATCCTTTTATTTCTCAAGCTTGTAAAATTAGCCTCAATAACAACTTGAAGTTTACAGACCAGTGTAACATCAAACCCACACAGAAAAATAAAGATGTTTTCTCTCTCACTGTCTTCAAGGTAGCAATAGACACATCTCTGGGTTTATTATGCAAGGTACTTTATGTCCTATCTTATTCTCCAAGATGCTCCAATGGACATGATATACAACCCTTTGTATAGTCCCCTCTCGCACTGAATCAAGGATGGCCTTTGACTCATTGTAACTACCAAAGTAACAAAGCCAAGTGCCATGGAACCACTCCCATAGCAAGATGGAACCCTAGCAGAGAAATAGCAACACTGTCTAACTGTGAATCAGGAACTACAAAGTACTGCCTTCTTCTCCCCACTTTTTGATAGGGAATGTCTATCTAATCCTTGTCCCATCACTGGATGTGGGGTGAGAGTGGAAGGCAGATAACATTTCTCTAATTTTAGGCCATCAGCTTGAGAAAACTGTACCTGAGGAGCTGCCCTCTCACGGATGCCTGGGCCTGATTTAGATGACGAGATTCGGGACCTCAAGCCTGAGCCCAATGCCATCGCGTGATGAGAACTGGGGGGTCTGGGAAAGGGTAATGAGTGTATGCTGGACATGGGAGGAATATAAATTATCCAGGGCCGGAGATCTCTGAAGAAGATTCCAGATGAGCTATGAGAACTCCTTTTCTAGAAGGTGCTCAACTTCTAGAACTCCTTTTCTAGAAGGTGCTCAACTTCACCTCTGTGGTTCTGTCCTGCTTTTCAGTGGGTTTCAGTGTTGCTTTTTAGCATAAAGCCTTGCACAGCTTTAAATTTCGGGCAATATCTTGAGGAGAAACCTAGCCAAATATCTTAGGCTCCTCAAATCTCCAATTTATTCACCCCTATCTCTATACAACCAGAGAATTATCAGCTAAAGTTCCAGTGCCCTGGCAGTGCTTTATGCCTGGAGCAGCATCATTTATTTGCCCGTGGCCAAATTCAGCAAATATCCCCAAATAAAGAGTAGATGCAGCCCAGCCAGCTGCTCAGTGGTTGAGCATCAACCTATGAACCAGAGTCATGGTTCAAGTCCCAGTCAGTCAATTCCCAGTTGGGGCACATGCCAGGTTCCAGGCTTGATCCGCAGTGTGGGGTGTGCAGGAGGCAGTTGATCAATGATTTTCTCATCATTGATGTTTTCTATCTCTCTCTCTCTCTCCCTCTCCCTTCCTCTTGGAAATCAATAAAAAATATATTTTTAAAAATACAACTTGTCTTTTAATTTTGTTAGCTGCTGAACATTCAGATAGAAAGAGAACCTCTAACATGGTAAGCTCTCAATAAAGAGCTAGTGAATGAATGACTGTTGAAGGAAAAAGACACAGAGCCTCGCAAATCAAGAGCTCTGCTTTTCCATTGGTTTGGATTCTACCTGTGGCCTGAAATAAAGTCCTGCACCTAAAGAGGTAAAGAATAAATTTTTAATAATGTGCACTTGAAGGTATTTGTATCCAACAAGAACAAATTTTTCTTCACTGGGCACCCAGCATCTCCAACAATTTGTCTTAAAGTGAAATAACATTGTCTTGTATCTTATTTTGTAGGTTTTTCCTTGTGTTGTGTGTGATCTCATTGCCATTAAAGAAAAAGCATTATCAACAAAGCAGCCTTATCTGCATCCAGCTCTGCCTAGTTCTAGTTCAATTCTACTTCACCCAAAAAGGTGGAAAGTCTAATGATTTTGGGGTTTTTTTTAATAAAGTGTGTATACACACACACACACACACACACACACACACACACACGGTATACAACATGATTATATATATGTTCTAAAGTGATTATCACAATCAAGCTAATATCTTCTCCTTATATAGTTACTTTCCTGTAAATAACTACTAGTAAAACCTACTATTTTAGTAAATTCCCAGTTTTCAATAGTTTTATTAACTATCATCATCATGCTATACATTATATCTCTAGACTTATTCATCCCATATAACTGCAGAAAATTCTAATGATTTTTGGAACTCTACTATCTACCTAACTTATCATTTCTATGTTACCTTTGCTCACAGAATCCATCATGAGTAATACCCCCAACTGATCATCAATAATATTATAAAGAGAAACCAGAATCACCAGCATGATGGATGAAACAATCTCTGCAAACTGAAGTCACTATTAGTCAGCCTTCTGTCATTTTTCTGGTGACCAAAGAAGCTGCAAGGACTAGAGGATGATTTGCAAGATTTACAGAGTCCCGATGGCCATGACTTTCCTCCTACACGTAAAAATCAATAATTAACTTGCAATGAATTCTGTCTTTCAATCTCAATCTCAGATGGTATTCATGTTCAAAAATTATCATTTGCTATGTTAAATATAAGAGGGCTTGCTGCAGACTGCTGGCCACATGTTTACTGGCTCTAATACGAAGACAATAAAACAACTCACGACGTGATATTGCAGCATTTCTGCTGAGAAGTGCTTAATCTTTGCATCATCTACTCTGATTTCTCCAAGAACAATCCCTTGGGGGCAATTCCATACACCTAAGTCTAGCTCATTTAATATCCTAGTGAGCCAGGACACTGCAGAGTGTCTACAGTATTTTACTTGCAACTCTTCTTTAAAAGAATTAATTTTATTAGTTGCTGAACAGTGGAGGCCAATAAACAGTCTCTGCCTCCAACCAGGCCCGTATCATTTGAATTGAGAAACAGTTTCTTCTTTCTGTGAATCTCCATTATCATCAACAGGGCCCATCCCCAGGGCCCAATATGTCAAGACAGGAAACGAGGAATAGTTGAGGAGATAACAGTTGGAGATGTAAACTGATGATCTCACTGCGGTCCCTGAGACAGGCTCTGCTTTAAAATACGTCTTTAACTTTCTCTCCCTGGCCTGAGAGCAGAAGCCCTTAGGAATCAATGTCACTGTACTACAAAGAAGCTTACCTTAACATAGGTGCCAGGATGAGTTTTGGCTTTAGGAATATGGGCAACACAGGTTCCTGTGGTTAGGTCATTTCTAATGGGAGAAATGTTGGGCTCTGCTGACCAAGTGTAAGGTTGTTTGTTTTTTTCAATCACTATATATTTCACTGGTACGTGTCTCATATTTTAGGAAAGTTGGAATCTTACCAATGAGACTGAAAGAGCCTGTTGATTATCTGCCACCTTTCTCTTAACAGAGCACCAGTGCCTCAAGTAGAATTATGATCTGTCTTCAGCATGGGTAGCAGTGGCCTAAAATAGGAGCCACATCCAAAGGCAGAAATATTTACATTTAACTCCTGATGTTCTTGTAGATCATTGTGACTCCAATCTAGCAAAGAGGACTTAAAATAAATATATGCATTATTGATATTAATATATATGTTATATATATATATAGCATGTACTATTATATATTTATATATTCAAATCTTAGTAAGCTGTGGATATGGCATTTGTTATAGAAGGTTGATGTAGCATTTCACAAAAGTTTGTAATTCTAGAGATGAATCATACGCTAAAGCTTTTAGAAGGCATCTTTGGAGTTTCCCAATTTATTCTTTTTCTGTGTAAAAAAAAAGGCCTTAAAGTTAAAGGATTTATCCAATGACTTTCAACTATTTGGTAGCACAGCTGGAACTCAGGTTTTCCTATATTATATTTATTTGTAAAATTGTATTCAGAATTCAGTTCAGTTCAGTATTTATTAAGCAGCTATGATGTGCCTGAGAAGATATGAGAAGTCTGTGCACTGATCATTATGTATAAGGCATTTTTCAATCTCATTTTTTAAGAGAAGACTGGCTTCCAGGAACAGTGAGGCTTGCAGAGTTTAAGCAACTTGACTATCTGTAGCTTCCAAGTCAGAGTCAGGGTCAAAGTCAGAATTCTAGTCCAGTCGACTTTGGCCCCAAAGCCCACACTCATTTTACTACTCTTCCCTGAGGTGAAGTAGTCTGGATTCTGCCTTGTTTATCCATATATTTAGAACAACTAGAACAATAAGCCCCTCACTGGAACTCAGTTTATATTTGAGCAAATAAATGCAATGAATCTCAGACAGGGCATTCATGAGGGGTGAAATGTAACTAGAGGAAAAAGTGGGCTGACTATGACTAGTTCACACTTGGGACCTTTTTTTTTTAAATATATTTTATTATTGATTTTTTACAGAGAGGAAGGGAGAGAGAGAGAGTTAGAAACATTGATGAGAGAGAAACATCAATCAGCTGCCTCCTGCACACCCCCTCCTGGAGATGTGCCCGCAACCAAGGTACATGTCCTTGACCGGAATCGAACCTGGGACCCTTGAGTCCGCAGGCCGACGCTCTATCCACTGAGCCAAACCAGTTAGGGCCACACTTGGGATCTTGATGGCTAAGTGGATTAGGGATCAGTGGGGCAGAACAAAGGGAAAGAAGTACAAAGATTAGCTCCAGATGAACTCCCACTTCCATGGTTTCTCTGGGCACATGAGCTTCTGCATTCTGCAAGTCTTCCCTCCTAGACCAGCTGCAGGGCCTCTGAGCTCCTCCAGCTTCTCCTGAATAAAGAGGCTACAGCAGGGGCACTTCCAAATCCTCCCTTGAAGTAGGCAGTTTGAGTGAATTGGGCAGGGATGCCCCCTGAGGAAGAGTTGGTGAGAACAGACAGAAAAGGGTGGTGATGAGCACAGAGGGGCTAAGGCACTTTAACAAGACAGTCTAGCACCTTTATTTATCCCTAATTTATCATTCACTCTGTCTTTTCTCAGAGCATGTACCTGTGGCAAAGGGCACCATACTTTTTTCAAGAAATTAAAGGAAAGAGATGCTGCAAAGAGATGGAGCACATTGCCTCACATACACACACACACACACACACACACACACACACACACACACACACACACACACAATCAGACAGACAAGCAATCAGTTGAGCCATGAAAATAACACTGACCCTGAATCGAAGAAATTGGGTATCAAGCTTAAGATAAATTAAATGTTTCATGCATTCCCTTTCTATTCGATCTGTGTTTGGTTTCTATGGGAAGTGACAACTGAATGGTGGAGGAAACGGATGTTCTCTTTTCACTTGATCCAGTTCAGCTGATCGGCTTAAAAAGTTTGTATTCAGTATTATTCGAAAGAAAGTCACTGATGTTTATAGTAGCAGCAATATCTATGGGATTTTTTTTCCCCAGTAAAATTGGATATTTAGAGACCTATCTGCAACAGAGGTCAATATCATCTGAAAATCTTGTTAAAATGCAGGTTCTGAAATTCAGTAGGCCTGGGCCAGGACCTGAGGTTCTGCATTTCTAACAGGCTCCCCGGTGATGCCGAGACTGTTGGTTCGTAGACCACAGTTTGAATAAAAAGAGTCCACAAGAGGCTCCTTGTAGGCAAACATGTGTTATAAGATCTGAGGAGAGAGACAGAGAAAGTAGAATCATAGCTGTCAAATCGTTTCTGCCATCTCCTAAAAAGATGGTTAAGTAGGAACCCATTGACTGGCTCAGGAGGGGCCCTCTCTCACTATTTAGGGATCTTACTCCCTCTCAAGGGCTGAGAACACCATCCTAACAAAGGCAGAGCTGTGAGGACTGCTCCACCTCTTTCCTCGTCCTCCTGTGACATGGCTGTGTCTAATGGCAGCTTGTGCTTCATTGCCCATTCCTGGCAGGCTGGGAGCTTGTCTTTGCCTAGAGTGACAACTGATTGGTCCTCCATTCAACCCTGCTATGAGCCACCAGATTAAATTTATACACTCCTTCACCCTGTGGAGGGGTGTCCTGACACTCTGGGAAAATTGAGGGTAAGGAGGTCACTCCTGCTTTATTTGAGGCCCAAAGTCTTTTCTCGATGCTGTTTGACATTATCCCAGATACATTTTTAAATCAGTAACAGGAGTGAAGAGCTGTAATTGGTTTGAGGTACCCAGGGATTTCTGGGCAGACAGGATCTATGTTGTTGCCCCTGTAAATTACCAACAGCTGAAGCATGGAGACTAGAAAATGAAGCTCTCTATACTGTCCAGTGGAACCAACTTGTGCTGTTTGAGGGAGACTTGCTCCCAATTCCAGGGACTCCCTTGCACCAAATAATCCTTGCCTTCCTTGCAGACCAAGTCTGCCAACACCCAAGGGAACCCATCTCCTCTTCTAATCCTTGTCAGTATCCCCTGACCCTGCTGAAGGGAATAATCTGAAAAACCACACTCTCAGTCCTGCCTTGTGGTAACAGGAGTTTCTCCTCCACAGCAGGAATCTTCTGGAGCCCAAACTGTGTTAAGTTCAGCAGCTGCCAAGTCTGTGTTGCATGTGTTAGGGGCAGAAGTGGAATACTGAGGACCAGCTATCCTATCTAATAAAAGAGTAATATGCAAATGGACCATCACTCCAACACACAAGATGGCTGTCCCCATGTGGTCAAAGATGGCTGCCCCCATGTGGACACAAGATGGCCACAAGATGGCCAGCAGGGGAGGGCAGTTGGGAGAGACAAGGCCTGCAGGGGAGGACAGTTAGGGGTAACCAGGCCTGCAGGGGAGGGCAGTTAGGGGCAATCAGGCTGGCAGGGGAGCAGTTAGGCATCAATCAGGCTGGTAGGGGAGTGATTTGGGGGTGATCAGGCTGGCAGGCAGAAGCGGTTAAGTGCAATCAGGAAGGCAAGCAGGCGAGCAGTTGGGAGCCAGCAGTCCTGGATTGTGAGAGGGATGTCCAACTGCCCATTTAGGTCTGTCGCACTTCCCTCGAGGGGTCCCAGACTTGAGAGGGTGTAGGCTGGGCTGGGGGACACACACCCCCATGCATGGATTTCGTGCACCGAGCCTCTAGGAAATATAAGAAATATTAATCAGGTTCTTTTATCTGTGATTGTTTTGTTCTGATTAAAGAAAGCACATTCTGCCAAAACCGGTTTGGCTCAGTGGATAGAGCATCAGCCTGCGGACTGAAAGGTCCCAGGTTCAATTCCAGTTAAGGGCACATCCCCAGTAGGAGGTGTGCAAGAGGCAGCTGATCGATGTTTCTCTCTCATCGATGTTTCTAACTCTCTATCCCTCTCCCTTCCTCTCTGTAAAAAAAAAATAATAATAAAATATATTTAAAAAAAAAAAAAAAGAAAGCACATTCTAACCTGGCTGGGAGTTGCATATGGGATGTGGGAACTCACCTGGAAATGTGACCCATCCTCCACATCTGAGAGTTGCCTATTATCATGGAAAGATTAACAATCTTGTTGCAGAAACCAGAGGCACCAGCCCTTTGAAAACTCCCAGCACTTTGCATACCTTCCAGGCCTTTGCATACCTCAATCCAGCATTACCTGTAAACTGCCCATTTTGCATACCCATTCTTATCCCTTTGCCTACTTCCCCAGGTAATCTTTGTCCTTCTACCCAATATAAGCAGCTGGCTTTGGTTGGGGGAGAGCAGATTTTGTGGATGACCTGCTGCTCTCCCATACTGCCGGCATTATTGGAATAAATGCTCATATATGATTCAACACTGTCTCTGCTTAAGTGGCTCAAGTAGTAACAGGCAGCAGAGACCCATTAATTGTCTGGATACATATGTAAAGCATTTAGCTTCTTTCCCAGCCTGGCTTTCCTTCAGCCTGAAAAGTCCATTTTCTCTTCTCAGTAACCTATAAGCTAGATACACCTCTTCCTCAGAGGTTTTCTCACAATCTTTTCATTTATGGAAAATAATAACACTTTGTGAGCTGTTTCTTTGGTACCAGGCAACAAGATACCCCAAACCTTGCTAATGATTATTCTTTCTTACTCCAGACCCTGACATCTCTAGAACTATTCCTAAAGACTGCACTGCATTGACATCTGTCCTTCTCCAGATCCCACATTTGCTTTAAAATATGAATTTCATTCAGTTCTTAAGTATTTTTCTTCTAGGTTTCTTCCTTCCTTCTTCCATCCTCCCTTACTTCCTTCTTTCTTCTCTCTCTCTCTCTAACCTCCCTCCCTCTTTTCCTCTCTCTCCTTCTTTCATCCCCTCCTCTTACACACACAAGGATGATTTGAACTTGCCATTAGGAAAATGGACATGAGCTATCTTGACTCCAGGAAGTACGTGAGCCGTATAATCAGTAAGATGCCTTAAATGAATTGCTTTTGGGTTTTTTCCTCCTATGAGAAAGTCTGAGTTCCTCAGCAGTGTGGGCTCAGTAGGCAGATAAAGAAAATTAGTTTCTAAGGACTTGTAATCACAAAGGACCTCTGTTGCCACTCCCTTTCCCCTTTTGCTCTAATTCCTCCTTGTCTATCTCTGACCCATGACAAATTAGTTCTTAAAAGTATCCCTAGTCACCATTAATACACACGTGAGAACTCCTGTCAGGAGTAAGAGCGAGTAGAGCCCAAGTCAGGGCTCATATGTGGATCATTTGAAAGTTGACCTCTGCCATTCTGTTGTGATATAGGACATTAGGCCTGAGCCACTTGCTCCAATCCTCTTCTAAAAATCTCATTTTTATCCCATTTCCCATATTCCTGACTCCTGGTATCATATTTGGCATTCTCAAAACTGACATCCAGTTCTAAATTTCTAGATACTACCTTGGCTCCTCACCTTGATTATAATTTGCATTTTTCCTCTAGATACCTGGGCCATGTAGCCATTCATATATAACCACCATCATTGTTTAGGCTGGTCCTCACATAAGTCACCACCACAATACCCATCCTGTAGACATTAATGAAAACCAGGCATACAGTGTTTATCTAATGTTGAGTGTTGCTGAACATGTTTTGATTTTTACAAATACAGCCAACTTTTATATACAGTCTAGTTTGATTTTATAAATAACTAGAGGCCCAGTGCATGAAATTTGTGCACTCAGGGGAGGGTGCCTCAGCCTGGCCTGCGCCCTCTTGCAGTTTCAGGAGCCCTTGGGGGATGTCCGACTGATGGGGAGCAGGTCTAAGCCAGCAGTAGGTCATCCTTAGTACTGCCACAGAGGTGGGAGAGGCACTGACCACCAGGGAGCAGTTCCTTTGTTGAGTGGGATCAGACCAAAACAGGCTCTCTGACATGCCCTGAGGGGTCCTGAATTGCAAGAGGCCCCAGGCCAGGCCAAGGGACACCACCGGTGCATGGGAGGTTGGCCAGCCAGGGAGGGAACACAGGAGGGCTCCCTCGTCCCAATTGGCCAGACCCCAGCAGCAAACTAACCAACCAGCTGGAGCATCTGCCCCCTGGTAGTCAGTGCATATCATAGCAAGTGGTTGACTGGTCAACTGTCTGGCCCCTGGTGGTCAGTGAACATCATAGCAAGCAATTGAGTGGCCTTAGCATATCATTAGCATATTACACTTTGGTTGAAAGGATGACAAGACTACTGGACACTTAGCTTATTAGGCTTTTATTATATAGGATTACTTGCTTACTGATTGTCATACTTTTCCCAAAGTAGGTATCCTGTTCAATTTTGTTCTAAGACCTGTACATTTTTCTTGATTTTTACCAAAGGTGGCCTTCTTAGAGCTGCAGAAAAGGCCCGAGAAAGCTTTCTCTAAGGACATCACTATGAAATATGATACAAATGAGAGAGAGAGAGAGAGAGAGAGAGAGAGAGAGAGAGAGAGAGAGAGAGGAGAATCCCTTATAAGGAGCCAATGCTTTTTAGCTGATGGCTTCATATAGTCATATTTCCATTTAATTTTGAATTTCTGTAAAGTTGCTGTAAGTGATTTGGACTTGCCTTCAAGAGAACAGACATGTGGTGTCTTGAACCCATGGAGTAAACGTGCCGTACAATCGATAAAACACATTAAATGAATTGCTTCTACTTTCTCCCCCTCATGAGAAATTCTTAATTCTTATGCGGCACACTACACAGTCCCAAGTGTTTATATTAAAGGAAGAGAAATAGGGAGAAAAGAAAATGGAATTGGTTACTGAACAATAAGTGCAAACTAGACCTCCATTCAGCAAGTTCCATAAATGAGGGACATTTCTCCTTCTTTGAGCAGAATAAGATGCTTTAAATGTGTGTGGATTGTACCCCTCATGCTTACTGAGTGCACATCAGAAGCAATAATTCAACCCCCTCTGTGGTTAAGCATCTTCTTTCTTACAAAGGATAGCTCTAAGCTACACAGTTGCTCAGGTCAGGAGTTAGAGTATCTCGGGTCTGGGGGGAAGGGTTGAGAGCAGGGTCTTCCCAAGAGAAAAGTGTTTTACTAAATAATCATCACAAAACAGAGAGATCTTATAGGCATCGAGGTAATGGAGCCCAGGGAAACAAGGACTCAAGGAGGTGGGCAGAGATGAGCTGCTGCCAACCACTGAAAGTTAACTGGTTTCACAGTGGGAGGGGCACATTGAAAATGCTGGCAAGACAAAAATAAAGTTAAACATCAGAATTTTAACATTAAAAGCTATCCTGTGGTAAACCTCCCACAAATTAACCTGCATTATTTTATTAATCTTATTGGGCTTGCATTTGAATTCACCAGCCCCATTTTACAAATAAGTAAACAAAGACATACAAACTAGATTTCCCTCTGTCATGTGCCTGACTCAGTGGCAAATGAAGATTCAAACTAAGGCAATGGTCCTCGGGAGTCCATGCTGTTAAACCCCACATGATACTGGAACTAGCAGGAAAGGGTACCTTCCTCATTCTCCTTTTTGAACTTCAGTCTCTTCAGCTGTGGTTTCAATCTGGCCTGGTAAATTTCATGAATACCAAATGATGTAGACAGCTATCGTGTTTGGTGAAATTTATCAAATGAGCACACATCTTGAAGAAACAGGAACCAAGGAGAATACAGTCAGGATAGGCTTTCGATATCAAGGGAGTTGTCAAAGGCGGCAGGCTTGCCCTACCCCCACTTTAAAGAGGAGAATTAGAAGAATTCTGAGCAGATACCCCTTTTGGCTCCCTTGACATTGATGGAAAGATGCCAATTAGTCTGGGACTGACATGTTGTTTTAAACAGAAGGCTCTGAAAATGCCATTAAGGCAGACAGGCAGGGAGTTGACTGTTGGAATTCCATAATTAATTGTTTGGCTTTTGGAGTAGTGTGACATGAAATTTCCATTCAACCCCCACTCTCTAAGGAGATGTCATTGCTTAGGATTCATAGAATGCAAGAGTTGAAGGACTGTAAAGATCATGTAGCTCAGACCCCTCAAGAACAGGTGAGAAACAGAGACCCCAAGAGGAGATGTGACCAGCCCAAGGGCACAGTACCAGTTAGTGGCAGAGCCTGACTGGACCTCGGAATGCCTGGCTTCTATTCCAGCGCCCTTTCCACTCTACTCCTATGTTGTACATCAGAGAAGTCCCCAGAACACTAGTCATCAAATAGCAGTGCACAGTTTTATCAAAAAGAGTTTTATTTACTTTATTATAGTGGTAGAGAGAGGTCAAAAGAAAAAAATCCCACTCAATTATTTTAACGATGAAAAAATTCTTAACAACAGGGGTGCAGGGAACCCATCTGCTAGACTAAGATTAGAAAACAGCCATTAACTGGATTTCCAACTTCGGTATTTCACAGACCATGACAGAGTGAGAGGTTGTATTTGGATGTCATTGGTCCCAACTCTCTCTTGTATAGATGAACCAGAGTCCCTGGGAAAGAGTAATTATCCCAATAATTCAGCTAGTTGATGGTGGTGCTGGGCAGAGGAATGGGGACCTCAGGCTCCCACTCAAGTATCCCCTTACCTACATCACAGTTTCCCTGCATGAGCTGAGGGTGCTGACAGTGGGGAGGGAGGTGGAGAGGTCACTGAGAGGTCATCCAGCCCAGCCCCATGTATTTTCTTTAAAGAATAACTTGAAATTATCCATTCTCCAAGTAGTTAAAAAAATAGGTTTTTTATTGGTTTTTAGAGAGAGAGAAAGGGAGAGGGATAAAGAGATAGAAACATTGAGGAGAGAGAAACATCATCAATCGGATGCCTCCTGCATGCTCCACACTAGGGAATGAGCCTGCAACCCAGCCATGTTCCCTGACCAGGATTTGAACCGGTGACCTCAACCACTAAGCCATACAGGCTGGGCTCCAAGTAGTTTTTGAAGGGTAAAGTACAAAGTGAAAATTCCAAATGTGAACTTTCCTGAAGGAAAGATGGTCTCATTTGTAGCTGGGCAAATGGATTTTATGTGAAATCTTTTTGGCAGGGTCACTCTTTCAGATGGCAATCTGAAATGTTCCCAAGAGTAACAGAGATGCAGTCAATTCTGTTGAGTGCCTGTGAACACGGTACTGTGTTAGGCCGGTGGGTATACAAAGCCTAACATCTCTGAAGCAGCTCACAGGCCATTTAGCCATAGAAAGACAAACTTTGAGGTGGCAATAATCAGGGAGGACTCGACCTGGGAAAGCAGAGAAGCTGTGGCAGAGGAGGTAACGTTTGAGCAGGAGTTTAACAAATATGGGGACAAATACACTCCAGAAAGCAACATGTAGAAGTAATGAAAGTGCCCTAAATTCATATCGTGTTCAAAATTGTCTTTCATAAATCTACTAGGTAAAAAGACACTAATTGTCTCTTGTTTGAATGGAAAACAACAGCAGCCAGTATTTCACCTGGGCCAGGAAGCTGGTATCTGTGATTGGTTTGGTGAGCCAAATCGTAATGTGTTTGCCCGGCGGTTTGACCTTTCTCCAGAGGCCCTCCTCAATTGCTCTGCAGCCCAAGTGGCTGTTAGCATCAGAAGAGGCTGTGGCTTTGTTTTGTAAATACCATCAAAAAAGTCAGGAGGGAACTCTTCATCCCAGAAAGCCAATTCTTCAATGCCAGGGTCACGTGTTAGCATCCACCTGCTCCACTTACACAAGACACTGCTCCCTCTTTCATGTCAAGCAGTATGTGGCTCTGGGGAGCAGCTGTTAAAGCAAGTAAACAATAGTTTTAAGTCCAAAATTATTTTCCAAATCACCCACCCTACACTAACCAATCCTGTGTCCCTAAACCAGGACACAGGTGGCACCTATGTGGCAGCACTTAGATGGCTCTGAGGTCCTTGGCCAGCTCTAAGTACTCTCAACATCAAGAATAAAAATTGACAGAGGAGTGTTTGCTTTCATTTCCCCTTATTGGATCATCTTATGTTGAAACACCTAGTAACATGAAAGGGATCTGAAACAAGGGAGTTTATTTCTCCCCAGGAAGAAGTATGGGGGGAAAAAAGAAAGAGAAAGAGAGAAACCTAATGAAGAACGCGTCATTTCTACTTGCAATTTTCCATCTTTCCAAAGTGAATGAATATGTTGCAAGGAGCATCATGGAGGAAAAGTTGGGTGAAGTCCTGAAACAGACCCTAAAGGCCAATGAACACAACTATGTTTTGACTTCCTTCCTCCAATTCCTACATTTTATTCCAGTTTCCTTTTGTGGAAGACTCCCTGGAATTTGCAAAAAGTGTTACTGCTTGCAGGTCATTGGTGATTTCTTAATATGCTATAATTGTCAGTGACTGTATCAAAGGAAAAAAAAACAAGGGTCAGAGTGTGACATCTACATTAGGAGAAAATAGGCATCAGATAGTGTGTGTTCTAGACTCAAATTATGTCTCCAGTGTGAGCCTTCAGGCAAGTTCTTTGTTCACTTCTATTTACACAGATCAGAGTGGGCTTCCATACAACCCTTTATGGCTCTGGGGTGTTTCTCAGGATAAAGGAAGATCTAACAGAAAGCTATAGAAATGTCCATTGTATCCTCACTTTTTTTTTCCATCAAATGAACAGCCTGGAGGAATAAGGACTAGCTGAGACCCTGACACATCTCATGCCAACTCTGGAGAAGACATGCAAAAATATATGCAAGGTCAGTTTCAAAGGTCATGCTTTCTGACCCAATGGGTAAAATATTTGATAGGAGAATGAAATGCTGCTGCTGATCAAAGATACAGTGATTTATTAATGAAAAGCATGGAAGCAAGAATAAACCCAGACCAGGAAGTCTTAGGACCACTTGGATAAAAAAGTGCCCATTGGGCATCTGCAAGATGGCTGTATTATGTATTTTTAATATCAATGGGAAGCAAAGAAAAAGCCTAAGTACTACAAGGCTGCTTATGTGGTTGAGCAGAAATGGAGACATTTGTTCAGCATCTAACTTCTAAAAAAGACAAAGGACTGAGAAGAAAGCCTTACCTTAACCCCTGGAAAAAACAAAACCTGGTGTTATCACTTTGTTCCTGAAGGAAAAACAATTTGTTAAATAAAGATCAATGGAAGGACATTAACATGAACAAAGAAAAGCGTATGGACACTTACAAGCATTATGTTTTGGTGTACATACTGGATGCTCTAATGCCTGTTTCCTCTCCACTTCTTTCTACACTTTCCAATTCCCTAACTCTTCCCTGAAATATGTTTCCCCAAAGGAAGTGAAACAGAAGTCATAATTTACAGAACTATACCATGGCTCACAAAACAGATCGACTACACTAAACCATGATATGGAAGAAAACTGTGTAAGCTCTAATTCTTGTTGTTTTTTAACACCGGTTTATTCTGACCCATATGCTCTACATGACAACAGAGAAACTGACCTTGTGGTATCCTGCACAGGTTCAGGTTATAAAGATTAGACCACTGAGCAAGCGACTCTATAATATATGAGTTCTAACCAATCTCTGCCAAGACCATCAGATGGATACCTTTAGCCCCCTCAAATCTAGGAAAATCCTTCCCTAACTGCTCCCTTCTGAGATGCCACACAGCTCCCCAATAGTATTTGTTCTCCCCAAGCCAGTCAGGGTGTGTTCTGGCTGGTAGTTTTAACATCAATGGCTCTGTTAACTGGTATAAGGACTGCTTTTCACAGGAGAGGAAAGGTCCCAAGCCATGCCCTTTCCCTTCCCTCTCATGCTCTCAGGCTGTTTTCATGGCTTTGCTATCTACACTAATAAAAGAGAAACATGCAAATTGACCTACCTCTGCTACACCCACAAGCCACGCCCACAAGCCAATCAGGAGTGAGTATGCAAATTAATCCAACCAAGATGGCTACAGCCACGGAACGAACAGGAGGCTTGGGTTGCCCCAGCAATGGAGGAAGCCAAGCTTCCCGCCTGCTCTGGCCAGCCCTGGCCTCCATTCAAGGCTACAAAGTTTCAATTATAGAAGATAAATAAATCCCAGATACCAGGGTCTCCCCTTGGGCCACCAGGGGGCATGGCCGGCCTGCAAACCACCACAGGCCCCTCACCCAGACCACCCCATGCCCCAAGGGAACACCCACCCTGATCCAGGACAAACCAGACAGCCCCCACCCCTGTACCAGTCCTCTATCCTATCTAATAAAAGAGTAATATGCAAATTGACCATCACTCCAACACACAAGATGGTTGCTCCTATGTGATCAAAGATGGCTGCCCCCATGTGGACACAAAATGGCCACCACAAGATGGCTAGCAGGGGAGGGCAGTTGGGAAGCACCAGGCCTGCAAGGGAGGAGAGTTGGGGGCAATCAAGCCTGTAGGGAAGGGCAGTTAGGGGTGACCTGGATGGCAGAGGAGGGAAGTTGGGGGCAACTGGGCCTGCAGGGAAGGGCAGTTGAGGGGGACCAAGCCTGCAGGGGAGGGCAGTTGGAAAGGACCAGGCCTGCAAGGGAGGGCAGTTGGGCGCGATCAGGCCTGCAGGGGCGGGCAGTTAGGGATGACCGGGCTGGCAGAGGAGGGCAGTTGGGGGCAACCCAGGCCTGCAGGGGAGGGCAGTTGGGGGGGACCAGGCCTGCAGGAAAGGCCAGTTAGGGGTGACCAGGCTGACAGGGGAGGGCAGTTATGGGTGACCAGGCCAGCAGGAGAGGGCAGTTAGGGGCAATCGGGCCGGCAGGGGAGAAGTTAGGCGTTGATCAGGCTGGCAGGTGAGTGGTTAGGGGTGATCAGGCTGGCAGGCAGAAGCGGTTAGGAGCAATCAGGCAGGCAGGCAGGTGAGCAGTTGGGAGCTAGCAGTCCTGGATTGTGAGAGGGCAGTTGGACATCCCTCGAGGGATCCCAGATTGGAGAGGGTACAGGCTGGGCTGAGGGACACACTCCCCTCCCCTTGTGCATGAATTTCATGCACTGGGCCTCTAGTATGTAAATATTTTTATTGATTGCAGAGAGGAAGGGACAGGGAGAGAGAGAAGCATCAATGATGAGGGAGAAGAATCATTGGGTTGGCTGCCTCTTGCACACCCCACACTGGAGACCGATGCCCATAACCCTGGGCATGTGCCCTGACCGGAAATCAAATCATGACCTCCTGGTTCATAGGTTGATGCTCAACCAGTGAGCCACAGCGGCCAGATGAGAAGTAACTATTTTTATTTGATGCAGTCAAGTTCTTCTACCCATTATTCCTTAGCTGAAGTCAAGAAGTCTTTTCTACCTGCCTCATTTACTGGTCTGAGAGCATATTTGCATATCTCAGTTTTAATTCAATATTTTATTTTCTGAAGAAACTGTTTATATTTTCCAAAGAAAAAAGTATGTAAAATGTGTATGTGAAACCTCTGAGTTGTGAAGAAACATAGCCTCGGGAACAGCCCACAGTCTTCTCAGACCAGGAGTGTGTTCAAAAGGCAGGTCCTGATGCTCAGAACTCGGGGGTGCTGCTCCTCTTGACTGACATCTGAAAACTATGATTCATGCCCCAGATCACCCAGCTCATTACCAGTGATGTCAACTCAAACACTCCATTCATTCAGCCACTACATAAAAAGCTAGGTGAGGTTCTTTTAAAAGTAACTTTCATTGTTTCATCTTCATAGTATGTGCTACTGATTGTTTAGAATATATAGATGTTAATACCTATATTTTATATGAATAAACATAAACAGCATTCATGTGAAAAATAATAATTTAAAATTATATTATCATGATATTGCAACAATTGTTATTTTGGTGTAGTAACCACCTGCATTGTTTTGGTATTGTTAACCTAAAATTAAAAGGCCAAAATGAGAGGCAACAAGTGTTGACTTGAGATCAAAGAATTGCAATCCTGGAAGCACCTATTCAGGCAGAAACCCAAATAATGTTTTGATTACAGGGTGAAGGAATGGGTTGTTTTTTGTTTGTTAGGTTTTGTCTTTGTTTTGAGAAGAGGAAAGGAATAGTTATGTGAAAAGAAGAATTGGTATTATTGTTAAAAAGCTGAATCACTCTTGGCTGTACATTGTTGGTGAGTGATTCTATCTTCAGATAGAGAGCCCATAATCATCAGTACTTGGTCAAGATACCCACTTTCCTGCTGTTTTTACAAACAATTGTGGTTTTAGCCAAGGGCGAAGGTCTGCCCCAGTCTAGAGATTCATGGAGAAAGTTGTGCAAGGCAGTTCCTCAGGAAGGGCAGCTCTGACTGCATTTTGAAATGACTTTGTCATTTCTCATAGTATGTATCTATACACATGGAGTTCATTTTTAAATAAAAATATGTTTACCTACAAAATACATTAAATTCAATCTATAGATATGGTAAATACAACATTTAACAAATCTCTGATTTTCCTTTTACCTAAACTTACCCTTATCATTGTTATGAGTATACTAGAGGCCCAGTGCACAAAATTCGTGTGTGTGTGTGTGTGGGGGGGGTGTCCCTCAGCCCAGCCTGCACCCTCTCCAATATGGGACCCCTTGAGGGATGTCCGACTGCCTGTGGGATCGGGCCTAAATGGGCAGTCAGACATCCCTCTCACAATCCAGGAATGCTGGCTCCCAACCGCTCACCTGCCTTTGCCTGATTGCCCCTAACCGCTTCTGCTTGCCAGCCTGATCACCCTTAACCACTCCCCTGCCAGCCAGATCAATGCCTAACTGCTCCCTGACCAGCCCAATTGCCCCTAACTGTCCGCGCCTGCTGGCCTGGTCACCCTTAACTGCCCTCCCATGCCAGTCTGGTCGCCTGTAACTGTCCTTGCCTGCAGGCTTGGTCGCCCCTAACTGCTCTCCCCTGCTGGCCCAGTCATCCCTAACTGCTCTCCCCTGCTGGCCTGGTCACCTCTAACTGCCCTCCCCTGCAGGCCTGGTCCCCCCCAACTGCCCTCCTCTGCCAGCCCGGTCACCCCGAACTGCCCACAACTGCCCTCCTCTGCAGGCCATTTTGTGGCGGCTATCTTGTGTCCATATGGGGCAGCCATCTTGTGTCTTGGAGTGACAGTCAATTTGCATATTACTCTTTTATTAGATAGGATAGTTATGAAAGCAATGAATAAATGACTTTCCATCTGGTTGACATTAGTTTCATCCAGGGAACTTTAGAGATATCTTGACCCCATCTCCCAGAGATATTAATTTAAGTAGTCTGCTGGGGCTCCGGCATTAGCATATTAAAACACTAGATGAGTCTAAAGTGTAACAGAGTTGAAAATCATTCATTTAAACTCTCAGAATATAAATTTACCTTCTTCTCTTCTTCTTCTTCTTTTTTTTTTTTTTTTTTTTTTTGCAGGAAGCACACACCATTACCCCCATGTGTCAATAACAGTGAACCACCCTATATCTTCTGGCTACTCTTCATGCCTGACCTAATAAAGAACATACAACAAAATTGGGGAAAGTATACATTTTATTGCAAGTGTAACCCACTCCGATGATATTAGTAAAGTGAAATCACTGAAAAGATAGAAATTTTCCAGATCTTTGACCCTGATAAGAATGACCAACCTTTACACATAGGGAATTTCAAAGAGAGGAAGTAAAATTCCCCAGGCCTAGAAATGTTTCATAACATTGAGGCTCTACATGGAGATATTCAAGTTCAAAAAAATAATAAAACTGCATTTATAGGTTGAGTAAACAAATACAATTTTATAATCTCTTGCTTATAAAATGAAGGCCTCCTACTCGTGCCCCCAGAGTAGATTCCTAGCAGTCAGTCCTAACTGATGCAAAACTCATTTAGCCATAATTGCCGTGAAGCCTGGTGCTCAAGAAGGTACTTGAATATGAACCAAGAAGTAATTCTGATCCTCACCAGTGCTCCCCTCTGGATGGAGAAAATCATTCGCTGGCCATCCCATGCTGAGCAGAACCCATGTGCTAAAATTAGGGTTACAAAAGCCAACATGTGGCAACATCCTCCGTTCATCAGTTATTTGCTCTCAGAGATCTGACAATGTCATCTGAGCAATTTTGTTCTTGGCACATTTAAGAGACAAAAGGGGGCATAGGGATTCTACCAAGGTACTAATTTTCTAGGTAATCATCCTAATGTCTTCACCCTGAGTGCATTTGAACCAGCGAGTTAATTAGGGAAGTTAATTTTCACAAATGGCACCAAAATGCCCATTTGCTGGCAACACTGCCTTGTGCCAATGCCTGGCTTAAGGTAACCAGCAAGAATACGTTGATGCTCTGCATCCATCAGTGAGGCCCAGCTTGGACCAGGAAGAACCACATCTGCCAGCTTGGCAGATGCGACTGCGTTTGGAGTTGCTAAAGGTTGTGGGAGAGACATTTTAGCTCTGCCACCAATGGCTGAACATTAAGGGGATCTTGTTTCTTCTATATGTCTGGCCAGCAGCCTCTGAGATTTGGTCTGGACGATCAGGAAAAGCTGCTCCATGTGAGTGTGACCTCAGACAGAGGAGATCTGCACGTTGCAAAGCCTAGTCTGACTACTTATGTTCTTTCCTAAGGGAAGATTTTTCTCTTATGGGTGCTCTGAGGCTGGGGTGATAGGAGCCACATGAAACAGCAAATGGAATCTTTGGGTACTCTGTCTTTTTAATTCCTGCAATATGGTGACCCTGGAATCAGACCAGATGGTGACAACACTATCTTTTCTCTCCAAGAGAAAATGTTTTTCTTGTGTGGAAGTAGAGGACAAAAAAAAAGAAAGAGTGGTGGATGCAACTCAGTTTTCAGGAAAGAGAAGAAAGGAGTCCGCATTCCCAGGCACGGCAGAGGTCAAGTCAGCTACAGGGATGATAGAGAGCTGGAGGTCACACCAACTTTAAATATGTGTTTGAGGTATCCTCTGTGGACCTTCTGGTCCATTCCACTCTGGAAGAGAGTATTTTATGCTCAGAAAAGAGCAGCCTGAGTTCCTGCTCTGATCCTTACTGAGTTCTATTACTTTATGTACATTTTCATCTTGCTAAGGCACTTTCTTAAATTTGGAAATTAAAGTATTAGCACCTTCTTCAGAGGACCAGTGAGCAGATGGCATCAAATAGCTTATGCTCAACCCCTTGCACACAGTAGGCATCAATAAACAGCACTTCCCTGCTGTGGCTTTTCACCCTCCTTTGCATTGTCATCCTACTTAATTATTCAAATGAAGGATCTCCAGGCCTCCCCCAGATTTTAACAGGACTTGCTGTTATAAAGTAACATTTCCCTTTTGCCATATCTCAAAGTTGAATTGTCTTGACTTGAAGACAGGAGCTCGAAGAGTCTATTAGTCATTAGCATTAACTGGTGAAGATCTGGAAGCACAGATTTTTTTGTAAGACTGCCAACAGGCTCTTGGGAAGGAGAGTAATCTATTTCACCTTCATGCAGGAAACAACTGTGGACACTAGAACAAACGTGCTTGATAATTGAGGAAAAGTAAGGCAGAGAGTCCAGCAGGAAGGTAATAAAGTTAAGTTTGCCTACAACCATTTTTCACAAGAAGCTGCCCAGTTCCATGATGTGATTATTCCCAAGAAGGAAACAACCTCAGTGAAGGGTTTTGGAGGAACTGTGATATAACATGATAGCTCATGTTCAAGTCTAAGCATAAGAAACTTATAGCAAAGAAGTGCATTTGCTTTATTCTTTGTAAACTCTCCAATGACAGCGATATAGGATAACTCAAATATGCCTTCCACTTTCCAGGAGCAAGAATTGTTACAATCTGTATACCTTCACACATTTGTTCAACATTTATTGTGTTCACGCTCTTTTACAGACAGTGCTAGAAGCTGTGAGCGATTAAATGATGAATAAGGTATGAATCCATTCCTTAAGGATAGAGGAAGTAATAAATTCATCAGAAAATGTTCCTGTTGAAGACATACGTGGATTATTACAAATCTGGGTATAAAATTAATAGTCACCATAACAAAATAATGTATTAAATGCTATGTAGTTCAGAGAATGGAAAGATTATTATTAGTTGCATTGATTAGAGATGGCTTCATGGAGGAGATGGCATTTAATCATGGGCTTGATGAGCAGGTAGAATGATGATGAGGTATAGTGAAACACTCTAAGAGAATCTTTTATGAGTAACACCACAGAGGTTAAAAAAAATTATCTCATCAAGTAATTAATTATTCTATTCTCTGTCGGAATTGTTTCAAAGGTCTAGTATGAAGGACCACTAGCCCTAACTCAAGAATGCCCTCTTAACAGTCTTATTTCTTTCTCTTGAAAGAAACCTCAAAAAATATGTACACATCTTAGAGTTAAGTGGTTAAAGATGTCAGATATAATGGAATATACCCACACAATATCCACAAACATTATTGGTAGTAAAACAAAAAGATGTTTAAAGTTTTTTTTTAGGAAAATAAGTAATCACCTATTTGATTTCACTTGTTTTATTTATACATTGTTATATGTTACCTTAATTATAATCTTGTTCTACAATTTACTATTTATGTGTTTGAAAGATACTTAAATTCTTTAGTTCTCAGCCATTATCTATAAAATAGGAACACTAATAGTAGTATCTATACCACGTGGTTTTTCTGCTAAGTAAATATATACACACACACATACACACACACACACACACACATATATATATACACACACTGAGTGGCCAGATTATTATGATCTCTGAATGCATAATAATCTGGCCACTCCGTGTATATCCTATATAATAAAAGGCTAATATGAAAATTGTCCCCTGGACCAGGAGTACGATCAGAAGGTAAGCGGGCCAACTGCCCATGTCCCCGCCCCCTGGCCAGGCTGGCCAGACCCTACCCATGCACAAATTTATGCACCAGGCCTCTCACTCTCTCTCTCTCTCTCTCTATATATATATATATGTATACATACACACACACACACACACACACACACACACACACACACACACTGAGTGGCCAGATTATTATGCATTCAGAGATCATAATAATCTGGCCACTCAGTGTATGTGTATGTGTGTGTGTGTATATATGTACATATATACACATATAAATATATACACATATATTTATATATATGTGTGTGTGTGTGTATATATACCCTATCTAATAAAAGAGTAATATGCAAATTGACCATCACTCCAAGACACAATATGGCCACCCCCATGTGGTCAAAGATGGCTGCCCCCATGTGGACACAAGATGGCTGGCAGGGGAGGGCAGTTGTGAGTGACCAGGCCAGCAAGGGAGGACAGTTGGGGGAGACCCAGGCCTGCAGGGGAGGGCAGTTGTGAGTGACCAGGCCAGCAAGGGAGGGCAGTTGGGGAGGACCCAGGCCTGCAGGAGAGGGCAGTTGGGGGACCAGGCCTGCAGGGGAGGGCAGTTGGGGGGGACCAGGCCTGCAGGAGAGGGCAGTTGGGGGACCAGGCCTGCAGGGGAGGGCAGTTGGGGGGGACCAGGCCTGCATGGGAGGGCAGTTGTGGGCGATCAGGCAAGCAGAGAGGGCAGTTAGGGGTGACTGGGCTGGCAGAGAAGGGGAGTTGGGGGAGACCAGGTCTGCAGAGGAGGGCAGTTGTGGGCGATCTGGCTAGCAGGTAAGGGTAGTTGGGGGCAACCAGGCCTGTAGGGGAGGACAGTTAGGGGCAACCAGACTGGCAGGGGAGGGCAGTTAGGGGTGACCAGGCTGGCAGGAGAGGGCATTTAGGGGCAATTGGGCTGGCCGGGGAGCAGTTAGGCATCAATCAGGCTGGCAGTGGAGTGGTTACAGGGTGATCAGGCTGGCAGGCAGAAGCGGTTACTGGCAATTAGGCAGAGGCAGGCAAGGTGTTGGGAGCCAGCAGACCTGGATTGTGAGAGGGATGTCCGACTGCCCATTTAGGCCCGATCCTACCTGGAACAGGGGGGTGGTCGGACATCCCTCAAGGGGTCCCAGATTGGAGAGGGTGCAGGCTGGGCTGAGAGACACCTGCCCCCCATGTACAAATTTTGTGCACCGGGCCTCTAGTGTGTGTGTGTGTGTGTGCGCGCGCGCGCGCGCACGCGCGCGTGCATGGCGTGCGCATGTGTGTGTATACACACACTGTATATACACACACACACTGAGTGGCCTGATTATTATGACCACCTGACATTGGTAGGCAAATAAGCCGTACACTGCATCGTATGGGATATGGAAGCCAAAGGCCTGTTTGAACACCTTTGATATCTGCAGTTATCAAGATAAAACGTCTCCAATTCGCACAGGAACACACGGATTGGGCAGTCGAGCAACGGAAAAAAGTCATGTGGTCTGATAAATCATGTTTCCAGTTGCATCATGCAGATGGCAGAGTGAGAATTTGGCAGAAACAGCATAAAAGCATGCAACCCCCTTGCATGAGTACAACCCTTCAAGCTGGTAGGGGCAGTGTTATAGTTTGAGGCATGTTTTCCTGGCATGATTCGTGTGGAACAATGTCTGAATAGCACAGTATACCTAAGTATCATTGCTGATCAAGTTCATCCTATCATGTTGATGGCGTATCCCAATGGAGACGGCTTCTTCCAACAAGACAATGCGCCATGCCATGGTGCTCATATTGTGCAGGAGTGGTTTCAAGAACATGAGGGAGACTTTACCTTGCTAAGGTGGCCCCCACAATCAGGAGATCTCAATGCAAGTGAGCATTTGTGGGATGAAGTTAAAAGAGCCATCAGGCAGCTGGTTCCACAACCATCAAATCTCACAGAACTGGACAGTGCTATTCATTAGGCATGGTGTCAGATTCCTCGCATCATCTTTCAACATCTCGTGGAGTCAATGTCAAGAAGAATTGCCACAGTATTGAAGGCAAAAGGTGGCCCAATGAAGTACCGATGGGGTGGTAATAATAATATGGCCACTCAGTGTATATATTCATTCTTTGAATATCTTCTGACATGTGATAATCAATATGTACCCATTGCTGATGATATTAGTAGTAATAGAGGAAGAGATATTATTAAATGTGCCATCAATGGTTTTCTTTGAAAGGTAGGATTCTGGTGGCCTTATTTTCTTTTCTTGAAGAAATTTATAAATGACTTTTAAATTTTTTATAATAAATGTGTTTTGTGTGAGAGAAAAAATAAATTTTAGTAATGATTTTAAAATAATACAGTTAGTAATCCCAAAAATAGGATGATGCATGTATGGCCAACAGTCTTCCATGCAAAGGAAAAAAAATATATTTCCAATTTTTTCTGTTTTTCTTTTTTATTGAATTTATTGGGGTGACACTGTTAATAATAAATAGGTTTTAGGTGTATAGTTCTATAATACATCATCTTTATATTGTGATTACTAACCCAAATCAAGTCTCCTTTCCTCACCATTTATCCCCCCTTTTCCATCTTCTATCTCCCCCACACCACCACCACCCTTTCCCTCAGGTAATCACTTTTTTTTTTTCTGTGTCTACACGGGTTTTTTGTTTGTTTGGGGATTTTTTTGCTCACTCAATCTTTTTCATGATACTCTCTTCCTCTTTGACAGCGGTCAGTCTGTCCTCTATCTATGAGTCTGTTTCTATTTTTTATTTTTTTTAATTTATTTTGTTCATTAGATTCCACATATGCGTACCATCATATGGTACTTGTCTTTCTCTGAGTGACTTATTTCTCTGACTAGCATAATGCTCTCTAGGTCATTCCATGCTATCCCAAAGGGTACTCATCTACTGATGGACAACTGGGCAGTTTTTTCCTATTTTAAATAATCCTTTTACCATCAGTGTGTTGACAGTGTAACTCCACCAGGAATCTTCCGATAGATGGTCCAAAAACTTTATTATAGAACATTTTAGTTTGGATTTCTAATTTCAAATATAATTTTTAAACAATAACATAAGCATATCTGGATCTTGTGGATGACCACATAAATCCAAACACTGCCAAATGATCTTAGCACATCATGACTGTGTCTCAAGTAGTAAGAGAATAACAGCCTTCATAACAAAATGCCATTTGGCTAAATAAGGCCCCAACGACCTGATGTCCCACTGCATTAATGAAGGTTTTGCTGTGCTGTGTGCTGAACATATATGAGAGTGGCATAAGGAATGAGTCAGGGCAAGCTCAGAAACTCAAAAGAACTCAAGTCATAACAGCTCCACATCTCTGATGTGACTTGCTTTCGGCAAACATTACCCATCACAAAATGCTTATACTGTTAATTTAAACTTTATAGTGTTTATACCATCATTTCTATTTAATTTTATAAATTTGTTTGGGTTCTATAGTGATTTTAGAACCATAAGCTTTTATTAGTTTATACTTAGTTTTGTGTGTATATGCTTAAGTGACATAATAAAAATAAACATTGAGTGTTTATAAGAAATATTTTTTCTCTACAAGGTTTCATACATCCAAGGTTGATAAATAATATACTGTGTAAATTCTGACTAGAACAGAATTTTAATTTAATATAATTCAAATATTTTTATATCCTTATTCTATTCCTAACACCAGGCTAGCACTCTGAGTAATCCAGAAAGCCTTTACTGCTTTAGATATATAATCTTGGTACTTGATGGGTTTACAATTTTCAAGACGTTACCCAGGAAAGTATTAAGCAACAGAATAAGATAGAATGGGATAGCATGTCTAGAGTTGTGCAAACAGTAAGTGCCTGGTAGAAGCTCAGGGGAAAGCCCCCAGGGCTGGAATGGTAAGGGAAAGCTGCAACGGGGAGTTGGGACTTGACCTTCTAGTTGAGAAGGAGGAGTTGTGAGGGATTCCAGCCAGAGGTGTCCTTAGAGGAGGAAAAGGAGGTGGAAATGAAGATGTCACATCTTGTCTGGGTTTGCACAGGAGTGGAATATGGACTGTGTGTGTGGTCTTGGGGCAGGAGACAGAGAGAGAGAGCTATTATAAGGTTTTTATCAAAAGAGCGATATAATAAACATATTTTGAAAAGATTCTTCAGATAGAAGCATTGAAGGATCTCTTACTATATGCCAAGCACTGTGCTAAGCATAAACAAATGACCTCAGTGCAAAATGGGCTTAGAATGGAGGCAAAGAGAACCCATTTATAAGAACATTTCACATCATGCATCTGGACCAGGTCTGATCACCTGTCCTGCTTTGGTTGCCCCAAACAACTAAACAAAAAAGACAGAAAAAATGTAGTAACCAAAGTCATTGCTGTCAGCTAAGTAATTATTTGGTTGTGTCTATATCATTGCAACATTCCTGGTGTCCTTCACATCCTAAGGAGAGAAGAGTCACAGAGAATCAATGATACAGAAATGTGAGCCTGGGTGTTGGAAAATTACCTCAGGAAGGGCAAAACAAATACGGGCAGAACAGGGTGTGTGAGCACCCGTGTGAGTGTGTGTGTGCTCGTATGTGAGTGTATAAGTGTGTATGTGTGTGTGTCTGAATATGTGTGTCTATGAATATATGTGTGTCTTTATGATTATGTATGTTTTTGTATGTGTGTGCAAATATGTGTGTGTGAACAGGTGTGTATAACTGTATGTGTGTGAGTGTATCTATGAATATGTATGAGTATGTGTCCATGAATATATGTTGTGAGCATGTGTGTATGTCTATGAATGTGTGTATGAGCGTGTGTCTATGGATATGTGTGCTTCTGAGTGGGTGTGTGCATGTGTATGTGATGGAGGGACTTGGCATGACCATTTGTCCAGCTCGTCTTAACAGGTCAGCCAGTGCCCTAGCTGCTATGCTCTATCTCAGCAGCTGACCAGCCACATGTGGGGCTGTTCTGCAGGCGGGGCTGGCTGAGTCTGGGTTGAAATGCCAAGCCTGCCTTTTACAAGCTCTATGACCTTATGCAAGTCACTGAACCTCTCTCTACAGCTTCCTGAGCTGTAAAAGGCAGATGGCATTACTGCACAGAGTCGGTGAGAGGAAGAAGCAAGGACTGTCCTGTGGGTGCATTACGTGTACATACTTTACCCTCCCGCTGAGGTTTTCCTTTATGGCAGTTCTGGGTCAGGGGGTGGGGTGAGGCTGGCACTAGGCAGGCACAGGCAGGCACTGGCCTAAAGAAGAGGACAGCTGCTGCCAATGCTGCTCTGACCCCCGACAGCAGCACACAGGGTTATGTAGAGCCCTGGGTGAAACAACTGGGCTGCAAACACAACCCACCAGCTGCCACTCATGGCTCCTTCAGTCACAGCACAGAGGCGAAGGCGACAGACTGCTCAGCCTCACTTAGCAAGTGGCAAGGGACTGTGATGGAGATGTGTGTGGTGAGCAGGTATGGAGCACCACAGAGGAGCCGCTCTGGGCTCTCACCCTTGGATATGGCTGTTCTGTCCCTCAGTCCCCTTTCTCGCACGCTACTGGCCTGAGCAAAGCACAAACATGACAATCAGAGGTCTGATGTGAGATAGCAGGGCCAAGTCATGGGCTACTTGCCCACATAGTTGAAGCGAGAGCCCCCAGGTTGCCCAGAGAAATGAATTCATATGTGTGTGCTGAACCCACAATCTCTGAGGCCAAGTGTGGAGCACTCTGATACATGGGGCCTTTCCTTTACATTCACTCTCTGCTGCCCCTCCTACAAGCAGCAACTGAGAGCAGCCACGATTCCTTTTGCTCAGCTCACAGTCTTCATCCTCCTGTCCTTGCCCATCTACAGAAGGTCATTGATTTTGTTCTGGAATCCTTCCTTTGGCCCCCGAATTAGCCTGATAAGAGACTCATTTTCTACTACCAAAGAGAACGATTAGAGCAGGTTTCTCTAATCGTTCTCTTTGGTGATGAACTTTTACGCTCACACTTACAGACCATAATGAACAACAGTTTCGTTGTTCTGAAAACCCCCTGGAGAAAAAACATATAAAGTTTTCAACCGGGGAAGCGAGTTGCAAGTTTCTCACCACTCCAGTGGGCCATTTTTTCTTTTTTACCAGCCCTTCTAATTCGCTTCCTTACCAAGCACAGGCTGTGGAGCCCAATGATTCTGAAAAGAACCAGGTGTTTAGAGTTGGCCAGGGCAGAGCCTCCTCGGCAAAAGAAACACCAATCCCTTTAAACACACACAACTGAGAGTAAATCACACCCTTAGATTTCCAACATGACTTGGGCTTCTGCATTCTAACTATCAATATACAGAAAAAGCCAGCGACTGGAATGCCGTAACAGCCAGAACACCACGGCCCCTAGCCCAGGCGGGCCCCGCCCCCCAGGGAGCAGTTAGGGGTGCCCCTAGGCAATGCTATAGGGTGCAAGTCTAATGGGGGAAAGTTGAAGAAATAGGGGGAAGGTCTTAAGAGTCTGCGGGGTGGGGGTGGTCGGCCCGGAGTAGGTTTGGAGCGTGCTGGGGAAGGAAGAGGAAGATCCGATTGGAAAACGGCTCACACAGTACCTTCCTCATTGCGGACCAGGACGGTGCCAGCCGTGGACTGGATGGACGGTTGTTTCATGAGTGCGCTTGGGACCGACATGTTCACGGCAGCGGCAGTATTCCCGAAACTTCACTGATTCCAAATACTAAACAGCTGTCAACGTCAAAGAACAGAAAAATTCTCTCCAACTAGAGACCCTGGACTCGCAACGCGACTGAAGGAAACACCACTTAAGGAGCTAGAAAAACTGTAAGTATGCGACCAGAGGATTGTGGGATTGTGGAGGACGCCTGGGCGCCTACAGCTAGAATGTGAGCCTGTTATTGCGCATGTGCACAGTCAGCCCTATAGTCCTCAGTCTCCCAGTATTTGGACGTGACTTCTGGCGGGGAAAAAAAATTATTTCCATTGAGGTTTGCTGTTCCCTTGAAAACGAGGAAGGTCAGAATTAAAGGTTTCATTTGTTACCTTGGTTTGAAGCGAAGGAAAATGGAATAGTGACGAATAAGAAACTTTGGAGATAGTGAAGGGGAGTTTGTCCAGATTGTTCAGAGCTCAGAATTAGAGTTTAATTGGGATAGAAATCCTGCTAACAGCACCTGATGCCTGAAATCTGAGCACTCTACTTTTAGGTTTTCCAGTTCAAGTTTTTGGAGACTGCCTATTAAAATATGCCTGGTAGGAATAAGTATTAAGTATTTGCTGTGTTTACCATGCTTAGCTCTCTGTAAGGAATGTGGAATAATGTTAAACGCCTCATGTTCTCAAGAAGCTTGAATTTTAAAATAAGAAAAATATATAAATATTAAAATTAAAAACGAAGAAGCTTGAGTTTTAGGGGCGAAATCAGGCAGGCAGGTGAGTGGTTAGGAGCCAGTGGTCCAGAATTGTGAGAGGGATGTCCAAAAGGTCCCAGATTGCAAGAAGGTGCAGGCCGGACTAAGGAACAACACCCACCCCACCTTCCCCCCCCCCCCGCACAAATTTTGTGCACCAGGCCTCTAGTTATAAGAAAACTATGTCAGCCAGCTTTGAAACAGGATTGTGGGTTTCAACTTTACAGGGGACACATTGGTGATGAGATAAAAAAAATTAACCTCTTTTATAAAATGGGTTTAATTTAGAAAACTCTAGGTCCTCAACAGAGATGGTCACATGTGCACAATATTTAATTCAAGAAACATTAATTGGATATGTCCTGAGCAGCCCTGATCTATGTGTTACTGTCTAACAGTAACTTAGCTCAGCAGCTAGTGTAAGGCAAGCTTGAATAACCTCTTCCAGCTGATTTCAACCAATTGTCCCAAACCCTTTTAATTCACTATCTTCATCAAGCACTGGGTTCTTTCAGCCAGCTCTTCCCTGCTGGTACATATCCCTCCACACAGAATAAGGATGAATAAGTGGTTCCTTGAGAACATCATCCTATTTCCATAAGGATCTTCTAGAAGAATGGGTCTGAACTTCTCCAACATAGAGATCTAAGAGGCCCTATCCATGTTGTCCTCAATATCCACAAATCCATATTGTTCCTGTACCCACACTGTCTGGGCCAAAAACAGAAGACATGCTTCTTACATCCACTTTTATTGGACTGAATGGGCTGGGGAGAGAGTATGTGTCAGACCTAAGAAGAGAGCGAATCCCAGCTCTACTCCATCTTCCTTCTGAGGGTGGCATCTGCCCACACATCCTCCACCTTGTTAGATCCAGTGGAAGGTAAGTGGGGAGAACTCCTTCTCACACAGGAGTGCTGGGAGAGCCTCAACTCCAGGGGATGTCGCCCTACCCCTCCTAAACTTGGTTGTGTAGGCTCCCAGAGTCAGCACTGATTTAACCCCCTTAGCTTAACTGCTGCCTACATTTCTAAGGAAGTGGCTCTAGGGTACAGGAAAGGGATAGGCATGGAGGGAGGTAAAAAAGCTGATTAAAATTATGACTTTGAATATATTCTGCTGGATTTTTCATGGGAAAAAATCTGAGAAGAATAGTAACGAGGGTATGGAGTGGGGCAGAGGGCTTGTGGAGGAGAGGGTGTTATGAAACAAACCACATTGGCCATGCATTCTCAAAGATCGGTACTCTAATTTAGCTACAAGACTTAATGATTTTAATAATTTGTTGTGATCTCAAAACAACAGTTAAGAAATAAATCCACATCATTAAGGCTATTATGGTATTTTGCTTCATTTAGCAAATGGTGGTGGGTATAGGGACTTGGATTTTTTAGGTTGTTTTGCTGTGAAGACACCCACATTTGAATAATAAAAATGGGCTCCTGAGGCCCAGGAGCAATTGGCTCCCAAATCCTTTGCAAGCATAAATGGAAAGATGTCCTTTGGAAACTTAACCCAAAAGTTTGCTTAAATGCCTCTTCTGTGTATTCTGGGCAGAAAGCAAACAATCACGGAAAATTGAAAGCTGATTGTTTTTTCATCGTGGCGTGAGGCTCCAGTCCAGGGGAAAGACACGTGGTTCCCAGCGCTTTGCTGCTCCGGGGGCACGTCTGATCATGCTTCTAGAATGAAAAGTCAAAGACCATTCCCATTGGTGTGTACACAGAGGGGGTGGTGTTTACATTGTTCTTTGTGTGCCAAGCGCCCAGAACTGACAAAACAATAAAACAGTACACTTGGCTACTTGGAGTTCTCTATTAACTGCCACTTAAACATATCTACAGTGCAATGCCCATCAACATTGAAATAAAGGTTCTGAGGCACCAAATATATTCTGAAATGCTCCTGGAATCATCACCAAAGCCCTGTGTGCTCAGTCTCTTCTTTAACCTTTCCTTTGCTTTTTTACTGAATCTGGCCTAAGATTCCAGCTTCCCTACAGCCCTCTCAAGCGTCTTAACTCAGAAAACTCTTGGCCCTCGTACCACTAATTATACTATTTACTAGTGACCCTGTGCACGAAATTCGTGCACATTAAAAGGGGATTAATTAGAGGAAATAATTTAATATTGCTATTTGCCCTTTCTCTATAATAGAAGTGTCAGAGATGAAAGGAAATTAGTAAAATGTATATGAAAACCTTCCTCCTTTTAGAGTCTGGCGCTCACCACGGGACCCAGAGTCAAGTCCCTGCCCACCCACATGCACCTCAAAATCTCCAGAGACCCAGACCCAGCTGGCCCACCCCCATTGGGCTAGATCCAGACCCAGCCAGTCCCACCCTTGTCAAGCCCTGCCAGGCAGGGGGTGTAGCCTCAGGTCCCCTGGCCCTGCTCCAGGACGGGGGGCGTGGCATGAGGTCCTCCGTCAAGCCCCACCAGGTGGGGGACACAGCCTGAGATCCCCTGTCAAGCCCCACTGGGTGGTGGACATGGCCTGAGGTCCCCTGTCAAGCCCAGCCAAGCAGGGGAGCACAGCCTCAGGTCCTCTGGCCTGGTGCTGGGGCGGGGGTGTAGCCTGAGGTCCCCTGTCAAGCCCCACAGGGGCAGGGGAGGGTGTAACCTCAGGTCCCTGATGAATGCTTGTTAAGGCTCCTTAAGGGAGCTTGGCCTCAGCTGTGGGTGCAGCCATCTTTGTGATGGAGTGATGGTCAATTAGCACATCCCCTCTTTATTAGATAGGATAGGCAGGCTATCAGTCATTCTCCTGCCACTTCCAAAACTTTGGCCCTTTCACCTACATCCCTCTCATGCCTCTCTAGCTTTGATGATCATGCCATCAAACCTGACCCCTATATCAATCTGACCCCTACTTTTCATTGATAGATCCCCAGATGGATTAATCCTCCTCATTTCATGCTGATTTTAGCTCCTGGTTTACTGAATACAACTCCTGTCACGTTCCTTCATGATTTCAACACCTGGAGATGATCTTTTCAACACCCTGGCCTCTCAGTTCCATGACCTATTCTCTTACAATGTTTCAGCAACCTGTTCAATGTCCCTCACCTCCCTCACATTATTATTTCCTTTACATAGGAATAAATATCGTGATGAATAATTATAAGCATTTTCTTAACTGCAGTCCTGATGCACTTGACTTTCTCTTATCTTTTTTTTTTCTCTTCAACACAATCACCTGCCAAAATTTCATTCTAAGCATTTAAAAGGGTCTAGAGGAAAACAGTTTTTCTGAGTAAATTCATGGCCTCAAGTAAGCCCTTGGCTTTGCCAGACAATCCTTTATTTTCCCATTTTTCTAGTTACCATTTCATATTTATTTCTGTCCGCTCAAACTTCCATTATCTCCTCCCTTCTTATCACCATCCGCTGATGACCTTACTTCCCATTTAACCAAGATAGTAGAAGTAATCTGAACCACCAACCTACATTTGTCACTGAATAATTGTCCTAACTTTTTGTTTTGATGGGTGAATTGTCTGTGTGCTTGCTAAGCTTTCCCTCATGCACTAGCCCTCTTCTCCGAAGCTCACTACTCAGCAATGTGTCTGCAGCAATTCTCTGATTTCCCTCTTAACATCATTATATTTTCTCTCATTATTGAATGATTCCTGTAATTGCACAATCATCCAATAATTGCCAATCATTCTTAGCTCAGGCCAAAAACTTGGAGTCATCTTTGACTCTATTCATTGTTTTATTTCCCATCTCTGATCCACTGACAAATATGTTAAGCTCCATTTTCAATATATATTCAGAATTCAACAGTGTTTCACCACCTCCGCATTTCCACCGTGGTGCAAGCTATACCGCCTCTTATGGGATTATTATAATAGCTTATTAACTAATTTTCCTGCCTGTGTCCTCCAGTTTATTCTCAACACAACATTGAGAATGAGTCTCTTAAATGTAAATTAGTCAAACCACTCCTCTGTTGAAAATCTCCATGTCTTTCCACTCTCCCAAGTTATATACCACATTACTTCAATGTCCTCCTGTCCGTTTCCTTCACTACCTCATTGATCTTATCTAATACTCTCCACCTTGTGTACTGCTCTCTGGCTATCATACCTTCTTTGATTTTTCTCTGGACTCCAGAAACATATTTCCAGAAGAAATATCCAGGGCCAATAAATTAGAATAACAAAAAGAATAAGCAAATTCCCTCTGGAGGATGCAGGCATTTGTCACTCCATCTGTCTGAAACACCCTCCCCACTGTGTCCATTCTCACAATACCCACAACTTTTCAAGTCTCTCTTCTCCTCCTATGTCACCAACAAGCTTTACAAATGCTCAATTTATTTAGAGTAGTGATAGCCCCTTTCCAAGCACTCCTTATTCCTGCAACTCCAGTTTTCTTCTTAGCACTTACCACCATTTCTCTTGTTTACTTGCTTATTGTCCACCTCCTGTCACTAGAATGCAAACTGCAAGAGAGCAGGGATTCAAGTTTGTGTTTTAAATGTTGGTTTCCTGGTTTATATAAGTGTTCCTGGCACATGATAGGCCCACAGATATTTGTGGAATAAATAAGGATCTGACCAAATAAACAAATCAAACAACTATTTGAAAAGAATTGGTGATGCTATGTTCTATGGGGAAAACACACACAGTATTCCCTCCCAGTTACTGAAGAAACCTATAATTTAATTAGGTAAGAAGAGTATCATCAAACTATATATCAATATTTTTTAACCTACAGGACTGCATATCTTTTAACCTACTATCGCCTGCAACTTCAGAAGACGGGGAATGTTTGATGGTGCTACATAGCAGACTCTTTTATTTCAGGTTGGACTTTAACAGACAAATGATTCTTCTCACTAAAGGGAGCAAATAAAAAAATTAACAACTGTCACCTTCCTTCTGGAGTAACAGAGGAGGTATGGAGAATATAGAAATTGTGGCAGGAAACCACAGTGGGCAGATTAAAAAATCTACACTGATGACAGAGAGGGATTACACAGAGGAAGCAGCAAGCACTAGGCAGAGCTTGCTGGAGAAATATAAAACCTCCATGAAGATATATATAAACAGCTATGTAGGCCAACAGAAGCAAGACTTTGTAATAAGAGCCCCCAAAGGAAGGCATCAGCCATCACAATCCCAGGTGTGCCAGGACCATTCCCACTAGAATACAGAGAGAAAAAGATTTTTAAAAAATAAAATAAACGCATATATCCAAGACAGAGCAAGCATCCAATCTGTCCAAATTTGAGGCTCTACTTTAGGCCAACAATAGTGAAAGATTCTCAAGTTAATTTGCTTAGTGAGAAGAGACTAGGAGGTACTGATAAAATTATACACTGTAGGTTTTATGGTTTTTAAGTGTATGGCTAAGTGAACAATGTAGAAAACTCAATATGATTTCAAGTTATAGTACAGTACAGATTCTGCAGTTCTCAATTGATACTTGGTCCTATTCCTCCTTTCATTTATTTGTCCATTGTTTCTTTTATTCATTTACTCAAACATTCTGAGTACCTGTTGTTCCCCACGCACTTTACCTACCTCTGCTCTGGTGGACGAGACAGACAGACAATAAATCACCCCGCGTGTATAAAAAATGTTAGATGATAATAAATGCTACAGAAAAATTTAGGAGAGGGAGTTCCAGAGAAAGCTAGATGGTCATCAGGTTAAATAGTTTGGGTTGAGAAGGTCTCACGTGCTAACATCAGAGAATAACTCAAAGGAGGTGAGAAAGTGTTTACTTAGAAATCTGAAGGGAAAGAGTTCCGACCAAAAGGACCAGCAAAGACAAACACTGCATGGGTGGCAGGCTTTCTTTACTGGAGGATGAGTAGAGATGTTGTCATGGCTAGAGCATCATGCACAGGAACAGTGGGAGATGAAGTCAGAAAGGTAACCATGAGCTGGGGTGGATAAGGTCTTCTTCGTCATTAAAGAACTTTGGTGTTTCTTCGGAGTGACATGGGAAACCACAGAATGCTTTTGAAGAGAGGAGTGCCATGGGCTGACATACATTCCCAATGTTTCACTATGTGCTGTGGTTAGGTGCAGAGAACAAGGCCAGAATTGTGAAGGCCCGTGAGGAGGCTGTCATGACAATCCTAGAGAGATGACTGTGGCATGGAAGGTGACTGCATTCTAGAAATAATTGAAGGTGGAACCTAAAGAATTTACAAGTAAATTGGATATGGTTAGGAGAGAAAGAGAGAAGGAAAGGATGAGCCCCAGGCTTTTCTCCAGTGTTACTAGAAGGACAAAGTTGCTAATTACCGAGATAAGAAAGACTTCCTGAGGAATAATTGGTTTGGGGCGAAAGCAATTCCATTTTGGACACACTGTGTTTAAGATGTAGATTAGTCGTCTGAGTAAACATATATGCATGTCTGGGGTTCAGAGATGAAGAAATGACCCTCTCGTGTTATTTTTATTATAACCTATGACAATTGGCTGAATTGATTCTTTCTATGTATAATAATCGTAATTCTGAATTCTAGATTGAAAAAAAAAACAGAAAAGCTGCCCTTAGAATATTTTCTTTTAAGGTTTATTTCTGCCAGGATATGATACATATCATAATGATTAAGTGCTAAACTGTGTGACACCAACTCTAAATGTTAAATGAGTGTAGAGTGGAGGGAAGTCGATGGAAATTAGTCACCAAGAGAAGCTTCAAGGGATGTAGCACAATAGCATTGCTGTGCAGAGCAGGTGGCCTGGAAAGCATCATCAGGGCCATGGTTGAATTTTCTAGCATGGGAACCAATAGAAGCAAAAGCACAGGCACGCAGAAGAACAAGGTACAAGGGTAGATATGAAGAAATACCGAAGAGGAGGAAGGGCTTTCTCCCAGTCTAGCATTCCTCACACATGCAAATGGCCCTGTATGCTCCAGAACATGATTTACTATGCCAATGAATTCTTCAGGCAATTCCCAGAAAAATGGAATCTTTAAGGAGGAAAAGATTAGTATGGCCTTCTCAAAAAGCATAATTAATGCGTTCATATTTTTATAAATATTAAAGTGATACATTTTAATATTATTTTCAAAGTACTTTCCCCTTGCAACCTTCCACCTCCAAACTATTCTCAGATAATGGCAGAAAAGGATAGGAACCTTACTCCATGAGCAAGACGAAGTTTGAAAACGAGGTATTTATAAGCTACCAGTTAGCATATACTAAAATAGGCCCACAAATTATACGGAAGAGTGACCTGGGCAAGAAGCTCAGTGTGTGTATGAGGATGAATGGGTGCTATATTAGTACAGTCGAGTCAATGCACTCTGACTACTTAAAGCAGAATTAGTAAAGGATATTAGACAGTTCGTGGAATTTCCAGAAAAGCCAGAGAATCAGGCTCAGGAGCAGCATCTTCAGAAACAATTTGTAAAATATTCCACCAGAATGTGCATAAGAGTGGCCATACTGCCACAGAGCAGAGGCGCCGGGCGTGTGCATCCAAAACCTCTGTAAGCTCAGTGTCCGCCTGCTGTGCTCCACTACCCTCACCAGGACATACGTGGTAAGAGCACCTTCTTCTCCACACTCTTCCAAATCCAGGTCTCACATGGGTGGTATGTCTGACTATGAGCCTAAGTCACGGGACTGCTATAAATGCAAGGGAGATGGAGAACCAATGAAGGTCTGGCTTTTTCTTTGGGGACAGGGGATGGGAAATATAGGGGGAAAAATTGCTCAAGGATAGAATACGCGAGGAAGCTAAAAAGGTATTATACCCAAAGAAGCTAACAATGTCAACCCATCAAGCCTCTGAATGTAGGGAAAGGGACAGGAGGAGGAAGCAGGGTGACTGTGTGTCTCTCACATTTCTCCTCTTTGAATTTGGGCTTGGCATAAACAGACACATCAGATCATAAGGATAACATGTGGAGGGAATGTGAGGGACTTCTGCCCCTGTTCCCATTTCCCTTACACTCCTCCTCTAAAGATCAGGATCACAGCTGTGCCAACAAGGTAGAGAGTTTGGTCAGGGAGCTGCAGGTCTTGAGATTTAGCTTCCTAGGCCACTTTCAATCCAGACAGACTAAATAAAATACTACCCCAGCCCCCCGCCCATTCCTCAAGTTGGAGGCTTGAGAGGAACACAGCAGACAAAATTAAGAAGATTTAATTTTCCCAAGTTGACATGAGAATTAATTTGTTAAAATATCTTAATTGATTTTTAGAGAGGGAAACACCAATGGGCTGCCTCCTGCGTGCCCCCTAACAGGGATCGAGCCTGCAACCCGGGCATGTGCCCTGACTGCCAACCTTCCAATGCATGGGACAATGCCCAACCAACTAAGCCACACCAGCCAGGGTATGGGAGTTGGTTTTATGGCTCTGTCTGCACCACCAAAGAAGGAGGTTTGCTCCCATCACTTTCAGAAAACATAAAGAAATAATCCCAGAAAAGATGGGAAGTTACAGATCAGAGAGCACATCTCCAGAAAATGTTTGATTCTTTGAGTTCTCTGCAAGAGGGTGATGTCCATAAAAGACTGAGTGCCCAGATGTAGCAGCAAAGGCTGCTCAAGGGTGAGAGGTGGTTCTGGGCCATGGTGATGAACTAGGTGAAGAGGTCTTGTGAGAAAGGAGAAAAAAATACTCTGAAAGGAAGAGAAAGGGTGCCTAGATGGGCAGAGGAGCAACAGGGCGTGAGCTTGGGAAAAGACTGAAGTGGAGGAGGTGCAGAAATCCTTAAAGGCCATGGAGAGGACATTAGACTGGATTCAGAGGAAATAAGGAGTGACTGGGTTTTTATATCAGAAGACAATCAGGGTAGAATTAGCACTAAGAAAGATTCTGCTGCTGTGGATTGAGACTGTAGGGTCTGTTACAGAAATCCTGAGAAGGCCCATGAGATCTTGTGTAGGGTGGACACTGTGGAAGTAGAGAGAAGGTCATGTGCATATGTCAAAAAATGATGTGATGCTGTAAGAGGGTGGCTCTCGAGCCGAATGAGTTGACAATGACTCCAGGGATTCTATAGACAGGACTTTGGAGATGAAACTGATTTTTTTTTTTCATAGGCCTGGAAAATGATAGTGCTTAGTTTGAAGTGATGGTCAAACACAAAATTTTATTTGTAATGTAAATATGTTTATTGTGCATGCTTAGAGTCTGGGATGGAGTCACACATATGTGTGCAGGCCACCCTCATCCCCAGACATGTTGGATTAGATTCAGGATTCCTCACCAGGATCCCTCTGGCATTGTTGTCCTTCTTTCTTCTTGGTGGAATTATTTATGGATAGAAATCTGGTACGATTATTAAAACGGTTTAAAGACATGACAATCCAGAGACTTGGAAAATGTCATCTATTTGCCTCAAGTCACACAGGGAATGGGGGTGGGGGGACAAGATCACAACTAGAATTCCTTGACCTTTAATTACACTCTTATAAGATCAACAAAAGTATCGTTATTATCTACACACAGGAAGAAACTTGAGAAACATGTACTTTTGGTCCATTTCTATGTGGATGAAGTACTTCTGACCACCACTAGTCCCTGCTAAAAAGAGAAGAGACCCAGAACGGGACTAGGTCAAGGAGGCATGGGAGTAATTGTCTGTATTGTGTTCATTGCCCAGTTTACCTCTGTAGTGCTATTATGTCCTCATTTACCAGGTGCTAACTGCTCGCTGGATTAAGAGTGAAAGCAGGTGAATCTCTGTTTCCTGCTATATCATCTGGTCACCACCCACTGCTACACAATAGGCCCAGATGGGTCAGGATTGCAGTCACTTGCTTTTTGGCTATGGTTCAGCCATGAATAGAGATTCCAACTTTGTCATGAACTTAAAGCCGTCTGTGTGAGGCGGTCAGTTGGATCTGTTGGCCCAATATCAATGCTGTATTCATTTCTGGGTTAGCCTGGCCCATGGTAAATACTCAACAAAACGGTTGTTGAACCCAAAAAGACAGTCCTGTGTGACAGCTGTTAGGCTGAGTGTGTTAAACACATTATCTCATGGGATCTTAGAGTCATGCCTGGAACATTACAACACTAGGGACTCTTTGAACAAAAGAAAGCTTCAAAACACACAAAATCCACACAAGAAAACACAGCTATTTTCATTTCTTTCTATTCAGTGCTTGTCTATTCAAAAACATAATTTTATGTATTTTAAACTATGCTATAGGTATAATTTCATTGTTTAACCTAAAGTTATATAATAAGTATTTTCTATGTTGAAAAATAAGCCTCACATTTATCATTTTAATAGCTGCCTAATATTGTTCTATATTGCATGATATTGTCATTATTTAAACATTTCTATACTGTGCAAATTGGTTTCAATTTCTCACCATTGTAAATACTATAATAAATTATATTCATATATATAACGTTTTCATTCTTTAAGATTGTTTACTTAGGTTATATTCCCAGAAGCAGAATTACAGAGTCAATTTGGTATATATTTTTAGAGGTTTTTATTCAAATTGAGGTAATTCTTTTTAAAAATCCTACTAATGTAATATTGTTGTCATTTGAATGTGTGTACTAATTTCACCAAGGTCTCACCATTTTAATCATTTTTAAAACCCTCAGGATAAGTTTATTGGTTTGAGAGAGAGAAACATCAATTGGTTGCCTCCTGTAAGTGTCCCAACCAGGGATAGAACCTGAAACCTAGGTATGTGCCCTGACCAGGAATTGAACCTGCAACCATTTTAATACACCGGAAAATGCTTCATGTGGCCATGTGGCCGGGGCAAGATCTTAGCAATTTTAAATCTGGCTGGTATAAAACCTCATTTCCCTTCTCATGTCCCATCCATTTGGGCACTTATTCTGACCACCTATTTTCCTGTGACTTCTGCTTATATCTCTATACTAAGACGTACTTTTGTTTGGTCTCCTACAGTGAGACAGGCATTGTACGAGGTGCATAGAAATAGAACAGCAGAGAAAAATTGGTTTTCTGCCCTCAAGCACCTTTCAGTCTAGATGCAGAATCAAATAATTTTTTCAAAAGGAAAATTATGATACAGCATGAGGAGGCTTTACTGGAAATAAGTTCAGGAATGAAGGGAGGAGTGATGGAGGGGCCAGACCAAATATTGAATAAGAAGAAGTAACATCAAAATGAAAGCTTGAGAGACAGGTTGGAGTTAGAAAGATGAAGAAGGGTTAGGGAGGGAGATGAGTGTAACTGAGGGGATTGAAGAGCGCTGGGAATAGAGGCAAATAACATGGGCTCGGAGCAAAGTAGATCAGCCTCAGCAGAAAGGAGTAGCTGCATTGACTAGCCAGAGCTCCTGGGCACCAAACACAGTGTGATGGCTCCCAGATCCTTCCCCACTGCCTCCCAGTCACCCTCATGGATGCCATCTTTATCCCTTCCTCCCCTCACAGCAGCCTCTGTTAACTTTCAATTGTTACTCACAAGTGGAGAAATTGAAAACCTAGGGTTGCTCCTGCATTGATAAGCTGGGGAGCGTCTGGACCCGTCTGTTTTTCTTTATGTGTTGGGACAGGAAAGAATCCTCGTAGTTAAGCACTGCACAGAAAATCGCAGACCCAGCAGTGACAATAAAAGCGTGGTCTGCCTTGTGTCTCTACCCTGCAAAAGACCTCAATTCATTTCTTCAGACATCTGTCAGAAATTGCCACAGCGGTTTCCCACGGCCAGACTGCACGCAGCCCTATCTATTTCTTCACTACAGAGGGAGGGATGAGACAGACAAAGAGAAATGAATTTAGTGTGCTGGGGAAGTTAAGCACACACTCGGTGGGAATTTCATTTCCACAGAATTAGCAGCTCTGGCTCAGCGTGAGCGGCACAGTGATGCGCCTTTAATAACAAAGTACTAGTAAATAAAACACAGAGACATTTTCCTATTTGCTGTGGGGGACATTCAGGTACACATGCTCTGCCTCCCTCCTACCTTTTCCGTGAATTCTCCCAGCACACATACCTCTGAATCATCTTTATTCCTGTAAACCAGTGGTCGGCAAACTGCGGCTCGTGAGCCACAACGCTCTGTTGACTAATGAGTTTGCCATCCACTGGTGTAAACCATCATCTGATTGACTGATGGGAGTTGTGCTTGGTACTGGGAGAGCCAAAATAAAATAAAACAAAGTTCCTATCCTCAAGCAACTCAATTTTAATTGGAAAATGGATAAAACTCTAAGACAAACTATATCTGCTCAATAGATCCAGTGGTCATGAGGGTAATGTGTAGAGGGTACATCATGGGGCCTCTGCCCTGTTTCCTGTTTCCTTAAACTCCTCCTGTGATGATCAGGATCACAGTCCAGCATGGCTCAGTGGTTGAGCGTCTACCTATGAACCAGGAGGTCATGGTTCGATTCCCACATGCCCAGGTTGCGGGCTGGATACCCATTGTGGGGCGTGCAGGAGGCAAGCTATCAATGATTCTCTCTCATCAATGATGTTTCTATCTCTCTCTCCCCCTACCTTCCTCTCTGAAATCAATAAAAATATATTTTTTAAAAGATCAGGATCAGAGCTGTGCCAACAGGGTAGAGTGGCCTGTTTAGTCCTTTGGAATTGAAAGTGGCCTAGAAAGCTACTTTCTAGGCCACTTTCAATTCCAAAGGACTAAATAAGATATTTTTTCTTCCTATTCTGCAACTTGGAGCCTTAAGAGGAACATTGGCCTCTCTCTTATTGCCTTTGGGCTACTCCAAAGCTGTAAGAAATTAACCTTACATTCAAATGAAGCCACTCAATGGTCGAATTCCTTGGGACCAAACCCAAAGCCTCCACAAATCCCTAGTTTTATCAAGTCCCAGGACCTGGCAGAGCAGACAACACACCACACTTCTGGCAACTCAGATTGGGCGACCCCTGGGGTAACGTCTGCTAAGTTAGCATAAAGGTGTTCCTTAGAGGAGTATAAGTCCTGGCTGGCAGTACTCCCCTGCCAGCCCTTCCCAGCATCTAGAGCTTCTGTCCAGGTCAAGGGTTGCCATGACTACGTGGCCTGGTACATTGTAATGTCCCACCTTCCCCTCTGCTTGCGGAAGCCCCAGGGAAGTTAGCACTTTGCAGGTGCCAGGCCCACTCTCAAGCTCATTCTCTCACTAGCAAAGGGGTTTTGAAAAGCACTGGAGAGTACAAGGGTTTTCTATCTTCAGTTTGTTGTTAACTTAAGACATGTTTTGAATACATGTGTTGCCAGTAAAAGAGTATTTGTAATCTAATAACTTCCACCAAAATGTGTACCACTTGATGTCTAACCCATTCACCTTCAAACGCACCTTCTTTTTGAGACTTGTCCTGACCTCCTCATTTTCTCCAGGTACGATTAATCAGGTGCTCCCCTCCACTCAACACGGGCTTCTATTTTAAGGTCAGAACCCCCCTGCATGGACTTGTTTACATGTCTAACTTCCCCCAAAGAACTACTATAAGCTACCTGTGGCTGGTGAGGTCTCTAAGATGGCCACAAAAATATCTCCCATGATACATGTTCTTGTACAATGTGACTTCAACACACCTTCCTTCAATAAATGGGATCTATGCCCTGGTTGGTTCGGCTCACTGGTTGGAGCATCAGCCCGTGGACCTAAGGGTCTCAGGTTTGATTCCTGGTCAAGAGCATGTACCTCGGTTGCAGGTTCGATCCCCAGCCCATGGCAGGATGCATGTGGGAGGCAACCAGTCAATGTGTCTCTCTCACATCGATGTTTCTCTTTCCCTCTCTTTCACTCTTTCTCTAAAGATAATGGGAAAATATCCTCAAGAATGGATTAAAAAACACACAAACAAAGAAATGGAATCTATATACCCTTCCTTAGAATCGATTTGGGTTTGTGGCTTGCTTGTAACCCACATGATGCAGTGGAAATGATGCTGCCTGACTTCTAAGGAAAGGTTAGAAAGGGTGCCACAACTTCCACTGATAGCTAGGACATTCTCCTTTGGAGTCATTAGAAGTCCAACCATCACGTGACTACCATGTAGTGAGAAAGCCAAACACATAAAAAAGGCCACATGAGCACTGGTCAACAGCCCAGCTGAGGTCCCAAGCCAACCAACAGAATCCACTGTCAGACATGTGACTGCCAAATGCACCTTTAGATGATGTCAGCCTTCAGCCATATGGTCACCCCAACCCCCGCCCCCAGCCCTGAGCTTTGTCACCTGAGACCAAAGACATTGTGGGATAGTCGAGCCGCCCCCACCATGCCCTCTCAATTCCTGATGCAAAGAATCTGTGAGCAACATAGAAAAAAGCACAGCACGTTGGAGGGGCTGGAATACTACTAAAGATGGATCTACCATTCTTATTTATGCTTTCAAAGTAAGTTTCATATATTTTGATTGTATAAATGAATGCACATAACTTTTTTAAAGTATGTCCAATCATGACTTAGTTGTGATCTATGCCAAGAGCGAACTTCCCAAAAAAGAATATCTCCAAAGATGCTCAAACCCAGAAAAGAAAATGGGAATAAAAGCTAAAATATCACCAAAATGTATCAAGCAAATCTACCTACTGCTGGTTAGAAATGGGCCTTGCTTTAGGATGATACGGGTTCGCAAGCTGTATGAAAATGGTAACTGTTGCTATTTAATAATTTATAGATTCCTTACTTTGCAGCTTACTTTATGGTTTCTTTAATTTGGGCTGGGAGTGCAAAGGAGCAGAGAGAAGATCAGGGACGGTACATTTCTCATCTCTCTTGGATAGGTTCCCAGTGGTTCAGACTGGAATGGCTCAAGGTCTTTTGCTAAGTAAAAAGTTTTGAAACAGATGGCTAAGTTTTTGTTATTCTCTGATTAAACAACAAAAATATAGGCTTTCTTTTCAAGAGAAAAATAGAAAGAAAAGAAGAGAAGAAGAAAGAGAAAATGAAAAGATGCAGTAAATTATATTAGTTTCTGAGTACATCCCTGTGACGTGATGGGGGATAGGGCAAAGGAGAAGGAACAACTGCATGTTAGGACTACAGGTTTCTTTTTTTCTTATTCCCCCCTGGGCTAATTAGAAACCAGAGTGCGCCTAGTGGGAATAGGCCAGAAGACACTGCTGTACTTGGGATTCTGAGTTGGGCCACTGTTTCTACGTAAATCTGTGTGACTGGGCTTGTCAATTCTGTAATGTTGGAGAACTATCCCTCCAGGTAGAACAAATATCCTCTAATTTGCTGTATGGAAGTTTTGTTAAATAAATCATGGAGGCAAAGGAAATTAACAAGAAGCTTTGCCTGGGAGGCAAGACATATTGTATAGGACTTCAAATAATCTGGAGTGCACTTTGCAATTCAGAAGATGTATATATGCCTGAATGTGCAAAGGAAATACTGTTTTATATAGATACACAGTGGTGATACACAGGTATCTATGTGCATATATATATATATATATACATATATATATATATATACCAATGCATATATATATATGAATACAACTTTAATCTTTATGTATATATACATTTTTCCTTCTCTACAATAAAAAGCCAAAAGAAAGTCTGTATATTAGTGAATGCTCACAGCACACATACCTCTGAATCATCTTTACTCATTTTAACAATCATCTGATTGACTGATGGGAGCTGGGCTTGGTGCTGGGAGAACCAAAATAAAATAAAGCATGGTTCCTTTTCTCAAGCAACTCAATTTTAATTGGAAAATGGATAAAACTCAAGCTGTCCCTGAGACAAACTATATTTGTACAATAGATCCAGTGGTCTCAGATTGCATTCAAGTATTTATTGAGCATCTATTATGTGCCTGTCCCTGCCCTTAGTGCTGCAGTTACAAAAGAGTGAGGCACCATACCTACAAGATATTATAATATGAAAGGGGGAGATGAAAATATAAACAAATAATTATAATCAGCACGAATAGAATTGTGTATAAAGTGGGGAGGCAGCTTGCAGGAGGGAATGATGAACCTAGATTGGGATTGAAAAAGGAAAAGGAAAGGGTTACCAGTAGGTGCAGAAAAGCTTCATAAAGACAGTGGCATTAAAGCCTGGGTTTTGAAGAATAAATAGGAGTGTCTATGAGAAATCATTAATGAAACATTCCATGCTAGGTTTAGGGAACAGGATAGGAAATGACATAGTGACATAAAATAGCACCATTTGTTTAGGAAACTAATTATTTTCTTGTTGTTGGAGTGAAAACAATGGGTGACTGTGGTAAAGGGTCAAGGCAAAAGAAAGAAAGGCTAAGGGAAGATGTGGAAAGTGGGGAATGGCTGCAGAATCCGTAGGAGGGAAGCCATGCCACTCTTCTAGCTGTAAATAGCCGGGCGGTTTTAGAGGTGGGTGAGGCATGCTGACTGGTCACCAGGACCACTTTCTCCCTCGCCTCCCAGTAGTGAGCAGCTGGAACACATTCTGGGGGCAGCTCCAGAGGCCAACCAAGAAAGCAATGAATAGGAAAAACAAGCAATTCTAGAAGTGTTGGAAGAATTGACCGCATCTATCTTTTCTTAATCTTCCCACCCTCCACCCCCGACCGTGTTTATCTTGAAGAAACGATTTAGCTTAACAGTGATAGCTACTTTCAAATACCGAAAAACAGCAGTTAGATCACTTTCACGAACCTTTAGAGGACTGGACTAGGAATAATGAATGAGTGGAATGTCCCAAGTGAGCATATTTTGACTCCTGAAAAGGCAGAACTTTCTAACAGTCAGAGCTGTCCAACTCGAGCCGGGCTGTGTTGAGTAGGTAAGCTTCCTGCAGCTGAAGTGTCCCAGCACAGGCTCATTACTCTTGAGTGTGTGTGTGTGTGTTGGGGGAGGGGGGTGGGGAGGGCTGGAGAGGGAATTACTACATCAGGGCAGATTGCACATGAGTGACCACGTCAAAGACTCCATGAAGAGGATCACAAATGCAAGTATATTAAGGGTTCAGGAAGGTAGCCTCCGTGAATAAAGTGCCTACATAGGAAAATGGGGAGTCAGAGGGGCTATGGCTAACTATACACCCAGTTTACAATAATGTTCAGATTTCTTTTTTAAAAAAAATTAAACAAAATATGCATCAAACAAAACCTGTCTGTGGACCTAATTTGTCCTGCTGGCCTTCAATGTGTGCCTTCAGTCTGTTTTCTCAGTCCTAATAGGCTCTGGTCTAAGTTCTGTCACTAGGTACACTGATCTCGGGCCAGTTCTCTCCCACTGTAGCTCTCAGTTTCCGCATTTGTTCTAGGAGAGGCTGAGATGATCACTGAGTCTGGCTTCATTTTATCTCCCAACTGCAGGCAAAAGCGGAACCAGGAGGACAGAACACAGGCTTGGTAGACAGCAAGCATTCTTCCTGTTAGTCTTTATTACTTAAAGGGACACTGCTTTCTTACAGAACTCTGCACCAGGATGAATAGAGATGAGCTTTTTGAGACAAGGGCTATCTCATAATGAAATTTCTTGTTCTCTTTATTCTTATTTTAATATTAAGAGTACATTAAAAAGTACAAGACTCTTTCTGTTGCCTGGGTCCTGATCTGAGCTGGGTGTGGGAAGCGCGAAGCAGCCATGGGGGCAGGAGACCTCCTTCAGAAGGGGTGAGGGTTCAAGCCCCTGCTATGTTGGGGGGGTGAGGGTCTGTGCCCCACTTCTGTTGCCCCCCCCCCCCAAGTTCTCTCCTGATGGCCCCTCTGCGACTGTGCCTGTCTTAGGTTGTTCCTTCCTTGAGGAATCTTACCCGTCTCTGGCTAACCAGCCATCCTCCAGGGCCAAGCAGGGTGGTGTGAGGTTCAGTTCTGTCTCCTTGGTAGCCTATGCCCCCGTGGCCTCCACACCCAGCACCTGCCTTGGGATCCCCTGGCCTGCTGGCAGGGTCCCAGTGCTGATCACATATCTCGGGGAACTCGGGTTTCTTCTCCAGTGAGGGCCCAGCTCACACAATTGGGTGTGAGACAGATCCATGGTACCAGCCCCCACGAGGCTTCAAGCTCAGCATGAACAGAAAGCTCAGGTAACAGCTGAGGGCAATTGGATTGTGAGAAGAGGGTCCCTCTTGGCACAAAGGGCAAGAGGGGCCAATATAGGATGCTCAAGTGCCTTCCCAGTGCCTTAATTCCTTCTGCAAGGAATTAAATCCTTTCATGTCCTTTTTTTTTTTTTTTTTTAATTGCTGCCAACCATTCAAAGAATTAGTTTGTAAGTTTGTTTGGGATAATTGTAAAATATGCTGTTGTAAAATATCTAAAATTATGACATTGTAGAATAATATCATGTAAGGATATTCTTTGCCTTAGGCCCTGGCAATTCCATTTCAAACTGGCTGTCAATTTCTTTTTGTAGCTTTATATAAACTTTGTCAGGGAGGCAAAAACACAAATTACTTACTTTAGTTCAAGAGGCCAAATATTTTGACTTTCAATTACAATCCTTATGATTTTTGAAGGAAACTTCTCTTTGTTTCCTCCCAAAATAATTTTCAGTCTACAGAGAGTTTCATTTAAAAATTTCTGTCACATGAAACAATTTCTCTTAAGGCTATGGTGACCACTAGTATTGGTTAGATTTAGTATTTTATTTTTATTTTATAATTTTTTTAATAATTTTTTTTTAATTTTTATTTTTTACATATGTGTCCTTATTTCTCCATAACCCCCCACTCCCCACTTATGCCCCGCCCCCTTGTTGTCTGTGTCCATTGATTAGGTTCATATGCATGCATACAAGTCCCTTGGCCCAGCTCACATCGAGATACAGGTGACAGAGACTTGGCCCAGCTCAGATCGGGACCCAGGTAACAGACAAGAGACTTGGCCGACAGCAGTTGCCCTATATCTAAATTCAGCCGAGCATCTGGAATGCTCAGGGCCCACTCAAGAATGCAAATAATCCTTCCCACTAATATTTACAGGGTAAACTAAGATTGTTGGTAGAGTATTAAATTTGACAGTAAAATAGTAATCGAGTTTTCAGATTAATTTAAATAGGCTAATTGAAATAAGTGAATATTCAAGTAAAGTTAATTGTACTGGACAAAAAGCTGTTCTTAAAGTAATAACTAAAATTTCTATTGGTAGTTCATCTCATGGTAAAATTCCTGACTATGCAATGAACCTAAAGCAGTCATATGTGTAGGCAAAAAAAAAAAAAAAACAAAATTTTAAGTTATCAAGACTGCATTATAAAATTTACAAAAACCTCCATTAATTAAAAAAGGGGGGGGGGTTGTAGGGCAATATCATGTAAGGAAAAATATCCTATAAGTAAATTACATCTAGAAAATTTTTACTTTACCAATTTAAGTTTCATTTGCAATGCTAACAGCAAGACGGCCATTAAAAACACACATGGCGTCTAAATAAGACAAAGGAAAATTGTTTGAACAAAAATAAAAAGGATCCCAAATCAATTATATAGAAAAGATTCCTTTATTAACTTGTGGTCGAGAATACATTTGTATATTTTCAGAAAACAACCCCAAGACCAGATGGATTCCTGCAACAGAGAGGAATTGACAGGTGTGCTCCAACCACTAAGACAAGAGGAAAAAACAGTCCAGAGATGGAAGACGCTGACAACGCCTTGCCACGCAAGCAGTCAGCAGCTGTGCACCGCTGCAGGTTACCTAGGACCAAACCAGAGAGGGTCGGACATGCATTGCCAACATGTGCCCACCATCCAGATATCATTGCTGACATGTACACATAAGGAACTGTTAGACATTGAAACGGGGACTCAGAACTGTTGGACATTGAAATTGGGACTCAAACATATTTTTGTTTTATCTTGTTTTGTTATTATATGTTTATTTCTAGTCTGCAAAGGCAAAACTCTTTAAAGGAAAGAAATGGTGGGAAAAAGATACAGAGGCAAAGAAGCATTGAACAGACTGTCAAACTACATTGGGAAGACAGGGGAGGTTGGGCGAGGGGGGCTGTAAGAGACCAACCGAAGGACTTGTATGCATGCATATAAGTACAACCAATGGATATAAGACACTGGGGCTGGGGGGAGGGCGGGCAGGTGAAGGCATATACTGGGGGGTAGGGGAGGTCGGGGGGAGATCAATGGGGGAAAAAAAGGAGACATATGTACTACTATTTGTAATACTTAAAACAATAAAAAAAATGCTAAAAAAAAAAAAAGTACAAGAGAGTAATCGATCTAAAGTCCAAGTTCCATAAAGAGAATTAATAAATGTTCGATTCACATCATATATTTTTTATATAATAAAACATTAAAGGTGTGACTCGGTATGCCTCTGGGGTCCCTTTACCTCCAGAAGCAGCCATTGTGAAGTTAGTTCAAAACCTGCCCTTTATGCATTACATGTTGACTACAGTATATGTATGTACCATAAATAATGCCTAGTCAGTTTATGTCCTAAAAACTTACATAAATGCATTATATTTTACAGATCTACATGTAGTACATAGTATTTTCACTCAACACTGCACTCTGAGGGACTCATCTAAGTTGAAACATCCACATTTAATTCCTTCATTTTAATTGCTAAATTACATCCTATTTATATACAGCAATTTATTTTCTCCTTAATTTAAACTCCTTCCACTTGTTTACTTAAAAAAATGCATTGAACTTGCCACATTTTGTTTATATGTGACTATACCTTGGCGTGGAATTGCTGGGTCATCAGCTGCCTACAGTGTCAACTTTACTCACCATTGCCAGCTTACGATCCAAAGTTTGTGTGCCAATCGAAACTCCCTCCAGCGGGGTACATGAATTTCTGTTTTGTCAGATCTTGTCACCATTTGGTATTCTCAGACTTTGAAATATTTGACCAATCTGATCTGTGTGAGAAACATCATTCAAGTTTTAAACTGCATTTCTCTAATTAGTAAAGTTGAGCATATTTTCATTTAAAAAAAAATATATATATATGTATTGTTAACAGTATTACCAATGTCCCCTATCACCCTCTCTTTTCCCCTCTCTACCGAGCCCCAAGTCCCCTCCCAGGCCTTCACCACACTGTTGTCTGTGTCCATGGGCTATACATGTATGTATATAAGTTCTTTGGTTTATCTCTTCCTGCCTCCCATCCTCCCCTCTGAGATCTGTCAGGCTGTTCCATGCCTCCATGCCTCCAGACTCATTTTGTTGGTCAATTTCTTTTGTTCATTAGATTCCACAAATAAGTGAGATCATGTGATATTTGTCTTTCTCTGACTGGCTTATTTTGCTAAGCATAATACTTTCCAGCTCCCTCCATGCTGTCTCAAAGGGTAAGAGATCCTTCATTTTTTCAACTGCATAATATTGCATTATTATTGTCAACTTAGCTCCTTTCCCATAAATAACGTGTTTATATCTTTTGCTTGTTATTCAGCTGCATAATTTTTCTTTTTTTTTGGCGGGGTAGGGTGGTGGGGGAGACAATTCTACATGGTGGCCAGCAGGAAGCACTTTAGAGCTGGCCAGCATGAGTTTTAATTCCAAAATTGTCACTGATAGTTGTTGTGTACTTCGGGGGTGTTACTTAACCTCTCTGTGGCTCTGTTTCTTCATCTGTAAAACTGAGATAATAATAGTGTCTCACAGGATTATTATGGTGATTAAGAAAGTTAATGTATGCTACAGATCCTGGCATATAGTGATGTTACAGGTGGGAAAGTACACCTTATATATTCTGGATAGATTCTTTGTCTATTATACATGCTGCAAAATGCTTTGATTTTGGGCTTTGTTAGCTTTTATTATACAGGTTTTTTAAATTTTTAATGTAAATTTATCAATTTTCTTTATAATTTATGCTTTTCCCCAAGTATCTAAATACTTTTTTCACAGGATCATAAAGTTGTCCTCTTATCCACTTTAAAATAATTTTTAACAAATTTAGGCCTTTAATATATCTGGAATTTGCTTTTACATAGTAGAGGTAATGCTCTAATTCTCTTTCTTTCCATACAGATAGCCAATTATTCCAATAAGTTCTGATTTTTGAGGGCACCTTTAAAAAAATGTTTGCATTGATTTTAGAGAGAGAGAAAGAGAGGAGAGAGAAACATCGATGGGCTGCTTCCTGCATGCCCCACATGGGGGATTGAGCCCACAACTCAGGCATGTGCCCTGACCAGGAATCAAACCAGCAACCATTTGGTGCATAGACGACGCTTAACCAACTGAGCCACGCTGGCCAGGGCGAGGGCACCTTAATAGTAAATCAAATTTCCATATAAGCCAAGGTCTCTTTCTAAGCTCTCAAGTCTGTCCAATATTTCTGTTTTTAACCCTGCAAAATACCACATTGTTTTAATCATTTACATACAATTAAATAATTAAAATAATTCTTGATATGCAGAAGAGCAAATTCTCCTAGTTCTTCTCATAATTGTCCTGCATAGTCCTGAATATTTACCTACACGGAAATTTTAAAATAATTTAATCAAATGTCTTGAAAAAAATCTTTGGGATTTTCATATAAATTACACTAAAGTTGTAGTCTATTTGAAGAATAATTTACAGTACATGTTCAAAATGGTGAGCTTGTATACGCATAAACAAAATAACTTTTGACTTTGTATAGTTTTATAATTTTCTTCCATAAAAGCATTAAATATTATTGTTAGATTTCCTTTTCCTTAGGTACCAGGTATATTTGAATGCAGTTGTGAATGAAATCTTTTTTAAAAAATAGCATTTTCTATTTTCTAATTACTGGTAAATAAAATCACACATTATAATCATTCTTGTATGTTGATCTGATTTCAAATAACCTTCTCCAATACTTTCATTCTAAGTGGTTTGACTGTGGGTTCTTTTGTATTTTGTCTGCAAACAATGATATCATCTACAAATAACAGTTGTGCCTCTTTCTTTCCAATAATTATACAATTAAATCCATTCTCTTGCATTTTTTAATCAGCTAGAGCTTCCTGGCCTGGCTACACAAAAGGGGACTTAGTAACTAGTTTCTTATCTTGAGTTTAATGCGAATGCTTCTCAAATGTTCCTTAAGGACAGCATTGCTCTGGATTTGGAATGGATGCTCTGGATTATGTTAAGCAAGTTTCTTTCTGTTGTTAATGTATTAGATTTTTTTCTCTTAATTTACAACTAGGTATTGACTTTCACAAAATATTTTCTACTTCTATTGAGATGCTTACTTTTATTCTATTTTCTCTTAATGTGTTGAATTATATAGGTTTTATTTTTCACCTATTTTATTTACTTATAATATTAATTTACCTTTGTATTCTTGGAATAAATTGTTTTATCATGATGTACCCTAAGTACAGTTCTGGATTTGCTAGCATATTATCATATTTTATTCACATGCCATAGTGAGATTGGACAATAAATATCATTTCTTATACTCTGTACCTAATTTTGATATAACAATAGGTAGTTTGTTCTCTTCACCTATTCACTGAAACAGATTATATAAGATAGGGATTATGAGTTACAACTTTTGGGAAAATATTGCCATAAAATGTGTGGGCTTAATAACCTTTATAGGGAGAATTTTTTATCACTGATTCAATTACTTTTACTATAGATGATCTTTTTCCAATAAATGTTTGGGAGAGTCAATTTGCATTCATTTTATTGTACTGTAGTAAAATAAAATGTTTTGTATGATATTAATTATTTAGAAGTTCTGTGACCTTTTTTAAACTCATATATGATCAACTTTCTAAATTAATATATTTTAAGTGTGTGCTTTAAAATTTCATGTGTTCCCTACTTTTTGGACATAAGAATATAGCTATGTTATGTTATGTTATGTTATGTTGTAATGTTATGTATGTTACATTACAATACATCACATATGTTACGTGAGAGTGAGCAAATGTTCAAATCTTTCGCATTGTTACAATACGGACCTCTTGATCTATCAGTTTCTAAAATAAGTGTTAAAATCTTTACACAAGTATTACATAGTTCTAGATTTCTTTTTGTCATTCTATCTGCATTTATTTTATAAATGTATATAAATACAGGATGTCCCCCCAAAAATGTATACACACTTTAACAACTGAAGATAGCTGTAGATTCTACTACATTTTGAAAATGTATTTTAATAAACACTGCCTTCAAAGTGTGTATACATTTTTTGAGACACCTGTATATATAAACTCATGATAGTTACAGTTTCAGTTATATTATCAGTATACTATGTTGGTACAGCTTGGGTTCTTCAGGAAGCAGACACCCAGATAATTAACATGTATGATGTTTATTATGAAGGACTCTTGGAACCAAAACCTGAAGAAGGCCAGGGAAGGAAATGGGATTGGGCAGAAGGAGATGTTGAGCTGTGATGTAAACTCAGTGAAGATCTAAAATGACGCCATGAGGAGTCTGGAAATGGGACAGTTCTTCAGAGTTGTCTCAGTTAAGGCAAGGGAGCCAGGACATTATTCCTGACAGGCTTCCCTGGAAAGAAGTGTGCCTTTGGGTGAAGCAACTTTTTCAGTGGATGTAATCCTCTAGTACAGGCTAACAGGTGAGGGCTGTCTTCTAACAGTACTCCTCGAAGTTTGGGGAGTAAGTCCTTCATTACTAAAGAGAGATCCAGGCAGAGTATCACAGTATTTATCACAGTCTACCTCTTATGCTGGTGAGATCCATTTTTTTTCATGTAGATTCTGAGAGCAGCTCTTCTAGCATTCCTGTGGGCTTCTATTCCTGGGGAAAACTTGGAAAACCATGAGTGTGATAAACTACAGTCCCCACCTTTGGAGCTTGTCTCAGAGCCATAAGTTATCCTCATTATCTTCTTTCTCTACTATCCATTAATTAATTCCTCTTGTCCTCAACTAGCACTTCTTGTGGTCTTGGAGATATACCTGGTGAAGTGAACTAGATCTTTATTCTTGTCGGGGTCTAATTTCATCCCTAGTTACTATGACATTCTCAAACCAGAGTTATTACACTTGTTTATTTGCTGTCAAAATTTGTTATAGGAGCACTAAAAGATATCCAAATGTATCATCTGGTCACTAAGTATATTCATCTTCTCATTATGTAACAGCATCCTTATCTACTCCTGCCAAAATGATGATTCATTTTATTACCTGCTGGTTTCTTGGCATGAGCTGATCTAAGTGCCCAGACATGGGCCCAAAGTAGAGCCAATTCAAAGTTGACAGCTTTCATACCATCTGGTGTATAACCCAGACTAGTATTCCCAGATAACTCTCCCATGTATGGAATATAGTCTAAAGTCCAAAGAGACATACCAGGCATTTTGCGACCTTCTTTAAGCTGGAAGTATGAGTTTCAATAATTTGTTCTTTCTAGGGGTAAGAAGGGTGATTCTTATCATGCCACAAATACAAGACACCTACAATTTTACTGATGTAGCAGGTCCTGAATCTTCAAAGGCTTCATCTCCCACCGTCTGGAGCACAACTTCTTAAATCCTTCAACTAGCATCTAATTTTGTTAGCCTGATATAATCAATATAATGAGCAAAAGTTAGATTCTATGTGTATGTTCATATAGTCTACGTATCTTCAGACTATATTTTGACTGAGAACCAGTGTTTTTAAAAAAACAAAAAACAGTTCTAGAGCAAACCTGTATTGTATCCCATTATTCTTTTTAAGTAAATGAAACTCTTCCAGTCTCCCTCTCCCTCTTTTTTCCTAAGGATGGAAAATAATTAGTTTGCTAGATCAATGACTGTAGACCCTATATCTGATGGCATGTTAACCTACTCTAGCAAAAACGCCACATCTGCCATTAGGTTTAATGTCTGGCTATGTTTGTAGTCTTCCACTCTAATACTTGAGGATATGTCTGTATTTCAGTGTCCTGATTGCTGAATTAAATGGAGACATGAGAATCATCATTCCCCTATCTTTCAATGGATTTAAAGGTGGTACTAATTTCACCCATTCATATTGAACTATTAACTATCTTGAAACAGGGGTGAGGGGATGAGGTGGTTCAATTGGCTTCCAGTTGACCTTTTCCACTAGAAAATTCTTATTCTTCATGCCAAGAACCCAACATAAGTGTTGTACCAACTCCCAAATATCTATAAGAATAAAAGGGTAATATGCTCATTAGACCAGATGTACTTCCAGACGTCCTTCCAGATGAAGCGGGGCTGGAGGGAAGCCAGCCCAGGTCCAGAGTGCCTGCAAGTGGCCAGCGGGGAGAAAGGGGGAGCCAGCCTGGGTCCTGGGTGGCTGCGGGAAGACGGTGTTGGCAGTTGGGGGAAGGAAGGCCTACTCTTGCATGAATTTTGTGCACCAGGCCTCTAGTATGTATTATAATTGCATATTGGGGTCTAGGGAAATGACCACTGGTTGGGTTCACATATACTGTGACCCACTATGAGCTTATCTTGGCTATTGCATGCCCTATTCTAACAGAGGGACCATGATGACATTTTGGCATCAATATCAACTTGGACTCTGTATCCAACAATCCTCAGAATGCTTGAATATTCCTCTTTCTCTAGTTGCCTGAAAAATGGCAGTAGGTCCTCTTGAGATAGGTCTGAAGAAGCCATTGCCTTGTGTATTTGCCATTAAGTTGCAGAGGCCTTCACCAAAATAGTCTCCTTATTAGTCAGTGGGGTCTGGGTCTGAAAACTGGATATTGGACAGAGGATTATAATTTTTATCAGAATGATTGCCCTTAGCCTTCTGATCATCATCTTCAATTTCTTTTTATTTTGCAGATACACTAGTACTCATGTTGGAGCCCATATATATTTGCCCCTAAGGAAGCCCCATTCTTTTAGCCATCTCCACAGCTTTCTCAAAGTCAGATTCCTGGCTGGTCTTCCAACCATGCCTTTAATATAATAATTGTACTCATCTGGCCTCTGGGTATAAAATATTGCCACCTGCCCTCTATTGTTTGCAGTCAAAGTGTACTAGGATCCCTTTCGCTATTAATTAAAGGAGCCTACTTCTGTAATGGCTTCTTCTACCATCAGCCCGACTTAGAGAAGAGAAGCACTATCAAACTTCCTACTGATGCTGGCGCTTTTCCCACCAGTACATTTCTTATTGTCTTGTAAATAATATATCCTCTTGGCCGTCTTGGGATATAGTCATTTAATGAGTTTTTGGTCTTTTATTGTATATCTACTCTAAATTGTCCAATTCTCTGAGCCTTTTAATTTCTTTTTTCCACCTCCTATCATGATCATTCTGGCTTCTATTCCTCACTTCATGTAGAGCATCCCTTTTTCTCTGTTTCTAGGAGCCATCACACCTGCTTGTTCACAACTTCTCCCGAGGTCCTGGCCAGGAAGTTAATGCCTGCATTCCTGTAATGCACTCCCACGTTGACCAAGTCTCTTTCACCCAAATTCATGTTCCTTTCTCTCAACATAACAGCTTCAGGGCGCAGTACCAAGTACCTTTCTAGATCCTGCTGGTACATGCTGGTAGGTTCTGAAGTTCCTTTATTAGTCTCTTTCTCCTCCCTAGTAGGCTCAGGTATACTATAATCTCCTATGGCCCGGTTATGTTCCGACTTAATCCTAGCTATTGGCCTGCTAACTGGGTTTGAGGGAAGTGGGGGTGAGAAGAGATGGGGACAGAACCTGGGGGCAGGGTGGAGGTGACATGTTGGCCCTGCATCATCTTCAAACAAGAGGGAATACTAGCTCTTCAGATAAAACATATGATCATTTCAATCTGATTATTTCAATAGATGCAAAAAAAGGCATTTGACACAATTCAATATCCTTTCATGATAAAAAATAAACTGTCAAAAAATTAGGTATAGAACGAATGCACCTCAATGTAATAAAGACCATATATATGAAAAGTCCACAGCCAACAGTACCCAATTATGAAAAGTTAAAAGCCTTTTCTCTAAAAAATGGAAATAAGACAAGGATGCCCACTTTTACTACTTCTATTCAACATAGTACTGGAAAACTTACACAGCATTTAGACAAGAAAAAGAAATGTCATCAAAATTAGAAAAAAAGGAAATTGTCTGTTTGCAGATGACGTGATATTATATGGAAAACCTCCAAATACCACCTCAAATCTGTTAGGATTGATAAATTCAGTAAGGTTCAGACTACAAAATCAATATATAAAAATTAGTTTCATTTCTATGCACTAACAATAAATTATCTGAAAGAGAAATTAAGGAAACAATCTCATTTATAATAGCATCAAAAACAATAAAATACTTAGGAATAAATTAACCAAGCAAATGAAATATCTGTACACTAAAAACTACAAGATGTTGATGAAAGAAATTGAAGAAGACATTTATTTAAATGAAAAGAAGCCTGCATTCTTGTATTGGAAGAATTAATATTGTGAAAATGCCCATACTATCAAAAGTGATCAATAGATTCAGTGCAATCCCTCTCAAAATTGCAATGACATTGGTCACATAATAAATAAAAAATCTATCCTAAATTTTGCATAAACCATAAAAGACCCCAATACCAAATAGCCAAAGCAATCTTGAGAAAGGAGAGCAAAGCTATAGGTACTACATTTCCTGACTTCAAATTATATTACAAAGCTAAAGTAATCAAAACAGTATTGTATGGCATAAAAACAGAAACATAAACCAGTGGAACAAAATACTGGTAGAGATCCCAGAAACAAATCCAAATATGTACGGTCAACTAATTTTTGACTAGAGTGCCCAAAATATACAATGTTGAAAGAATAGTTTCTTCAATAAATACTGTTGGGAAAACTATATCCACAGGCACAAAAATAAAACTAGACCCTCATCTTATACCACTCATAAAAATTAACTCAAATTGGATTTAAGATTTAAATGTTAGACCTGAAACCATAAATCTCTTAGAAGTAAACATAGGAAAAGCTCTTTGACTTCTAAGATAAGACACCAAAACACAGCCAATGAAAGCAAAAATAAACAAATGGGACTATATCAAACTAAATAGCTTCTGTATACCGTACAAAACAATCAATAAATTGAAAAGGCAACATTCAGAATGCAGTTCTATGGAATGCAGAAAACGAGTATGTCAGTTCTTTAAAATATTACAAATTAAATTACCATATGATTCATCAATCCTACTTTTGAGTATATAACCAAAGGAAATGAAAGTAGTATATAAAAGAGATATCTGCACTTCCATGTTCATTGTGGCATTATTAGCAATAGCCAAGATTTGAAACAATCTAAATATCCCTCAAAACATAAAAAAGTGATATATATAATATTTATATATACATATATTATTCATATACACAAATATATACATACATTATACAATTCACATATATCTATCTAATAAAAGAGTAATATGCAAATTGACCATACCTCTGCTATACCCACCAGCCACGCCCACCAGCCACACCCACCAGCCAATCAGGAGGGAATATGCAAATAAACCCAAACAAGATGGCTGCAGCCACAGAGAGCAGGAGGGAGGCTTGGGTTTCCCTGGCAATGGAGGAATCCAAGCTTTCTGCCTGCCCTTGCCAGCCCAGGCCTCCACTCCAGGCTACAAAGTTTCAATTGTAGAAGATAAATAAATCCCAGATCTCAGGGCCTCTGCTTGGGTTGCGGGGGGGGGGGGGGGGGCGTGGCCGGCCTGCAAACCACCACAGGCCTCTCGCCCAGGCCGCCCCACACCCCAAGGGAACCCCCACCCTAATCCCGGTCACCCTTCAGGGAAAACCAGCTGGCCCCCACCCATGCACCAGGCCTCTATCCCAGGGGTCCTCAAACTACGGCCCACGGGCCACATGCGGCCTGCCAAGGACATTTATCCGGCCCGCCGGGTGCCACTGCCTGTCCTGCTTAGCAGCTGATTCGTCCCGGGCCTGCAGTGCGCATAGGAATTTGTTCATAGTTTTGTTTTTTTTTAAACTATAGTCTGGCCCTCGAACGGTCTGAGGGACAGTGAACTGGCCCCCTGTTTAAATAATTAGAGGACCTCTGCTCTATCCTATCTAATAAAAGAGTAATATGCAAATTGACCATCATTCCAACACACAAGATGGCTGTCCCCATGTAGTCAAAGATCCTGCCCCCATGTGGACACAAGATGGCCATCACAAGATGGCCAGCAGGGGAGGGCAGTTGGGAGGAACCAGGCCTGCAAGGGAGGGCAGTTGTGGGCAATCAGGCCAACAGGAGAGGGCAGTTTGGAGGGACCAGGCCTGCAAGGGAGGGCAGTTGTGGGTGATCAAGCCTGCTGGGGAGGGCAGTTAGGGGTGACCCGGCTGGCAGAGGAGGGCAGTTGGGGGTGACTGGGTCTGCAGGGAAGGGCAGTTGGGGGGGACCAGGCCTGCAGGGGAAGGCAGTTAGGGGCAAACAGGCTGGCAAGGGAGCAGTTAGGCATCAATCAGGCTGGCAGGGGAGTGGTTAGGGGGTGATCAGGCTGGCAGGCAGAAGCAGTTAGGGGCAATCATGAAAGCAGGCAAGTGAGCAGTTGGGAGCCAGCAGTCCAGGATTGTGAAAGGGATGTCCGACTGCCCGTTTAGGGCCTAAACAGGCAGTTGCACATCCCTTGAGGGGTCCCAGATTGGAGAGGGTGCAGGCTGGGCTGAGGGACACCCCCCCTCCCCGTGCACGAATTTCATGCACTGGGCCTCTAGTACTTATATAAAATCATATATATGTATACACATACATATATATGTAATTCAGCCATAAAGAAGGAAATCTTGCCATGTGAGACAAAATGGATAAATCTGGAGCACATTATGCTAAGTGAAATAAATGAAGAAAGATAAATACTATATAATATCATTTATATGTAAAACATCTTTTTTAAAAGAAGTTGATTTTATACAAACAGAATAGCATGGTGGTTCCCAAGGGCTGGGGATAGGGGAGAATGGGAGATGTAAGACAGAAGACATGAACTTTAGTTATAAGAAGAGTAAGTTCCGAGGATCTATTGTACAGCATGACGAATATATTTAATAATATAATATTGTATACTTAAAAGTTGCTGAGAGATCTTAAGCATTCTCACCACACACACAAAGAGTTAACTGTAATTATTCTACAGCATATATATATATATATATACACATTAAATCATCATATTGTACAATGTAAACATACACAATTGTATTTTAAATTATTTCTCAATGAAGTTGGAAAAAGTAAACCAATAGGAAGCATTCTGAACATAACAAGGAATTCAGTGATGCATGGCTAAAGATTTGGTTGGAGCAACATGATGCAGGTACTCACATGCCATGTTGGTCCTCTGGGAGTCTTTGAATATAATCAGGGTATAAAAGTCATCCTAATTTACATCCTATAAGAGAAAGAGCTATAGATAATTCAGGAGGGAATGCAACTAAGTCCTGATATGCTTCTGCTAATCCAAAAATAGCTTTATTTCTGTAGCAGAGTGAAAAGTCTCATCCTGAGATTGTGTATCACATTCCTGGAGGCTGGAAGACTGTCTTTCATGGGATGCAAAATGACAGTAAGAGCAGAGTTCCTGATTGGAACCAAAATAGGATTTTCATTCAACAAACTTTTTAAAAATGTGGTTATAATGCACCATGCTTGATGTCAAATAAGAATGAAAGCTACTATCAACCAGTTTAAGGACTCATAGGGATACAAAAACATAAAAAAAAAAAATAGACACAGTGTTCTGTGATAAGAAGTTCAATAAGAAGAAGTAAGCATAAGGCTTTCCGTTTTTAATTTTTGGGGGAAACTCCATACTGTGTTCCACTGTGGTTGGACCAGTCTGCATTCCCGCTAAAAGTAGATGAGGGTTCCCTTTCCTCCATATCCTCTCCAGCACATTTTTGTTGACTCATTGATTATAGACATTTTGACAGGTGTGAGGTGATATCTCACTGTGGTTTTAATTTGCATCTTTCTGAAGATTAGTGATGTTGAGCATCTTTTCATATGTCTATTGGCCATCTGTATGTCCTCTTTGGAGAAGCCTCTATTCAGGTCCTTTGCCCAGTGATTCCACTTCTGGGAATTTATCCAAAGAAACCTGGAACACTAATTTGAAATAACATATGCACTCCTATGTTCATTTCAGCATTATTTACAACAGTCAAATAACCCAAGTACCCATCAGTAGAAGAACGAATAAAAAAGCTGTGGTACATTTACATAATGGACCACTACTTGGCCATAAAAAAGGAAGAAAATCTTACCTTTTGTAACAGTATGGATGAATCTAAAGAATATTATGCTGCCCTGACTGGTTTGGCTCAGTAGATAGAGCATCGGCCTGCGGACTGAAGGGTCCCAGGTTCGATTCCAGTCAAGGGCATGTACCTTGGTTGCGGGCACATCCCCAGTAGAGGGTGTGCAGGAAGCAGCTGATCGATGTTTCTCTCTCATTGATGTTTCTAACTCTCTATCCCTCTCCCTTCCTCTCTGTAAAATTTCAATAAAATATATTTTAAAAAAAAGAATATTATGCTAAGTGACGTAAGTCAGAGAAAGGCAAATACCATGTGATTTCACTTACATATAGAATTTAATGAACAAAATAATCTAACAAAGAATAGAAACAAGAGTATAGATATAGAAAACAGACTGACAGTTGTCAGAAGGGAGGGCAGGGCGTTGGGGGCTAGATGATAAAAGTGAAGGGCTTAAGCAAAAATAAATAAATAAGTAAATAAAGAAAGAAAGAAAGAAATCACAGGCAACAGTATGGTGATTGCCAGAGGGAAAGGAAAGTGGACGAGGGCAAAGAGAAGATAAATGGGGACAGAAAGGGAATTGACTTCGGTCAGTGAATGCACAATGTAGTATGTTGATAATGTTTTATCAAGTTATAAACTTGAAATCTGTATGATTTTATTGACCACTGTCACTCCAATATATTCAACTGGAAAAAAAGTAAGCATAAATAGAATAGAAGCACAGAGGAGGGACACAGCAGAGCTACAAGGAGGGGGCTCCAATTTTGACTCTGTAATTAATTATTAGCTCTATGACTTTAGGCAAAAAATGTAATTTCATGGGTCCTCATTGCCCTTATCAGCAAAATGAGAACATTGGATGATATCCAAGTAAGCTCTCAGTTTTAAAGTTAAGTGATTAAGAACGCAACCATTTTATGATTCCAATAGCTTAAAAATATCTGATTTACAAATTTCAGCACATAGAAATGGAAGCTAAGCCTCAATTTTTTCTCCAAACCCTGACCCCCTCTACAGTATCAACTTCTTTTAGTATATTTGAGAAAAAGTGATCACAAAAGAAGTTTTGTCAGTTGAGGGTGCGGAACTCAAAATTCTAAGCTGCATTGTCCTATTGTAGCCCATAGAAGTATAACATAATGCTTTTTAGCTTAAGTTTTAGAGACCAACTATTCTTGTGACCATGGGAAAATTATTTAACTTTGGGTCTTTAATTTATTTATCTGTAAAGTTAGGAAAACAATTGGATATACTTTTTAGTGTTGCCAAGAGCAATGCTAAGTTAACACATGTAAAGTGCTTAAAATACTACCTGGTATATTGAATATAATAGACAGTTAATAAATATGAGTTATATCAACCTATAATAAAGCTCAGTGGTTTTTTTTATCTTTCTGTTTTAGGTGTGGGCTACTTTTTACCAAAAAAAAAAGTTTATATAATTAAAGTTGTATATTTTAAACCCTATGGTAACCATTAAATTATTTTTAAATTATTTAAATAATGTCAACTGAGGAAATAAAATAGAATAATAAAATGTGCAGTTAACTCAAGAGAGGGCAGATAAAGAAGAAGAAAAATAAAGACCAGATGGAAGAAATAGAAAATATCTAGCAATATGGTAGATTTTAATTCAACCATATCAGTAATAATGGTAAATATAAATGGCTGAATAAATACTTTTTTTAAAATTGTTGGATTAAGTTTTTTAAAAGCCCCAACTATATACTTTCCTTGAGAAACTAACCTTAAATATAAATATAAATGTGTAAATATAATTTAAAAATAAAAGAGAAAATAGCCCATGCAAGCATAAACCTAAAAGAGCTATTTCAATATCAAACAAAATAGACTTCAGGAAAAGTAATATTACCAGGGATAAAGAGAGATTTACATAATAGGAATGGAATCAATTTTCCAAAAAGATATAACAATCTTCAACATGTATGTCCATAACATTAGAGCTTCAAAATACTGAAACAAGATCGTACAACTGAAAGAAATACAGACAGTTACAAAATTGTAGTTGAAGACTTCATCTCTCCTCCTTCAATAATTGATTGAAAGTATATCTAAAGACAAACTCTGTAAGAATATAGGAATCCTGGACAACATTAGCAACTTATGGGGACTAAATGACATTTATAAAGCACTCCTTCCAACAACAACAAAATACACTTTTTTAAGTGAATATGTAACTTTCACCAAGATAAACCATATTCAGCTTACAAAATATACCTCAACAAATAGAAATGAGTGAGAAACCAAGATGGCGGCATAGGTATACACCTAAACTGCTGCCTCGCACAGCAACAGGAAGGCTGGCTGAGTGGAAATTCTACAACTAGAAGGAGAGAGAAAAGCACACTGAGACTTAGAGGATCTGCAAAAGGCTGAGGTATGGAGATGCGTGTGTGGAGAGGAATGGCAGCTGAGTGCATGGCTGGCTTTCTCAAGCGGGAGGGAGACGAAAGCTCCCAACTGCGCAGAAATCCAGTTCAGGGTGAGACCCTGGGGAACCAGACTCATATGGGGGAATCTGGACTGTCAGGAAAAGAGAAAGGCACATTGAAACTCAGGGGAGCTGCAAAAGGCAGAGGTCCAGAGGTGCGTGAGCAGAGAGGACTGACTGCTAAGTGCGCAGCTGGCTTTCTCAAGCAGGAGGGAGATGGAAGCTCCCGACAGTGCTGAACTCCAGTTCCAGGCAAGACTCTGGGAACCTAGATTCATTCTGGAGAAACTGGACTATCTGGCAGTGGGCGAAACTTGAGGGCAGCTTTCTCTCAGAGGTGCTTGCAGTGATTACTGAGGGACACTGAGACCCAGTGGCCTCATAGGGCAAGGCTGATGGGAAGTCAAGGCTGTCTGCTCTGCTCTGAGACTCTGCCCATCCAAGCTGAGCACAGACGTTTTTGTAATTTTGCAAGTCTCGTCTCATAAGGGTGCCTCCAGCACAGAAGTTCTCCCAGTGTAGACACAGCTGATCCTCACAGCCAATTGGCCTGGAGGTCAATTCCTCCCAGTGATACCAACAATAATCAAGACTTAACTACAACAAGGCTGTGCACACAGTCCACAAAAGGGTGCACCAAGAGTGTCCACCTCAGGTAACTGGGGAGGCTGAGCCACTGGGCCCTATAGGACACCTAGTACACAAAGCTACTCTACCAATTCAGGGAAGCAGCAAAAATGCAGAGACAAAGAAACAGATCACAAATGAAAGAAATGGAGGAAAGCAAATGACTGGATATAGAGTTCAAAACCATGGTTATAAGGTTTTTCAAGAACTTCCTAGAAATTTAAAGGCCAATAAATTTAGCAAGACCCTCAAAGATACGAAAAAAGATCAACTAGAAATTAAACATTCACTGACTGAAATAAAAAATATTATACAGAGATCTAATAGCAGACTAGAGGATCGCAAGAATCAAGTCAAAGATTTAAAATACAAAGAAGCAAAAAACACTTAACCGAAAAAGCAAAAAGAAAAAAGAATCCAAAGATTTGAAGATAGTGTAAGGAGCCTCTGGGACAACTTCAAGCGTACCAACATCCGAATTATGGGGGTGCCAGAAGAAGAAAGAGAGCAAGATACTAAAAACCTATTTGAAGAAATAATGACCAAAAACTTCCCCCACCTGGTGAAAGAAATAGACTTACAAGTCCAGGAAGTGCACAGAACCCTAAACAAAAGGAATCCAAAGAGGACCACACCAAGACACATCATAATTAAAATGCCAAGAGCAAAAGACAAAGAGAGAATATTAAAAGCAGCAAGAGAAAAACAGTTAATTACCTACAAGGGAGCACCTATACGACTGTCAGCGGATTTCTCAACCGAAACTATGCAGGCCAGATGGGAGTGCAAGAAATATTCAAAGTGATGAACAGCAAGAACCTACAACCAAGATTACTCTACTCAGCAATGCTATCATTCAGAGTTGAAAGTCAGACAAAGAGCTTTACAGACAAGAAAAAGCTAAAGGAGTTCATCACCACCAAACCAGTATTATATGAAATGCTGAAAGGTATTCTTTAAGAAGAGGGAATAAGAAGAAAAAGGTAAAGATAAAAATTATGAACAACAAATACATATCTATCAACAAGTGAATCTAAAAATCAAGTGAATAAAAAAATCTGATGAACAGAATAAACTGGTGAATATAATAGAATCAGGAGTATAGAAAGGGAGTGGACTGACAATTCTCGGGGGGAAAGGGGTATGGGGGGGTGCAGGAAGAAACTGGACAAAAATCGTATACCTATGGATGAGGACAGTGGTGGGGAGGTAAGGGCAGAAGGTGGGGTGGGAACCGGGTGCAGGGGAGCTATGGGGGGAAAAAGAGGAACAATTGTAATAATCTGAACAATAAAAATTTATTAAATTGAAAAATAAAAATGAATAGAAGTCATACAAAATATGTTCTCAGACTATAACAGAATTAAACTAGAGGTAAATAACAGAAAGCTATTTAGAAAATCTCAAAATAATTGGAAATTAAACAATACAATTCTAAATAGCCTGTGTGTCAAAGAGGAAGTCTCAAAGAAAGGTGAAAAATACTTTGAGGTGAATAAATGTAATCATACAGCAGCACAATGTGGGAGATGTAACTAAAATAATGATTATATGGATGTATCACATAAAATGGCTATAACATAAAATGGTTATAATGTGACATAAGCATAAAATGGTTAAACAACAAGAATAAAGATCTCATATCAATATCCTAAGCTTTTACCTTAAGAAGCTATACAAAGAAGGGTAAACTAAACCCAAGGCAAGCAGACAAATATATAAATAATAAAAATAAGAACAGAAATCAATGAAACTTTTGAAAAGAAGAAAAACCATGATCATCAATAGATGCAAAAAAAATCATTTGAAAAAATTCAATATCTTTTTATGGTTAACAACTGTTAGCAAACTAGAAATAAAAAAGAACTTCCTTTTTAAAAAATATTTATTGTTGAAAGTACTACATATGTCCCCTTTTTCCACCCACCCCAGGCCTTCACCACCTGATTGTGAGAACTTCCTTAACCTAACAAAGTGTATATGGACCATTCAGCAAGCTATAGCTATATTATACCTAATGATGAAAGACTGAATTGTTTCCCCCATTAGAAAAAACAAAGTAAGGATCTCTCTCTCTCTCTCTCTCTCTCTTTCTCTCTCTATCATCATCATCATACTGGAAGTCCTAACCAGTGCAGTAAAGCAAGAAAAATATATAAAAGTCTTGCACATAAAAATTAAAAGAAATAAGACTATATATATTTACAAATAACATGACTATTATGTAGAAAATCCCCCCAAAAAAGTCTACAAACATAGTTCTAGAACTAATAAAAAAGTTAAGCAAGGTCACAGGATGCAAACTTAAGTGGAATTCAAAGTATTAAAAAAAATACAGTTTAACATACATCAAAGAAAACTTAGATATGAATCTAAGAACTTATGTTTAGGATTTGTATGCTAAAACTATGAAATGCTGATTTGTGTTTTTTTTTTTTTAATCCAAAATACATTTAAAGTCACACCTGGGTTTACAACTGTCTATGCTAAGATGTCAATTATTTCTATTCAATCTATAGATTTAACAAGATCCCAAACCAAATCCCAGCAGGCTCTTTGGTAAATATTGACAAGGTGACCTAAAATTTATATGGAAAGGCAAATGAACTAGAATAACCAAAACAATTTTGGGGGAAATATCAGAGGACTCACTTTTTTCTATTTCAAGATGCACTGTAAAGTTACAGTAGTTACACAGTGTGGTATTGGTAAATCAATAGAACAGATAAAGAGAGGCTAGAAGTATATTCACATGAATAGAAATAGTCAACTGATTTTTTTTTTTAAAGGTACAAATGCAATTCAATGGAGAAAGCATAGTTGTTTCAATAAATAGTACTGGAACATTTGGATGTCTCTATGCCCCTCAAAAGGAATCTGAGCCTATACTTCAAAAATTAACTCCAAATAAATTGTAAATGTAAACATAAAATTTAAAAATACGAAATGCTAGATCCCAGATCTTAGTTTCTGATTATCATTCTCTAATACAAGGAATTGGGCTCCATGAGGAACTGGTTGATTCCAGGTTTAGAGCAGGGGAAATATAAGAAAAACTTATATGACGTTCCTATGGTGCCACAAAGAAAGAAATTGCTGCCAGATGGGGTTCAGATGAGGAAGGAGATGGGAAATCTTTCTTAATCTTAGACATAGAATGGGCCTATTTCTTAGAAGAAATCCTCACTGGACCAGCAAGCTCCTTCACTTCTAACAGACGACAAGCAGCATCTTGGAGTACTGAAGAGTGTGATATGAACGTTAAGCTGCACTGCACAAGACTGGATTTCTGGTCTGCCTCTTTCTAGCTGTGGACTTGGATGTCTGTGTGCCTCTATTATCTGTAAAATACAGGTAAGAGATATGGTCTCAAAAGTTTGTGGTAAGGATTGAGATGGTGCACGTAACGCTACTTAGACCATTGCTTAATATTCAGTATATCACCCTAGCTGGTTTGGCTCAGTGGATAGAGTGTCAGCCTGCAGACTGAAGGGTCCCAGGTTCGATTCCAGCCAAGGGCACATGCCTGGGCTGCGGGCTCGATTACCAGTAAGGGACGGGCAGGAGGCAGCCAATCAATGATTCTCTCTCATAATTAATGTTTCTATCTCTCTCTCCCTTCCTCTCTAAAATCAATAAAATATATTTTAAAAAATATATTCAGTATATTGGAGCTAATATGATTCATAGTTATTTTACCAAGGCCTCTAGGGTAGGTTTATCTACTAGTCTTTTGAGTTCCCCGGAATTAGAGAAGTGAGATCCTTGGGATGATTTGGAGCATGGTAGGTACAGATTTTAGGGCTTCATTCTTTCCTGGTGACTTTAAATGGGCTTAATCAAATGTAACTTCAGACCACTCTCTCTGGTCCTAAAATGCCCTTTCTGTCAGCTGACTCTTAAAATGGAGAACTGAGCCTTTCCTCATACAAGAGTATATTTAAAAGGCAAACTTCTGCAACGGAAAGACATTCGCTAATGAGTGCTGGTGAGCAAAACCAGGCCACTTTCTTCTCTCAGGATGATTTCTGTCTCGTGGCAGACAGAGTAATAAACGATTACCCAGATAAGGGCAAAATTACAACTGTGATGAATATTGCAAAATAAAATTACAGAAGATAGGGACATGCCATTCCTAGCATGTTATATGAGCTAAAATATGCTGGGTGCTAAACACTGTGCTAAGAAGTTTACATGCATCGTCTCCATCCTTACCACAGACTTTTAAGACGATATCTTACCTGCATGTTACAGATGATGGAGGTGCATGGAAGTCAAGGTCCACAGCGAGAGAGTGGCAGCCCAGGAATTCCGACTAAGCAGTACAGTTCAGTGTCCAAACTCAAGGAACGCAAGGCACTAGCTGTCTTCTGTTAGAAGTGAAGAGGTTCGATAGACAAGCAAGAATTTCTTTCAAGAACTAGACCCACTTCGCCTAAGATTAAGAAAGACGTCCCATCCCCTTTCCCATCTGAACCCCCTTTAACCCCCACTCCCATCAGAACCCACTCCTCTCTCCTGAACTCACAAGCTGCCGGTTGTACATTTTATGTTCACTGTCATGTTACAGAACACTCAGCCTGAATTCTGGGGCCAAATTACCTAGCTTAGAATCCCAGCCCTACCACTTACAGGCTGTGTTAACTCGGGAAACTTACCTAAAACTCTTTGAACCTCAGTTTCCTGTCTGGCAAATGGGATTAATACCTACGTGGTGTTATTGGGAATGTGAACTTAATTAACGCATACGAAGGTTTTAGTGTGACACCTGCCCCATAATAGGCACTGGATCCGCTGCAGCTTTACTGTTTGACAGAGACTTAGTTAGCTTTCGGTGACATTCTTTTCATCCTATAAACCCACTTGACAGGTTTTATAACAAGATTTTGGCAATATCACCTTGTTAAGGGCATGTTTGTTTGGCATACATGCATGTTTATTAACAGAAATCATTTTTACTCCAATGGTTGGGTTCACGTGCCCTTTGGTCAGCTGGATCACTACAGACTTGAAGGAGTTCAGAGTTTGCCACCACAAAGTATGCAACTGGGACATAAGCAGTATTTTGAGATGAAAGCAATTGAGAAAAAAAGCAGACACGGGACAGACACTTTACCAAAAAGGAAAGGTTGATTCTTAATCCCTGGAGACAATTGTGGACTCTTGTGTCAGCCCAGAGATGGCACCAAACACTGTTACACAGCAAACCTCAATAAAACACCCTTATTTTCCACAGTTTCCCCCCTATGCTTACCTTTCCGCAGCTTGCCACCCAGAAAAGCCTAAACCCCTTTCCTCTGTCTTGCTTCTCCACAAATCCCTTGTTCTTTTTAAGGCATGATACAAGACGTAAGATCTAACCACCCCTTTGAGTTCCTCATTGCTTGATTTCTCCTGCATGCGTGCACGCTGCTCATGTTATAAACTTCTGTGTGTTTTCCTCTTGTCAATCTGCCCTTTGTCCATCTCATTTGCAGGGCCCCTGTCAGAGAACCTAGGAGGGTAGAGGAAAAGCTCTTTGCTCCCCTACAGGACAAATCACAATCCTGGTTTTGCTGCAATTTTTTATTTTTATTTTTAGAAGTACATTTGCAGCTTAGAAGTCACTGATTTTCCTGATCATCAGTGTTGAACGCTGTCCCTTTCCAGGCATCCTTGGCATTTTCTGATACGGGAACCCTTCCTGGGGCTGGGGAGCCACATCAAAGGAAAGGGATGGAGCTTGTTACTGTGTGTAAAGCACCATGCAATCCCTCACTGAAAGCAGCTATGGAAATGCAAAGAATTCTGTGTGATTTTATCCACAGAGTAAGTTCAGGTCAGAACATCAGCCCAGGTTTAAGCCATATTTCTTGCTTCCTTTGCTATTGTGGATTAAAGTCAGTCCCTTTTAAAGTTCCTAAAATGTGATCCCCCCACCCATGCCCCCACCGGAGATAGCTAGACATGCAATGCTGAAAAGGATTTAATTCATTGTGTTGTCACAGGGATGATGATGTTGGCTCAATTTTGGATGTTAGGATAAAGCCATGGGATGCTAAACTCTCCCACTGTTGCAATTCTCACCGTACAATATAATTAAGGGGAAGCAGAAGGGCACCTAAAGAAAATGTGAGAATGCTAGACAGTTTGAGAGTGGGGTCAGAGAAGGTTGAACTTGGCAGAATGGCTCCCTGGTGTGGGGCGTTATCAGGCCCGAATGAATGAGGAAGATCTACAATCAGGAGTGTGGTTAACTGCTGGAGGGCAATTCTCAACAAACCACAGAGTATTAAAAAGGAAAAGAAAAAGACACCCTGGGATTAATTGTCATTCCACTGGCCTGTGAGGCAACTGATACCAAACATAATTGAATTACTTTGTAATTATTTCTTCTGGAGTATTAACCTAAGCTAGGCTTCGGAGGTGGAGTTTTTTCTCTCTCTGGCTTTGCACTGCAAACGGTTTTGCATTACGAATATTTTTCTGCTTTACTGTATTATCTTGTGCAAACTACACTGGTTTGTTTCCCCCCCCCTTCCTTGCCAACAGGGCTGTTTACTTATCGGAATTAAAGTTAGAAGCCGGAGTCTCCTGCCAGCAGGACAGAATTTCTAATAAATATGTAAATAACGCCCCTCTCAGCTGTGGCTGCGGGCAACGGGCAGCGCTCTCACGGGGCCCGCCCAGGCCACATAGTCTGGGGCTCAGGCAGGCTTGGAGAAGATGAGAGATTTTCATCAATCTGTGGATCAGAGAGAAGTAAAATTAAATCTAACCCGAGAGGGCAGAGGAGCAAAGGTGAGATGGTAAGGAAGGGCATCTGTCCTTGTCGTTTTGGAGACGGGTCATTTTCTTTGGCCTGCGGGTGAAAGTGTCTGAAGGTTGACACAGCCTGTCATCAGAAAGGAACTTAGAACATTTGGGGGTGGCTCAGGGTGGAGATAAAAATGTCTCTCTTCTCAGGCAGGCCACAATCACTTCTGAAACAGCAGTGGCAATGCCACCAGCTACACCTGTCACCAGCTACGCCTGTCTCATACCCTGATTCTATGCCAGTGGGAATTAACACCTGGTCTCTAAGTTGCACATTGAGCTCCACATTTTGAGGACATTTGATATACTTACCCTTCTGCTAAGAAGGAAATAAAACCAACTTATGGAGGTCAATGATACACCACAGAGTGACACTTAATCGCGTGAGCTCTGGGACCAGAATTCAAAGGACTGAATTTTACTTCGCCATTTACCAGCTCTGTGCCTTCGTTTTCTCGTGTGGAAAGTGGGCATTCACCTGTTCAACAAGTATTGATTATCTACAACGTGCCAGGCAAGTTCTAGGGTATGGAGATATAGTAGGGAACAAAGCAATGACTGTGCTGGCCGAATGCCTGCTCTCGTTAACAGTAGTGGTACCTCCCTCAGTGCAGTGCCATGAGCATTCAGTAAATATTTATCCTGGGCATGTAGCAAGTTCTCGATCAATGTGAACTAAATTTAAATGTAGGGTTTAAACTCACACAGAAAGGCAAACTACATCCCTAGCCAGATTTGCTCAGTGGATAGAGCATCGGCCTGTGAACTGAAGCATCCCGGGTTCGATTCCAGTCAAAGGCACATGCCTGGGTTTCGGGCTCAATCCCCAGTGGGGGATGTGTGGAAGGCAGCTGATTAGTGATTCTCTCATCATTTATGTTTCTCTCTCCCTCTCCTCTCCCTCTCCCTTCCTCTCTGACATCAATAACTTTTCTTTAAAGGCAGACTACATATTAGCAGTCTCCTCAGCCAAGGTTCTGATCACTGAACCATGTTCAGTCTTATGTTACCCCAGGGCTACAGCCGGATCATGGAAAGACCTGTGTTGAGGCACTTGGATGTGGTTAGCAGGCTCCAGGGGAGAGTGGTGGTTGGGGTCTCATGAAACCAAGTAATGAGCTGGGCAGATGTATAATATGCAGATGTGCTATGGAGAGCCATTTGATTTTCTGATACCCTCCCCTCCCCCTCCTGGGGACTGGGCTCAAGCCTTAGGAGCCTAAAATATCTGCTCTTGTTGTTACACCTTGTTTATTCTCAGGTCCAAACTGGGTCCTCTTGAAGGAGAAGTGGCCTCAGTTAAATGGCATGGTCATATTTGTTTTCTGTAAGTCCACTTCTCCATGAAATAATGCTGATCAAGGGGAGGAATGCCTTTCTCTCTAACTCTGGATCCTTTGCCAGCTTAATGGGTTTTGCAAAATGAGTTCCCGGCAAGGAAATCCAGGGGCTGAGTGGAGCAGTGTATCTGAGCTTTGTCAGAATAGCACGCCTGGGTGAGTCTCTCTCCAAGAGAGAGGGAAGAATTAATTAGAGCCATAAATTATGGATTACTAATCACTGCGCATTGTAAAGAAAAAAATATGCAGCTAAATGTGGGGTTTTTTTGAGGGCCACATGTGAGTGTGCATACGGTAGTGCAGCCTGTCCCCTCTTCCCTTCTCTCGGGGTGCCTGACCTGAGTGACAACCTAGAGGCATTCATTATTGGCTTATCCACTAGAAAACCAAGAGTGTATTAGCTTTAGAAGCCTCAAGGAGTGAATACTGTTAGGAAGTGCTGCAGTCACCAAGCAGACTGGCTGCTGCTTTTTGGATTGAGGCCACAGCTAGAAAGTGAAATGCAATTTTGTTAAATACTTAAACAGCATCCTCCAAGTGCCATCAAGTCCTGGAGACAGACTCCTACCTCCTCTCCTCCCCCCCCCCCCCGGCCCCCCAACTACTTACCCCTTAAAACTAAAATAATTTGCTTAATATTAGGCAGGAAGAAAAAAGTTTCAAAATGATGTTTCTAATATCATAGAATGTTAAGCAGCTATTAAAATGATATTTACATAGAGTTTTTAATGATATGGAAAGAATCTTATAACCTTAAGCACAAAAACGGAATAGAAATTACATTAATATACAGAATGATCTTAATAAGGTTTAAAAGCATGGAGGGGAAGTTTGAAAGAAATAAACCAAAACTTCAGGATGGTAGATTAAAGATATTTTTCTTTCATGCTCTTTGAAAAATTGATGTATTTTCCCAATCTTTAAAACATGAGCATGTATTGCATTTAAAAATGATGTGAAGTATGAAAATTAAGAAAAAAAATCCAAATCAGCAATAACAAGTTGATCAAAGGCCACTCTCCCATCCCACATAGTGGCCTTTGAAATTGTTCAGAGACAATGAGCAGCTTGGGGGGAAGACACTGTCCTATCGGTGTATTTTCTTTGTTGCTCTTGCCTTTGGGAGAGTTCTGGCTCTCTGGGGAACCATGCCAGTGCTCCCAGCTAGAATTGGTGATTAGAGAGTGCTTTTGAAAAGATAGATCATCCTGACAGCGATGGGAAGAGTGTGTCAGAGGGGTGCCAGCGTCAGGTGAGGACAGGCTATCCGACCAAAAAAGGATGGTAGTTTGGACAAGTGAGGAGCCAATGGAGATGAGAGAGAAGTGGACACATTGGAGAGGTATTTATGAGCTTAAATCAGTAGGACTTAATAATGGGTTTCAAAGAAGAAAATGACTAAGAGAGAGTTGGTTGTCAAGAGTCATGCCTCTTTTTCTGACTGTGCAATAGATGGGATGGTGAGTAATTTACCAAAAGAGGAAGCCCAAGAATATGACCTGGTTGTTTATGGGGGAAGTCAAGTAGGGGTTATATTAACTATTTATCATTGGGAAATGAATTGTCCCAAACGTAGTAGCTTAAAATAATAGACATTTATGATCTCAGTTTCTGATAAGCAGAAATTCGGAGTGGCTGTGTGGTTTGGGCTCAGGGTGTTGCAAGAAAGATGGTGATCAGAACTGCCTTCATCTGAAGGCTTGACCAGGGCTGGCAAATCTACTTCCAAACTTTCTCATGTGCTGTTGGCTGGTCTTCACTTCCTTACCACAGGGACTTCTCCACAAGGGGCATGGCAGCTGGCTTCCCCAGAATAAGTGGTTCAAGAAAGAGAGGGAGCAGGAAACTGAAGTGCTTTCTATGACCCACTTTCTGAAGACACGCAGTCCTTTCTGTTTTGGTTGTACTCATGATGAGTGAGTCCCTAAGTGCAACCCACACTCAGGTGAAATTAGGGTGTGTCAAATAATTTGTGGACATATTTCAAACCACCATGAGAAGTAGGTGGCAGCTTAATTTTTAGACACACTAAGTTTGAGGGTCCATGAAAAATTCACATCTCAAGAATAGGTAGATTTAGTGCTCAAATAAGAAACTAGGGATGGAAATAAGAAATTGAGAGCCTTCTAGATTTACATATTTGAGCATGAAGGAGATTGCTTAAGAAAGAAGTGTAGAGTGAAATAAGAAAAAAGGCTAAGGAATTCTGACCTTGGGATACCCACTTACTGTCTGAATTAAGAAAAATGAATTTGCAAAAGAAACAGAGAAAAAAAGACCACGCAGGAGAAGGAAAACCCCGAGTGCTGTATCTCACTATGAAAGCCAACTAAATGGGACTAGGAAAGAGCAAGAGCTGAGTAAGACCTAATTTGGTGGTTATGAGACAGGAGGCCAGACTAGAGTAGGTTGAATATCTAAAGATAGGTGCTGATCAAAGTTTTAACTTTTGATTTGAATTATATTTAGACATGTTTTACATCCCTCACCTAACCTTCTACTCATGTTAACTATTCTATTTTGTATAACTAAAGTAAAATTACCAAGTTAATAAAGTCAACCCTGATACAATACTGTTAACTAAACTACACACCTTATGCAAATTTCATCAGTGGTGTTACCAAAACAACTAAGAAATGCTGTTTTCTTCTCAAGGTCTATAGGCCTTGTAACTGGTAACGTTGATCTTGATCACTTGGTTAAGATGGTCTCTACCTAAGTTGTCCTGTTTAAAGTTACTTTTCTTATACTTTAACAAACATCTGTAGGAGACACTTAAAGATTATGAAAATATCTTGTTTCTCAAACATTATCCCATTTATTTTAGCATTCATCAGTGGATCTCGTTTGCAACAATTATTACTTTACTTTTGCTTTCTGGTTCTTTTGTACTTTCCTATTTCCTTCTACATGTATTCACTGTACATTTTCTCTAAGAGAAGCTGTCCTTTTCCCTTGTTTATTTTTTCAAATAACTGTATCAATATGACTTATGGATATTTAATATATTAGTTAAAACCCAATACTGTCATTACTTATTGTTATGCTCAAATACTTCCAACTTTAGTAGTAGGAGGTACATTCAGTTTCCTCTGATCTTTTAAAATGCCCCCATCCTTTTGTGAGCATTCACTTACTTTGTGGCACTAGAGATGCTCCAAGTTCATCTTGCTTTTTTGTTTTGTTTTATTTTTCCTGCTCCAGACCCCTATTATCAACTATTTCTCAAAGAATGGTGTTTAGAAACCAATACATGGACACTAAGTTTGCTCACTGTAATTGGAGTGTCAATGCTTCTAGACCCTCTCAGCAAACAGAGGTGGGAAATATATGTATGTATACTCATCCACATGCACACATCTATATTTCTCTATCTATCTACATGTATATATCTATATCTATATCTATATCTATCTATCTATCTATACAGTCATATGTATTTGTGCGCACATGTGTATATAGGTTGGTATATATATGTTTATATGTGTGTATATATGTATGTTCATATATATGTTTATATCTATGTATATATACATATGCATGTTATTGCCCCTGAAGACCTTCCACTGGGGCAACTCGTAGAGATGGAAGACGGTGACAGTGATAATCCTGATCCTGGGTAAGTCTAGACTAGTGTGTGTGTGTTTGTGTCTGAATTAAGAAAAATGAACATAAAAGTTTAAAAAGAAAAAGAAAAAGATTAAAAATAGAGAAAATTTTATAGAATAAGACCATAAAATGTTTTTGTACAGGAAGGAGTACAACGTGTTTGAGTTTTAAGCTAAGTGCTATTACAATAATATGCTAGGCCTTCACATTCACTCACTGGCTCACCCAGAGCAACTTCCGGCACTGCAAGCTCCATTCATGGTGAGTGTTCTATACAGGTGTAGCGCTTTTTATCTTTTATACCATATTTTTACTGTGCCTTTTCTATGTTTAGATACACTAATACTTACCACTGAGTTACAATTCAGTAGAGTAATATACTGTATAGGTTTCTAGCCTCTACCAAATAGCTAGGTGTATAGCAGGCTATATCGCTGACGTATGCACAATGACAAAATCACACAACAGAGCATTCCTCAGAATGTATCCCCATTGTTAAGCAGCACATTACTGTATTGACAAATTTTACTTAGGAAGAAACGAGAGTGCCTGTGTTCCTACAGCTGCAATAGCGGAATGTGTTGTCATATATTTTTAAAATTTTTCCAGTCTGACAGGTGAGAAACAGCACCTCAGTGTTGCTTTAATGTGTATATCACTTATAATGAGGAAGTTTGAACATTTTTTTTTATCATCTGAGGACCATTTTTGTGAATTGTTTTTCCTGTCTTTTTTATACTTCTGTATCAAGTTTTTGTTTCATTTCCATTTTAAAAACTCTTTATTTATTGGAGATATTAGCTCTTTGTCAGTGTTAGATGTTGTGAATTTCTGTCCAAGTTATGTTTGTCTATGCTATTTTTTGTGATGCTTTCTTAAAATTTTAGTTGTCAAATTTACCAGCCTTTCCCTTTTGTCACCTCTGGAATTTTAGTCATTTGTTACATATTTATTGACTTAACTCCTGCCTCTACTGCCAATCCAAGTTAAAAATTTTCACACTAAAAACTCGTAACCATCCAAGGAATATATAGCCTATATTTAGTTCTTGGTGACCCTTTCCCACCTTCTTTAGAAAAAACTAGAATTATCCTGGTCTCTAAGCAGAAGATTTATCAGTTTGCTAACTTCTAGCCAACTATTTCTCACTTGCTAACTAACCATAGATTTCTACTCAGATTTTTTTTAATCCTCACCCACGGATACTTTTTTCCATTGATTTTTAGGAAGAGTGAAAGGGAGGAAGGAGGGGGGAGAGAGGGAGAAAGAAATATCAGTGTGAGAAGGACACATCAACTGTTTGCTTCCCACACACGCCCTGGCCGGGGCCAGGGATCCAACTGGCAACTGAGGTACATGCCCTTGACCTGGAGTCGAACCTGCAATGCTTTGTTCCCTGGACCGTCCCTCTAGCCACTGAGCAAACTGGCCAGGGCTCAGTTATTTTTGGCTGTTTAATATGTAATTTCACTGTGCTCAGAGACATCCTATCTCCTGGAACAATGGTCGGCAAACTGCGGCTCACGAGCCGCGGTTTGCCGCTCTGTTGACTAATGAGTTTGCCGACCACTGACCTAGACTCTTGATTCCAATAATTACAGGCTGTTGTTGTGCCTTGTGATTAAGCCCCTATCCCAGTGGTCGGCAAACTCATTAGTCAACAGAGCGGCAAACTGCGGGTCGCAAGCCGCAGTTTGCCGACCACTGTGACCTGGAAGAACAGAAAGCTTTTAGAAGTGAACTGCCACCCATCAATCTAAGAGTTGGCAAAACAAACTTCTAACCCAGATTATAGCCAATAGATTATATCATGTATACATGCACATTGTACAGAGGGCCCTGGTGTCAGCAACAATCCTTGAATTCCAGCACGACTGATTTTCTGCTTAAAAATAAGCTCTGTGCCAAGAGCTGTAGATCCTACGAGAATCATAACACATAGTTCCTACCCTTATGGAACTTGGTCTCATCAAAAAGCAAAAGTGAAGCAGTAGATCCAACAGGACATTGTCTATAAAGGAGAGCCTGCCTCTAGAATGAAGAGCACAGACACTAGGCACAATCGACATTAATTCAAAGAAGGGGGAAATCACTGAGGGCTGAAATCATATGGAATCTTATGCTGAAGGAATGGATAGGGTTTGAATGGGAGATGAAAAAAAAGAGCAGGCCAGAAAAGCATTATTCACTCATGGCATTGAATTGTATTGAGCTGAGTACCCACTCTGTGCAAAATGTAAAAATTACTTCTGTTACAACTGACTTCCTTCTCAGAAAGTACACATACATACACATACCACAAGATTTCTTCATTATTTGAATATTTTCAAAGTACTTTTTCCTAAAAATTTTAAGATGAAATTTATCAAAGCATATTCTATAAAATATTATAGGTGGTCTGATCTGGTATATTTTCAAAACTTAAGAAAAATAATTCATTTCATATTTTTACTCTTCAAAAGCTCTTTCACATTTATCCCCTCCCACTCCCTTTTTCCCTTTAATAACATCTTAGAATAGTGAGTATTATACACCTTATTTCCCTGGTGAAGGAAATGAGATCTAAGAAACCTAAAAAAAATTTTTTAACAGAGGAGTTGAGAGAAGGATCCAGGGCCAGACTTGTGAACATCTAGCTCATGCCAGTTCACCGTTTCTCTACTTGAGATGACTGTGGAACTGGGATGAGTCTAGACCAGTGGTCAGCAAACCGCGGCTCACGAGCCACATGTGGCTCGCAAGCCGCGGTTTGCCGCTCTGTTGACTAATGAGTTTGCTGACCACTGTCAATACTACCCTTTACCTCTTTGCACACAATATGCCACAATTGCCTAATCCTCACAGCTTCCAACCACATGGTAACATTTAGTCTAGTCCAGTGGTCAACAAACTCATTAGTCAACAGAGCAGCAAACCACGGCTCGCGAGCCGCAGTTTGCCGACCACTGGTCTAGACAATTCCCAAGCACTAGTCTCAACATCTATAGTCTCAACGTCTATAGTCTCAGCTAAGTACAATCCTGGCTTAGTCATGGATTACTTCTGTGAAATAAACAATTCCTTTCCTTTCCTTTCTAGGTCTCAGCGCCTTCATCTGAAAAATAAGAGGTTTGGTCTTGGCCATTCTCTTAAAGTCCCCTATGTGTTATTCTCTGCTTCTAAGTGCCCAGCCAGCTCATGCTGCCTCCTGCTCTGCTTGACCATCAGAACGCTCAGTGGGGCCCGATGATGGGACCCACTGACCTTTAGAACCACTCTTTACCTCCGTATCTGTGACAGTTGAGTCCCCACAAGGATGCTGCATTCACATCACTCACTACCCCAGCCTTTGATGTGGTAACGGGAGAGCTGTGAGCAGCCAAAGGAGAGGTAGGAGCACAGTGAAGGAAAGAATTTCAGGAAAGAATTTGCCTCTGATGTAGATGTCTTAGGTTAGAGGATTTTGCACTCAAGTAGCAAGAAATGTTATAAAAGAATCACTGGGGAAAGTGAGGTCTCCTAGCCCCTGCTCTGAGCAGCACTGTGAAAAATGAAGTGGAAAAAGCCACATTTACAGATCACCTAGGGAAGCCGAAATCCAGCAGTAGGATATGAAACACAAAAGAGCTGAAGTGAACATGAAACGTTATTGGTTTGGGGAGATGGGCTATTTCCCAAGGTCCATAATTAGAACCGGAAGCCTTTTGCATGTAATTAAGAGTAAGAGATTGGTTTAACAACCACAGCTGAGCAAGTCTGAAACATTTTTTCCCGGCATCTAGCATTTGGGATTAGGAATTCTTTTTTCTCTCACTTGTAAAATGTGGGTGTTTCTTGACTATTTAAGAAATTGAGGCTAATTCTACTTCCACAAGCATTTCTGTTGCTAATAAGAACAGGGTATGTTTTGCATATGTGATGTGAAATCAACAAGGTGCCCTACAGAAATGAGATGGCCTTTGAGGCACTTTCCTCCCCCCTCAAGGAAGTTGTCACCAAGCCGCTGATTAATGACTGTAATAAACATAATTTTTAAAAATTAAAAAAATGTATTAACTACACTGCAGAAAGGTGCCAGGGGTAATTATTGTCTAGAAGTACTTCCTTATTATCTTTTCTAATCCAGCCATGTTGACATTTTTGAGAGGGAAAGACGCATTTTGTCTTTCCTCTTGTGAACCAGGTGACATTTGAATATGCAAACAGTGTCAAAGCCTGCCCTGTAGATGTTTTTGGGAGCTATGATTTATGAGGCCAGCCCATTGTATTTACTGTCACGCTCAGAGAAAGGTCATTAGACAAAGAAGCTCTACCTCCTGGGGTCTACAGCTCATCCTGTGATATTTTAATTGTGGCTCTCAGGCTGACTTCCAGGCATGCCTCATGGGGTGAACTTTGTGGACTCTGGCTTGCCTGGGCTTTGGGTGCACTCTCTAATGTTTGTGGTGTGGTTTGTGCCAATCTTCAGCCACTCCTGGGACAGATGAGGGATGCTGAGCATCAGGGAAGAGCAAGGAAATGTAAAAATCTCATTGGATTCAGAGACTTCAACTTTCTCCCCAAGACAAATAATTGCTTCTGACATATACAATATAGACTAAACTTGAGGTCATGAAGAAGGTGAGCTGTCTGTTGGCAATGACTCTTTGGGGAGCCTGACTCGGTGTGGTTCCTTTGCATGGGTTCTGTGGTAAATACAGCTGGAGTCAAATCATCCAATCTTAGAGTTGTAAAGACCTCAGCTGTCATCTTCTTAACCCCTTCTTACAACACAACTCTCCTCTCTAACATCCCCAGAGAGGCCATTCAATCTCTGCCTAAACATCTCCGATGATGAGGGATTTACTGGCCAGCTAATCAGAAGCCCCGACCATTTTTGGACAGCCCTGAAAGGGTACTTATAATTTTCTCATGCACTGAAACTTGACTCAATGCCAGTTTTGTCCTAGCCCCAACCCCTCGAACTATGCAGAAGAGTCCTTCTCCTATATTTCAAAGAAGCTCAAAGAAAGCTACCCCATAAATTTATCCATCTCTTGGTTAAACATTCTCTTGGCTGAGCATGTAATATCTTAATAAGTATAATAACACCTGTTAACTACTACCGTGGACATAATGAATTATAGTTACACTAGTGGCCCGGTGCACAGATTCATGCACATTGAAAGGAAATTAATTAGAAAGTGGCCAGCAGGGCGGGACTGGGTGAGACTGCTGTACACGTCCTGGAGCCAACCTCCTTCAGTCCCTCCATGGCTGGCCGCACCTGGGGCGGTGCCATGACTTGGCTTGAAGGGTGTCTATGATCACCACAGCTTGGCAGTAAACCAGATTCGGGCCGACAGTACCCCTGCAGCAACATAACCCACAGCCCAAGGTGGGATCACAGCCCCGTGAGGAATCAGGCTCCATCCTCTCTGGTTCCGGGGTATGTCACACAAGAACCACCGCTGCCAAGTCACTGCAGCTCAGCAGTTCCTGTGTTGAGCATCTGCCTCCTGGTGGTCAGTGCGCGTCATACCTATCGGCCGGTCGGACAGTTGGATGGTCGCTTAGCCTTTTATACCAGTATATATAGATATTGATGTGCCCGGTGTTACATACACTCAATGTCCTAAATGGAAGTCTACCTCTTTATCTCCCACTAGAAAGGTTTACTGAAAAGGGTGGGGGGAAGTGACGTTGTTATAGTTTTGAATATACTGGTATTTGTGTCTGTTATGATGATTTTAGCTGTAAATAATCAAAATCCAATAACTCCAATCAGTTTAAACAATAAAAATATATATTACCTCAGATAAGTAGTTGGGGGGGGGGGGTAGGACTTCAGATTAGAAATAATTTGGTGGCCCAATTATTTCTTAAAGGATCTGTTTTTTCCTGAGCTCTGTTTGTCCATCTAACACTGTCCACTTTAATTCCAATTCCTCTCACTCTTGCAGAGTAGCTGCATTTGCTCTGTTTTTCTCCTAGTGACTTGCTCATTTTTAATGCAATTCTTTATCTTGCTTCCTTGCTTCTCCATATGTATTGTTTCTGTTTCCTCACAGTTTAGGTTCCACTTGACCCCTGTGACCCCAACTCTGCTGGATTCCACAGTATTTCTCAATTTGGATTCTAGAGGAAGCGAATCTCATTGGCCCAGCAACTGTCTCTTGGCCAAGAAATGCTGGAGGCCTTGGACTATCCTGGATATGAGCTGCCCTTAGGTCAGATTCTACCTGTGGCCCAGCCAGCTATGCCTGAGATAAGAGGAATGTACTTGATCTAAATAAAGCCCAAGAGCTTCTTTCACACCAAGGAGGCTGAAACTTTTGTTGACATGTCCAACATAAGCCTCAGTGTAGACAGTGCACACTCACAACCACACAGAACACACGTTGAATGCTATGATTTGTTATTTTTCTTCTTTTAGGCCAACATGTAAATATATATAAAATATAAAATAAGGTCAAATAGGGATTATTGTATCTAACGTCAGGATGTGTCCTAGACCTCGTATCTCAACAAACATGACCTTGACTGCAGATATTAGATATTTATTTGGCAGGGTGGACTAGTAAAACACAATAAGACAAAGAAACAAAAAACCAGAATCAGGCAGATCTGAGTTAAAAATAATAAATAATTGCTTTAAAAGTGTTGTATATGTTTAAGCCACTGAATGTACAGTGGTTGCCCCACTGATACTCATAGCTTAGTTTAAAGGGAGCGACATATAACATAAATAGTATTTTTCTATGTTGAGATAGGAGTCCCCTGCTGGATCAGCTTTTAAAAACCAACTGTATCCTGAATAGAAGATATTCATGATATCCTTAAAATCTCTGAAAAGAAACTCTGTTTAAAAGGTGATTAAACTTATTCAATTGCTTATTTTTCAAACCTGCAAAAGATCAAAAGAAATCTAGATCTGCAGGATTGTACCTACTCAATTAGGCTGGACCTCTGATACCTGTCCTGCTCAAGTCTTGCTTACTGCCACCTGTTATTCTTGAAGGCCCCTTCCCTTGTTTTTCATCCCTGTCTCTAACCGCCTCCTTTCCTAACACCTGTTAGTGAACTCTGGCGTCACTGTCTCATAGCCACTCTTGCCTCCTGGATCACCTTAGACTTGCTTCTTTTCCTTTGATTTCAGCTACTCTGCACTTGGACTTCAGTTATTCTGCACGTTGCACCACCCAGTGGCTGGTTGGGAAAACAAAAATACCAACTGGATGCATGAGACACTGGGAGTTGTTCCAATAGATGTGGAGACAATAAGTTGGCACCAAATCACTTTTAAAGTCTGCCTTCTGGGCCAGGTCAGAGGGGACCTGTCTAAAGATGGGGATTGAAATTAAAGCCAAAATTTCATTCTGAGCCTGGGCCCTGTTTCTAATGTTGATTTTAGGGGAACTTTGTTACATTCCTTTTCTCCATTCTCTCCTTTAGGATTTCACTTCCACAAATAAATTTTTCAAAAATTCCCAGTAAAGCTCTCTAAGCCAGTTTCCAGTTCCACCATGCCTCTTTCCCTCTAACTCAAGGCTGCCATCATTAAAAAAAAAAATTCTGCTATCTTATCTTGCTCAGAAGAATAAACAATCTTAGTCTATTTTCAATATTTTTCTTTGATTTTTTTCTCCTCACTTGCCTTCATATTTCTCTCAGAACATGGACATATCTTGTTCATTATATCCTTTTTTTTTTTAATCTGAAGATCTGAAGAGAAAAGGTGGGTGTTCTTGCCAGCAATATAAATCCAACTTCCTGGTCATTCAGTTGAGATCAATTTCCACCTGGGAGACTGAACATACTGAATCTATAAGACATGCAACCTCTGTCGATAGAAATGAGATCGACAATCTGTAAGGCAGCAGACAGCCAGCACATGGACTGATGCCACAGACAGGACCCTCAGGAAGCCAGCCCTTTCCTACCCTAGTGTTCCTTCCAGAGGTGCAGGCTGTTGACATGCTCTGCAGCCCCAGAAATTATCCCCCTAATCCAAACATAAAATCATTCCTGTGATCCATTAAGTAACTAGAACACAATGGCCCCGCCCAAAAAAAGGACTTTCACAAGAGTGACTGTGTCTCATAAATACACACTAAGCTGAGTCATTCCCAGGTTGGAGCTAAAGGGAAGGGGGAAGGAGACTGACTGTTGTCTGGGCAAGATTTGGGTGAAGACCCGCTTCATGGAGAGCAGAAAGCATGGGCAGTGCATTGGATGGTCAGGCAGACTTCCTTTCTGGTAGATGCCCCTCAGAAACCTCTTGCTTGGGACCCCTAGACAAGTTAGAAATAGGAACCAATTGGAAATGTGTTTATATACAAAGACATCACATTCATTTATCTCTTCCTTTAGTCAAATATTATTTAGAGAGCATCTATCATGTCCTAGACACTAGAGACAAAATAATGAATGAAATCGAGATAATTCCTGCCCGTATGGCAATTATATTCTAGTAGATAAGACAGACAAATAACTAAAAATTTAAAAAGTGGGGGTAGTTACTTGAAACAGGGTTGCAGGAAACTCTCTGGGTGGATGGCACTTGAGTAATGAATGGAAGAGGAAGGGAACCATATGCCTACTTGGGAAAGAACAGTTCCTAAGTAGAACTAGAAAGGACATAAGGCAGAAATATGCTTGTTTTGTAGGATCTGCAAGAAATAAGTGTGGTTGGGCATGGGGGACAGTGAGAAAAACAATGGCAAAAAGTCTAGGGAACCGATGAGGCAGGACTTACGGGCTTTGGCAAAGAGTCTGGGTTTTATTCTCATTGTGTTGAGAAACCATAAGATGGAGGTACTGAGATGATGATAGTGATGGTGATCATGGTGATGTATGTATTTACTATTCAATATGTGCCACACTTGATTCCATTTCTGTAAAAATGGGGCCATAAAACAGCCTTACCGCCTGCACTTTTATGATGATTAAATGATCTTGTATGCAAAGCACTTGAAATCATGCTCAATAAGAGTTATTACAGTTATTATTATGGTCATCAGGGACCGAGCTGCTTGGCCTTACCATTTCAGCCTCATTTTGGCCCCAACTACATTTAAAATACAAATATTTTAATCACAATTATGCTAGCATCAATAAATTTTTTGTGGAGAAAGTATTTTTCCAGTGAAGTCCATTAAGCCAATTTAATTCCTTGATCAATGTCCTATATAGCACAATTTAATTATTCGTATTTTCCCCATTTTCATTAGCATTATTTCTTTTCCATTTTAATTTTATAGCAAGATGAAATATCTCTAAAGTTTAAATAATGGAGCCAAATGGCAGTTTCAATTTGATATGGCCACAATATCCCACTACTTAAGAACCCTCAGATCCCAAGGCCCAAGAAGGTTAACTAATTTTCCCAAAGATATATAGCAAGTAATTGAGAGAGGTGAGATCAGAACCTAAGTCCATTTAATTTTGATACCATGGTCTTTCACCATGGTACTTTTCTAGGAGTGGAGAGGGAGGAAGGAGAGAAATAGAAAAGAAGAGAAAGAAAATAAATTAATATGCTAATTAATACCTACTTACCAGGGTTAATGTGCGGTTTAGCTGACATACCATACAAGAAAGCACTTTTTAAAACTGTAAAGTACTATGTTATTGTTAGTAATAACAATAAAGGTGAGACCAATTTTGAGTCTAGAAGAACACAGTGAAGGCATTAATTGCTAGTCAAGTGCAGATAGATGAGTTTTATTTCCTAAAGGTATTGATTTGTCAAATTCATCAAAGACCCACTTTAGCATATCCTGAGAGCCTCCACCAAGGAGAATATAGTTGGGAGCCTGTTTGGATTGTGACAAGATGGGTTTAAGAACAATCAACCACAGTGGCAGAGATGGTCTTTAAGAGGATCCCAGAGATGGCAACTTCAAGTAGTGCTCTAAAGTCCAATTGGGGCCCATTATCTGTTAAAGAGGGTCTGATTCAAAGAATTCAGCATCAAGACTTCAGGGAGATGATAGTTCTTGGCTTAAGGGCCATTCAAACGCCCTTCTTGTAGTACTTAATACTACACTATGCCAGAGGCCAACGGTACAGAAAAGACATTATCTCGGCTTCGAGAAGCTCACTGTGTCCTAGAGGAGATAGGCTTGCCAGAAAACAAGCATGACAGTATCAAAGCTATGGTGGAGGTGGAGGAGAGAACCACCTACCCAAAATGAGAAGATTTCCTGTGGAACATAAACCTTGCTGATAATTTTCAAGAACAAATGGTAGTATTCAGATAGACAAGGTCAAGAGAAATAGCATTGAGAAATAACATTGCATTCCCGAGAAATAAGATTGCGCATGCAAAGGGATAGTGATTTAAAAAAAAAAAAAGTTCTATGAAAGGAATGTGTGCAAGGGGCGATATGGCAGGTGAAGCAGGGAATGGCTCAGGTGCAGTGGGAGGGAGATAGATGGGGCAGAGAAAGCCAAGTGCAGAAGGAATGGACAGGTGAGTCAGATGGCTCAGATGCAAAGGGAGCAGGCAGACAAGGTAAGCAAAGAGGCTGAGTGTAGGTCCCTGCAAAGTAGGGTGAAGGCCAACGAGAAGCAGGCACATGCCTCAGGGAAAGAAACGGACAGTAACCCGGATTGCTCAAAATCCATGGCAGACACTAAAGGCAGAGACAGCGACCAAGGCTAACGGTCACTTAGATAAAGCAGAAGACTAGACGAACCAGAAAACTAAATCCATCCCAAGATGCTGGGAAGTGAGCCTAGAGGTGCCCATTACTCCTGAAGGCCACTCTCTTGGGCACAGCCTCTGAAGGTACAGTCCCAGACCAAGTGGGCCTGCAGCTGCAGGTGGCGGATGTCTTGATACACAACTGGCATGTGTTTCCCGGATGGCTGGGACAGTTCCTGTGGCCTCTGGGAGGTAGGATCGTTCCCCTTCATTAATAGCAATAGCTACCATTTTCTGTGACCTAGTCATTATTATTCCTGTTCTGAATAAAGAAAGTGAGGCACTTGCTTGAAGTGAATTGAAAGAGACACCATGTCCTAAACGTAGGGATCAGTGAATATCGTAGGTGGATACAATGCATTTAAACTAAGGATCTTGAGAGGAGGAACTTACCCTGGATGGTCCCCATGGGTCTTCAATGCAATCACATGGAACCTTATGAGATAGATACACAGAAAGGAGAGGCAAACGTGATCAGAGCCAGAGCTTGGTGTGGTGCGGCCACAAGCTAAGACATGCTAGGCAGCCCGAGCCTCTAACAAAATGATTTCAAACTGTGGCCCTAGAACTGTGAGAGAATACAATTCTCTTGTTTTAAGACACTACCTTTGCAGTAATTTGTTATAGTAGCCCAGGAAACGGATACATTTTCCCATCACAGTGCTGAAGGTGGAGCCATATTCGTATTTAATTCTGTCAAACTCCAAAGTGCTTGCTTTCTCCCATCCCATCCCAGCATACAATGGTGCTGAACCAGTTCAAAGTTTCTACAGAGCAGAATGGAAAGGGTGCATGGAGAAGCAGGAGCTCACAGAGAATGACTGGAAGAGCTGGTGCCCATCACCCTGCACTTGACCATCAAGCGGGCATGCTGTAACCTGGCAGCTAATAGGACCCAGGTGAGAAAAAGAATATGGGACCAAGGAAGTAGGTCAAGTGTGCCAGAGCTGGGAGACCAGGGAAGTGCTGGGAGTCCTTTTTTTCTTTTTTTAAATATGTTTTTATTGATTTCAGAGAGGAAGGGGGAGGGAGAAATAGACACATCAATGATGAGAGATAATCACTGATTGGCTGCCTCCTGCAAACCCCCCATGTGGATCAAGCCCACAACCCGGGTATGTGCCCTTGACTGGAATTGAACCTGGGACCCTTCAGTCCGCAGGCCAACACTTTTATCCACTGAGCTAAACTGGCTAGGACAGCTGCGAGTCCTATTTAAACCATCTTCTCTCTAGAGCACAGAATACATGTGCTCAGGATACCAGCAGTGTCAGGAAACAATAAGATAAATTGGAGGTGACATGAGGATAGAAAAGAATTTCTGTATTATTACAACAGCTATGGAAGGGAGAATCAGAAAATGATGCCCAACACCCACGTCCTCGCCCCCAGGGGAGCCAGGAGGAAAGAAGAAGGCCCATATGTCGTGGGTACTGGGAACAAGTAAGGGAAGGCTCTGATGTGAGTTGGTGGGGGAGGAACCTCTGGGCACATCTAAATGTGGTCTCAGTGAGGCTGAGATTGAGCAAGAGAATGGCTAAAATGGCGCAAATGAGGTCACAGGGATGCTGGAGAAAGTATGCGCCACCAAATGTATTCATTTTCTAGGGCTGTCAGAATGAAATACCACACACTGCCTAGCTTAATAGAATATACTTTCTCATGATCCTGGAGGTTGGAAGTTCAAGATCAAGGTGATAGTGGGGTGGGTTTCCTCTGAGGCTTCTCTCCTCAGCTTGCAGGTGGCTGCCCTCTTGCTACTCTGTCCTCACCAGGTCATGCCTCTGTGCATGAGCATCCCTGGTGTCTCTCCCTCTTCTTAGAAGGGCACCAGTCATATTGGATTAGGGTCCCACCATCATGGCTTCATTTTAACTTAATTAAGGCCCTGTCTCCATATACAATCACATTAGGTGGTACTAAGGGTTAGCGCTTCAATGTATGCATTTGGGATGGGGGACAAAATTTAGCGCATAACACCAAGAAATCAAGCTCAGTGTGGATTGTCAAACTGGTTCCAATGTGCATAGTGGAAGGAAGTCTGAACACATCGGAGAGGGAGAAAGCTGAGGTGGCAGCGGACACCCATCACCAGATTGTACATGCTCTCAACGGGAGTGTACTAATGTGAATGTGTTTATTTAAGGGATTCAAGGTAAACAAAAGGCACAGGAGTTAGTACCCTAGGCAGGAAAGCTGCCAATTCAAAAATGGCTTTGGTGATGATGGTAAAAGTAACAACCTTGTACTGAGCACTTAGTGTGTGAGAGGCACTGTCTATTCACTATTTAACCCGCTGAGATAGGAACTACTATTTTTCTCATTTTATAGTTGAGATAACTAAAGCACAGAGAGGGGAAGTAACTCACTCAAAGTAACACAGCTAAAAGAGGTAGAGCTGTCTTTTGAGCGCAGACAGTCCAAGCACTGAGCTGCTACATTTGAGGACTATGCAACAGTGACAGAAGACATCCCGTTAGAGAGGCTTCTGTATCAACCAGAGCTGGGTTCAAATCCTGCCTCTGGAACTGGTTAGCAATTGAACCAACTGTTTAACTGCCATGAGCTTTGGTTTCTTAACCATGCAGTGGAAAGAATAATTCCCTTTCAGGGTTATTTTGAGGAATATATAAAATCACAATAACAAATAAAATAATCTGGTCATACCACATGCCAGGAATATTGTAGACACTTTACATGTGCTACCTCCATTAGTCCTGACATCAACCTTATTAATGTACTGTACCATTATTATCTCTACTTTACAAATGAGAAAACTGAGGTACATAGAGGTTATGTGAGTTGACCAAGAATACAGCCAATGAATGTCAGAGATTTGGGTTTAAAGTCATGCATTTTGAATCCAGAATCCTTGCTCCAAATCTCCTCATATGAGACCAAACAGGAAGTCAGTAAATAATCGTCATTACATTATTATTCTTATTATGATTAAGGCCAAACTCGCATGATTTGAGGACACTGAAATACTAACTTGCCCCGAGTATTCAATTTATGGTCAAGGAGAGATTGAACCATTGGGACTAATATTTTAAAATATCTGTTAGCATTTACATAGAGGAAAATATGAATACTGTACTGGGGAGTGTGGAGAAGTAGAACCAATGATAGCATCACTCAACTTCTCTTCTGTTATCTAGGGCAACTCAGCTCTGGTCCTACACTTGACCTAGCAAACAAAAGAAAAGCCCCATTGTTGAAAGAGTCCATTCTTCTTGGAGGTTGTGTGTCAGCTGCCTGTGGTGCTTGCCCAAGCTCGTTCCAAATGTCTTCGTCATCTTCCCTCCAACCACATATGATACTGTCCCAGGAAGGTGTTCTGCTAAATACCATTTACCCATCCAACTGGTCACATTTCCAGAAGTGTGTTAATGCCCCTTAAATAGCTGCTGCCTCAACAGCTACCCACCTGGCCTCCCCTTACTACAACCTGAAATTGAGAAGCTAAGCCCCCAGCCTTGGCCTCCAGGTAAAATCAGAGTGCATCTAAACAATGGAAGAAGGCCTTCAATGCACACACAGCACAACCTTGGGTGGGGGGGAGGGGAGTAATTTCTTTAATCTCTAGCTCACTCAGATCATTCATCAGTTTATACAGAAGAACAAAGTCAGAGGTTTGGGAGTTGGATGGGAGAGAGTTAGATGGACGACTGGGACCCTGGGGCTGGAAAGCTGTAAATATCGCCATGTTTTAATACATTAGCTGTGATTATTTTTGGCCTAGGACGTAAAGCCATTATCTTATGCAGGGTTTCTAAACTTTTTACATCTCTGTGTCCCGCTCGCTCAAAGAAAGGGATGTTTAAAGCAACCAGCTGGCAGAGATTGCTTGTGCTGCCTCAAGGCCTGGATAGTGCCAATGTCAGGGCTGTCAGCAAAGCCTAATAGAGCCCAGTTTTCATAATGTGGGCTTGCTGGCCATCCGTCATGGCGGGCAGAGTGGGTGTGATCGGAGTGACTACAAAGTCTTGAACCACGCTTCTCTCCCCGAAAGGTCTGGGTCTAACTCAGAAAGGGGATCCAATTTAAAATTAGAAACCTTTATTAACTGAACATACCACAGATTAAAGGTTCGTTTGCTTCCAGGCACTCAGAAATTAATTATCATGTGTTCGAGTATTTTCATGTTTATGCTACATTATAAAATAAAAACCTATTTTTACTAACTTAACTCTTAGGCTTATTAGTGCCATTTTTCTATTAATGAACACTGGGCCGCCTACTCCTTGGGGACAAGGAATGCATTGAATTCTCTGTCTCTTGAGGAACCCACACATAATAGATGCTCATTACATTTCCACTGATGAGAGGAAGAATGATTTTGTCTTTTACGTTACATGTACAATATTTCAAAGCGGTCAAATTGTAATCCTTGTAAAATATTGCTATTCAGCCTTTTCATGAAATTGTATCTTGCTCTAAGCTGCACTTCACCTGTTCAGTATTCCCAAATAGCAACCTTTTATAGGATGTACATGACTGCTTCAAAATTTAGCAATTAACTTTACTTTCATTTCTGTGGTATCCTCTGTGGCCTAAACAATTTGATAAAGTCATGAGGATGCCCAAATTGATTCCATTATTAGCATTTATCAGGTAAAGTGAGTGTCTTCAGTGTGTTTTTCGCCACACGGCCCACCCCATGGGCCTGCAAGCCTGGCACCGCTCCTCAGTAAAGGGTTAAGGCAACATTTCTTCTCGAAGCATTTTGTTTTCCCCAAGACCTCCATTACTGCTATAAATTTTTCAGCGTGGCTTTTATGTAAATGTAGCAAGAAAGGCAAGACAGAAAAATTTATTTGTAAGCTTTAGGGGGAAAAAATAAGGAATCTGAAACTGTTTATTGAAAATAAATGAATATGGAATGTAGGATAGAGGCCAAAAAAAAAGAAATGAATATTTTGTCTTAAGAACCACATGAACAAATCCCTCGAGTAGCAGAAAGAGGTGGGTGGGGACTGTTCCAAGGGCAACCAGGCATGCTCTGTGTCCTCCTCCAGTCCCAAGCCTCACTCATTCTAAGAAGCCACCGTCTCTCTGAAATAGATTGGGGCTCTGGTCAGCAGAGCCTTGAATTTGAGTCCTTCTTTGCTCCACAATGACTGTGTCCTAAAGCAGATCATGTACCACCTCTGCAATCTTCCCACATCTCCATCTGCCATAGAAAAATGTCCACGACCCACCCCCACTTCTGCTAGGTCGCTATTTTCTGTACGCTTAACTAGGTTCTTTGAGAGAGGAACTAGGTAATATTCATATCTGTGCACCCAGGGACTTCACATATAGTAAGTCATGAATGCATGATGTTACAGGAAAGAATTTATCAAGAACCTTTATGTGTGAGGTGCTTTGACAAGCACACTTTTTTGTTTGTTTTTCAATTTTTTTTTTTTTTATTGATTTCAGAGGAGAAAGGAGAGGAAGAGAAAGAGAGACATCAATGATGAGAGAGAATCCTTGATCGGCTGCCTCCTGCGTGGCCCCTACTGGGGATCGAGTCCACAACCTGGGCATGTGCCCTTGACTGGAATTAAACCTGGGACCCTTCAGTGCGCAGGCCTATAGCAAGCCGGCACGGCCATGGCATACTCAGCCCCGGGGCGCCTCAAGTGCCGTACCAGCTCAGCCAGGTTCGTTGAGCCTGAGAGGGGGTGGTGAAGGATTGAGAAAAGACAGACAAGAGAATAAAAGCTGGGTCTGAGTGGGACGCTGCCCTCTCTGATGAAGAGCCTCTCTGATGGAGAGCTAGCGACAGCGCCATGGACTACAAGTTGTGTCTTTATTTTATAGCCAGATTCCAGGAGGCAAGGTAAGGGTGTGGTCAAGATGTTTACAACATTCTCCTCTGTTTCAAGCCTACTCAATTACATGCACCTGAACTCTTATCAAGCCCACATCACTCAGGCACGTGGGGCCACATGTTCGGACCATAGGTTCGAGCTTACAACTACAGCTGTTGGCTATAATTGTGCTGGGAGGGCTCTGCCCTCCAAGCTGGGACTCGTACATAGCCATGAGAGGACTGTGCCCTCTCATTAGTCCGAGGCTTGAACCTGTCCAAACACTGTAGCCGCTCTCCACACAGGCCAATGCTCTATCCACTGAGCCAAACCAGCTAGGGCAAGCACACTGTTTTAAAATACAGGTTTTATTATTATCCAGGCATACTAAAGCCAACAGATCAGGAGATAATTGCCATTAAAGAAATAGTTTGTTACTCACAGATCCCAAGGGGTTGGGTGGGGGTCTGCCTTGTCCTGGAGGCCACAGAAGGACCAAGGTCAGGAGGCAGAGGGAGGGAGAGGAAAACATGGGCAAGAGCTTTGGTGTGGTTTCCAAAGGAGAGAATTGGACGGGCAGGTTGAGGACTGACTAAATTAATTTCATCGGGTTCTGGGGCCTAGGGGCTGCCCCTACTTTTCTGGTACCAGGCCCTAGAGCAATTAGAGCAGGGGATTAGTGGCCCAGAAGCGAGAGGTCAGTAAAGGAGATGGCAGGTGTGGGCTCTTGGATTGGTTGGTTTGCATATGAAAGGGGTTAGGAATTAGCTACCCCTGGGAGGGGCAATCCCTCTAGGATCCTGGAGGACTCCAGATGACAAAACGTTATCGGAAAATAAAAGGGCTTGTTAATATATTAATTCTGGCCCAGCTGTTGTCGCTCAGTGGTTGAGCTACGAACTATGAACTAGGACAGTGGTCAGCAAACTCATTAGTCAACAGAGCAGCAAACCACAGTTTGCCAACCACTGAACTAGGAGGTCAGGGGTTCAATTCTCGGTTAGAGCACATGCCTGGGTTGCAAGCACAATCGCCAGTAGGGGGCATGCAGGAGGCAGCCAATCAATGATTATCTCTCATCATTGATGTTTCTATCTCTCTCTCCCTCTCCCTTCCTCTCTGAAATCAATAACAATATATTTTTAAAATATATATATTAATATTGCATATATTTTAAGGTAAACATTAAACATTTTACTATACATTTGTATAATCATTTCAAAATTATTATGAAACTGAGCCATGGGCACATAGTGAGCTGAAGGATTAAGATTCATATCCAGGTCTGTTTGAATCCAAAGGGAGTGTATTCCTAACTCTGACATGCTGCCTTCAATGTTCCCTGTTATCAGCCAGGATTGCTATATACTCTCCTGGCTACATGCACACAATTAAAAGAAACACACACACTCGCATACCAGTCTAGAAGTTATGATAATAAACCAAACTTTAGATTAGAATTGTGGAATGAAGAACTGCAAGGGAATGGAGTCTTTTAGCTTTTAATTCTATCTGTCACCAATAAGTTGTGGGACTTTAAAAAGGTCATTTGATCTAAAAAGGCTGAGCAATTCTTTACACATAGTAGATGGTCAATAAATATTTGCCAAATTGATTTCAGTTCCTTTTCCTACAATAGGAAGGAGTTAACACAGGTAAGTTTCAAGGTAATTTACATTATTAAAGCTAATGATCCTCTGATATGTTACAGTGCTAGAAAAACCTAATATCTAGATTACCTGAAAGAAGATTTTATCAAAAATCCCATTATCTCTGCTAAGTTATTTCCTTCTCTGTGCTCAGACCAGCAAGACTTGGTCAGCGTGAGGTCAGCAGGCCAGACAAGTTCATGACTATGGGCATGTCAGACAACCTGGGCTAGGTTAGAAGTGAGTCACTTGGGCAGGTGGCATCCTGAGGTACAGTCTCACCATGTGCCCAACACCCTGCTTCTGTAAGTAGCGCTGTTACAGAGGCAATTACAGGAAGTCATTTGGCACTGAGCAGTCCTGTTGAGTCATCACTCTTGTTATACAAGAGTGGATTTTTTTCCCTCCCTTTAATTAAAAAAAGAAACATACTGGCATTCCATAAATAACATCATTGGTGAGGCAAAAACAGGAAAGACACAAAGGAAGGAGAAACCGGAATAACCAAACCCTAGCACAGCATGTCCTTCTGAAACTGTGTCTCCTGTCCCTGCTCAGCACCATCCCAAATGCCACTGCTGGGCAGTCTCCCCCCCGCCAAACATGCCCTGCCCTTGTGGTGGTGCAAGGGAAGGGAGAAACATTCTCTACCATGGAGGACAAAAGAGACAGGTTTTGTTCACATCACACGCTAACAAAAATAGCAGACAGACAAGGCCATTGGTCATTTGAGTTGGAACTTGAACTGTCTCTGTGTTAAGTCATTAGGATGGAGATGAACAAATGATAGGAAGTGAGAGGTTGAGTTTGGACATTTTTACTGTTAGTTAGGAGTCAATATATGGCATAATCCCATCTAATCCATAATTGTTCTCATAACTTTGCCTTCCTTTTTACTCTGTGACCTTGGGCCAACACTTAGGCCACTCGGAGCATTGTTTTCCTCCCCATTCCATGGAAGGCTAATCCTGATTAATTTCTTTGTTCATTCAACAGATACTCTTTGATCAACTACTGTGTAAGGCCTGGGGCTAAATGTTTCCTTTGGGGAACTCATAGCCCAGAGGAGATAGGATCTATTCAATGAGATCTTAGGCATTTTCAAATGACATCATGAACCACACACCAAAGCTGCTCTCTCCAAAGAAGCGGGCTGACTCTGAGCTGCTTGCAGATTTCATGGTCTGTGATTTGTTAGGGAGGTGGGTTTGTTCATTCTCCTGGGCTTCTGGCAATGTTTTGAAATAGTAACTCCTTTGATCATTTAATCCTTGTAAAGAACTTAAACCTTTCTAATAATAGTATCATACAAAGGATTCCAATACATTCAACAGTCAAAAGCGAAGCTGCTCTAGTTGAGACAGAAGGCCTGGTTGTGTCTCCCTTCCCTGGAGCACCTTCCTCCTAGTGCTTGGGCACAGCAGACCACAATATGAAAACCACTACTCATTACCTTTCAAAGAGACTTGCAAGGTGAAAAAAGTCTCAATAAATATAGGGCCTGGACACCTGCAGAAGCATGCGTTAGAGCAGAGTACATTGTTTTCAGTCCGTGTCCCTGCCTTTAGTGTCTTGGGTGTATCGGGGGCAGCCCAGTAACGTGCAGACTGGGGTTCACAGGACTTCCAGATGAGCCTGGGCCCAAAATCCACATGGTGGCGTATCACCATGGGATCTCTCCCTGAGCCTTGGGCAGTGTAGTAGCCATTCTTTCAGCTTAACACTAGACTCCCACACAATACAGGCCAAGTACTAAAATAAAATCGCTGCCTTGGTTTGATTGAGAAAATGTCCAGGGAGATATGTACTGGAGATAGCATGGAGGTATGAGAACAAACCATTTAACTACCCTCTAAATTCTTTGAGGGCAGGATTGTTGTCAATTTCATTGTTGTATTCTCCATAGCTCCCAGGACAGGTATACGTAGTACACAGATACTTAATAAGTACTATTCATGGAATAAATGAATGAATGAGTTAATCAACAATACATGTACTATCTGTTTCAAAAATATCATAGGAAGTCATCAAATGCAGATGGTATCCACCCACAACTTTGGAATAAAATGCATTATGATATTATAAAATTGGGACCATGACATAATTATTTTTAAATGCCAACATCTCTCATAGTGTCTAGCACATGGTAGGCTGTTTTAGAGCAGTTAGGCTAGTGTGGTAACCTTTAATGGTACATTCTGAATTATTTTGGCTGTCCATCTTCCAGGTACATGGTAGCGTTGCACTTTCTGGCTTTGATTGGGGTCATGTGACCAAGTATGACCAATGAGTTCTGGATGGGAGTGATTCATATGACTTCGCTACATGTTGAATGGCTGATAAAAGATTCCCAGAACACTATTCCCTCTAACAAGGTGACTAGCAATGATCCAGACCATGGTTGCTCCATTAGGATTGACCCAGGAAAGGGTGACCAAGTAAGAATAATATGGGAGAAGATCCTTCTGACAACCTCCATAGTCAAATGGAATGAGTAAGAAATGGACATTTGTGGTTCAAAACCACGGAGGTATTTTTTCCCCTTAAAATCAATAATACATGATAACCTAGCTCATATTAGTTGCTTATAGGTAGGCTACACAAATAGATAGATCTAAACGCTTCATTGTTTAATAGACTAGAAATTGAATCTTTGCTCATTAGGTGGCAGATTGGTGAGATGAGAGTGAAGGGCACACTGGCCAACACAGTTATTCACAACCCAGGATGATGGCCACTTTGCCTTATTAAACACATAGTTTTCAAGGTCACTAAGGGGCCTTCTCCATTCCTGTCATATTAGAGTCTAGTCACATGGTCACACCTAATTGCAAAGGAAGTGGAGAAATGTATAACTATGCCTAGAAATAAGAAATGGATTTTGGTAAATAGTAATCCCTGCCACATGGGTAGGGACGAGTATTTGTTGAATAACTGAATAGATAAATAAACACTATTGCCAAAAAAAAAAAATAGCTAAATTGATAAAAGGATTTTCTGAGTTTGTAGACCATTTCACGTAGACAAAGATATATAAAAACACAGATGGTACTACAGTGCCCTCAAAGCCCCTGTTCCCTCACCTAGTGTGTAAGTTTCTACTTTTCTGAACCCAATCTACATTTCCATGTATGCCCTATACCTAGAGTAATAATCAAAATAGCTAACAACTTTCAATGGCTTGGGCTCCGACCAATCAGAAGGAACTTTTCTTAGTCAGTGAACAGGGATGCCCACTGTAAATAGCTGGCATACCTGTCATTTCAGGTAAACTGGCCTCTGACTAGTCACAGTGACCACATTGTCCAAACCAAAGGTCAGGCTCAGAACATGTGGTCTAATGAGTGGCAAGGTCTATATATTAAATTCACTCCATCAAAAAAAGAAAAAAAGAAATACAATTACGTGAAATGGAGACTGTCCAGAAAAATCTAGGATGAATGGTAATGGCAAGAAGTGCTTTCTAAGTAAAGACACCAGCGTACAGAACATTTTGTTTTTGCCTTTCTTATTGCATATATTCTAGTCTATCTTGTGTTCAACTTTTGTGGTTATTTGTCTTATCCTCTCTGTTAAATTGGATATCCTTAAGGGTAGGGGGAACTCTATTCTTTCCATTTCATTATTTTCTGCAGGGACCTAAAACTTATAGTTATCTAGTAAGTATCTATTGGCTGGATAATTAAAGAAGGAATAATTGACCAGTGAATAAAGCAAATTTAAAATACAGTAATACAGCATCAGCAGGGAAGAAACCATAATTAGGAAATCTCCACTTTCAGAAATCAACCTTAAAGATTCATGCACTTAAGGAGGATGCAAACCCTGAAAAATGAGGTCCTAGCTCTTAAAAATAACCACTATTAAGGAACTTCCCACCATCACCGCCTGTGTCTACTATTAAGGAGCGTCCTCCCCACCACCTGTGTCTGTTTTCTGTCCTTTGGCTATTTGTTCATTTCCAGCCTTGGTCCCACAGGCATTTGTTTCCCTCAGAACAACCTCACTCCCCTCCTCTATCCTCTACAAACTCTAGGCCTCGCCACTTTGCCAATTCTTCACACTCTTCCTTTCTTTGGTCTCTGCCGATGGATGTATTTCTGACCAGCACTGGCAGCGAGGTCAACTCTTCCTGCAGCTTAGCTCAGCTACTTGAGTCTTACCTTGTTTCTGAAAGAATAAACTGAACTTGGTAAAACAGAATTAAGAGATGCAATTATTTCTATTTCAAAAATCTTTTGACTAAATTATACACTAAGTGATTCTTCCCCCTAAAAACATCACAGAGTTAAAGAGATCTTTTTTTCTTCATAACCAAAGAACTAGCATAGATTCAGGAATAAAAGGATCAAAATAAACAAGCATTCTATGATGAAATGTGAATAGTAAGATCACCAAGATATTAGTTTCTTGATTACTCTTATTTACAAGTTTAGCTAATGAAGAAGAGGGAATATCTAATGAAATCTCCAAGTTTGCAGATAACATTGAATTTTTTCATATGGGAAAAGGAAAACTGCTGTGATGTACTCCTAAAAAGCATCAGGAGACATCGAGTGGAGGTCAAGAGGTGGAGGTACATTTCCATATGAACAAGACTAAGGCAATGACTTTAGAAAAAATGATCCATCTATACTCCAAGGACACTGGGCTCTGAGTGATCATTAGAATTTGATAAGGGGATTCAGGAGACATTGTAACCATTCCCTGAAGAGAGCCTTTGGCCTTTAGAGGCAAGAAGATATTATAATAAGACAAAAAACATTGCTGCTCCCTTGCACAAACCATAAATCTTCCATTCTTATAATCCTGGATTCAGCTCAGGCTCCCTAACCTGTCCTCATTTCGTAAAAGATGAAGTAACACTGCAAAGCTCCAGAGAAAACAAGAGAAATTATCAACAGGATGCAATATATGAAAATGAATCAGAAAGATTTGAACCATCTGGAAAGAAAAAAAAGTTGAGAGATGTGTTTTGAATCCTTTAAAAGACTACAGAGTGAACAAATTATTACATGAAGTTGCCATTGTCTATATGGTGAAATAGGATATAACTCGTGAATCTTAAAAAAAAATAAAGTGAAACCAGTAAAAGACACGGTGTTTGCCAATATTTTATTTTTCTTGTTTCTTTTTCTAAAGACTTACTGGGCACCTACTATGTGCCAAGCACTCAACCAGACCCTCAGAATACACAGATAAATGGGATGTGATGCTGTCCTTGATGGGAAATTTAACAGGAGAGAGAGGAAGCTATAGAAAAAAGAGGCATGATTACATTATTACAAATATGTGGTAATAAGAGAAAAGGGTCACTGGAGTTTACAGTTGAGGTGACATTTGATCTGAGCTTTGAAGAATGAGTAAGATGATGTCATCAGACAAGGTGGAAAAGAACATTTCAGACATAAAAGAAAGAGCATACGTAAAATATACAGGGATGTGAAATACATGATCTGTTCCAGGAAGTGTGAGGGACTGATGGTGCACCTGCAAGGTGATCTCCAGCCCAGGTGGGAGGAGCCTTTGGAAGCAATAGAAAGGGATTTTGAGTGGCTCCGCCATTGGAGTTTTGAAGTAAGAAGATGACACAATCAAACTCACAGTTTAGAAACATAGCTCAGCATTTGATACCCTGTGGGAGTAATGCAGCCTAGAAGAGAAATGTGTGAGTGCACAAAGTTTTGATGAATTCATAAGTAACAGGACATTAGAATTCGTGGTGTAGCACCAATCGTTTGAGTTTGGCATCACCAGAATGCTAGGACAAAATAAACAGATGTCATGACTTGATTCTTGCCAAGTAGAAGCCAGGGCCTGAGCAGCACTGAGTGGACCGTTTTCTCCGCCTTGATCACAATGAACAGAGCCAGTTTGGACTGGTGTGTCCATGAGTGTCACAGAAAACCAGAAACCCTCTTACCCAGGAAGGCATTGTGCTCTTAAGGCACTGAACATTGGTGAATCTGAATGGCCTTTGCCCAGCCTGACGATATCACCTGTGAGATTTCACATGGACCTGCAGCTCCTGCTCAAACCTGTCAAAGTGCAGCGAATACAAGGACAGAGAGTAACAATCTCGGAAAAAAGAAGCTAGGGATGACAGTGAGGCTGGCACAAGGGTACAGAGTAAAGCCACCTGGCTACTAACTCAGGCCCTTTTTATAAACGTGGAGCACATTCATGTATTTAGGATGGAAGGTAATGGATTCTAGGTCTGTTTTTGCTAATGTGTGCAGGAATTGGGTGGCACCTCTAATTGGGTAAAGTGGATGCTAGTGAGAACCAATGATTTCCACCTGCTGAAAAAGAAAGTCACACTTCAGAGAGTTTCTATCCTCAGATTGGGGTTGGAGGAGATGTAGTAGAAGTGGGAGCTCGTGAGGAAAATTTAGAATAGGAGCCTGAGCCAAGATCAATGATGGATTATGGAGCACATGAGTGATATCCAGATGAAAGCAGTTGGAAACTTATTGGTGACTAACCTCTCTTGTAAATAGAATATTTCTCTTTATAGCCTACTGAATGCTTTCACGTAGTTTATTTCATCCTCACAATTTTATTTTATTATCGTTTCCATGTCACATATAGATAAACCAGAACCTCCATGAAGTCAATGGCTCAGCCAAGTCTACAGAGCTAGTTAGCAGTAGAACTGGAATTAAAGAGCAGGTCTTCTGCACTCTTTCCTCTGCACTACCCCTGCATGGAATGAGATAGCTCTGATTCCTCACATTCCTGGGGAACTCAACAAGACAGGCCTCGTGTGTATCCCTGTTAAGATGTCTCAGTATGACTAAGGGAATGGTAACAGAAAGGCCCTCTGTTCCTTGGCCTGAGATCTGATGCAGGACTTCTGAAGGGTCTCGGTGGCAGCCACAAAGCCAGAACCAATACCTTCAAAGCACCTTAAACTTCCTAAAGGTTAAAAGTATTCTTTCTTTTTCCTGTTAATTGTAGGTTTAGACCAACTGTTGCCTCACTTTGACAAAATACACTACTAATCTCAGAGCACATTCATTAGTCACCCTCCTACTAACTCTATGAAACATGGAAAGACATTTCACCAGTGGGCAAACCACAGCAAACAGGTGAAAAAGTTGATCTGGTATCACCTAGATCTTTGGCAGAAATAATAATGTATCACCTAATGTCTCATGTCACCTAGATCCTTGTCCATAGCTTCTTATCTATGTCACTTCTTATGCTAGATGCTGCTCTCAAACACCATACCTATCATCCAATGCATGTAGATGGAGGACAATGGCTAAGGATGTCAGATAAGTGCCCCTTTGGATGATTAGAGGGTAGTCCTGCCATGGTGGCCAAAAAATATAAAAATCAATTTTTATCAGCAGATGCATTTTAACAGGGCTATGCAATAATACCATTTTAAGTGAAAGCAGCATGAATTTCCTTTAATTTTGCTATAATAGATTCAATGATACCAGCTACCCTATCAAGAGTAACCCTTTACTGTGGAGCATTTCCCCACATTGAGAAAGGGGACATTTAGACGCCACTTTGGACAGGCAGTGCTCTTTCTATACTTTGACACTTAGAGCTTTTGGTGCATTTAAATTGCTTTTTGCGGCGGTCAAAGGGATCAATAGCTCTTAGACTCTTTAAGGGACGAATAATTTACAAGATGGATATTTTAAGCTCTTTAAAAAATATATTCATGAGGTCGTTCAGTTTCCCCTGGTACCCAACTTTGCTAGTGACATTTATTAATGCTTTTACAGCAAACAGGAGGTGGAGGTCTCCAAAGGCTCTCATCTCTGTTTTTCCAGAAAACATTGATTTTTTTTATATGATTCAGGGAGAGGGGAAAGGGGAAAAAAAAACCTGCTCAAAGCAAAAAAGGAAATTTCACAAAAGAATAACTTAGTTCAAAGCTGGCTTGACAAAGCAATTCTATCTAAATAGCTTTGTGTCATTTGATAGAGACACTTTTTTTCTGATTCTCCCCTTTGAACAATTTTGTAGTCTTCATGAGAGGCATGCTTGGAGAATATTCTGTCTTTAATGGTAATGCAGGACTTTCTATTGAATCTTCCTATGAGGGAAAGGGAACAGCTTTACATTACTGTAAATTTGGAAAACAAATTTAAATTCTAATTAATTAGGGTTAATTAAGTACACATTTGTTTAAAAAAAAACACAAAACACAACTCTTTGAGATGCCAGATTGGAGGAAAAAAACTCCTTTACGATGGCTGCTGGAGATAAAAGCCTGGAATGCGTTAGAAAGCTCAGTCTGACTCAGAAAGGCCTGGAAGTGTTTGTGTGTGTGATTCAGTTTGAGAGAAATCAGGTGCTGGAATTTCTTCCTCCAAAAAAGGAAATACAAGTTAATTACACTGACCTTCTTCTATTAAACTGATGTTGTATAAGATTTCAGAAAAGAGAAGACGAAGCATGTTTGGATGAACCAAGCTTGACGGTGATTGGAGAATGGGACTCACAGGTATCTGTTCACCATGCATATTAGAGACAGTGAGATACCAGGCACCAGGTGAGGCTGAAGAGATCATGGTGTTCCAGGCACCAGATGAGGCTGAAGAAATTAAAGGGCCCTATTCTCATTTTCATGTTGCTTTCAGTCCTGAGCTAGACTGCAACAGGTGACTCCCATAGTCTACAAAGGGGTATTTCTTAGACCAGAAAGTGTTTGTTTGTTTTTAATTAGTCATTAACATTTGAAAATGAGTACATTTCACATGAAACTCCAGATATTTTGCTTATCTTAAAAAATGATTACACATGACAACACTAGGCTGTATTCCTGAGTCTACTGGAGCTCAGTGATGTCCCCCTTGAATTGATGGTACATGCCCCAGTCCACGACCTTAAACTCATATATTATCACTGCCCCTTCTTGTGGCATTGACTTTTCAGCTATAGACACACATATAGAATGGGCAAATACTTGTGTTCAATACACAGAGTGAGGACTGAGTGAGACGTGTGTCTGGATATCTGGAAATCCTTGGCTAAGCTATTGTGACTGGTCTGTGCATTCCCGCATTCCGGGTGGTCATTTTTGTGGATGTTGTTTTAGTATATTGAAGATCTTCTTTCTCCTCAAGGACCCTCTGCACCCCCAAACCCTTTCAAGTCACCATTCATTATTAATCATAATGCTCCAGCTAGGGTTCTCCTGGGCTCTCACCCTGAAAGCAAAAACAGTGCTCCCCCACCTGTATATACAGACTTGTATTAACCAATGGTAAGGGATGGGGGGGGGGGGCTGAGCAGTGCTGCCTAGTTATCAGGAAGTCTGCCCTTTGCCTGACTGACTGTTGTTATCCATTAGCCTTCAGCTTAGATGCCAGCTTCTGAGATAATCTATCCATGACCATCCGGCTCAGAGAAGCCCCTTCCCTGTTGTTCACTCTCACATAGCCTTACTGGTTTAATACTACTTAATATAAAATAGAATTGTTTCTTTTATTATTTTTTAAGAATTACAGTGAAGGAAGAGTCCATATTTGTCTTGTTCCTCATTGTACTAGTATGCATCCTCCATGCTGGTTTAATGCCTGGTATATGAAGGATACAATATTTCCTGGCTTAATAATAACAATCCTAAAATATTGCAAATATGAGAGACTCTTCTGGCAATTATGGGAGAGAGTCAAAGAACACTTGTGGTTTAGAACTCAACTCTCAGGAATAAAACCTAAACTGAAGTGTATCTAAGCCAGTTTACTGATGAGAAAATGGTACTCTAGACCTACGTCAGGATCAGAGTTGGGGCCACTGAACATATTCTTGCCCTGGTCTACTTGTCACTGAGGATTTTTACTATGATAATTAGAAAGGATTAGGTCAGACAGAAAATGCCAACTATGGACACACCAGCTCACTGGATTTAAATGATCCTTCCCAACCTGCTCCATTACTCATCCTGGGGTCCCAGCTTTTGGCTCACTTTGTCAGTCATGAAGAATGACCCACCCACCCCCAGCAGAACTCTTCAATAGTAAAAGAGTTCTCTTCCTTAGACTCAGATTGTGAAAGACAGTACTATCTTACCACATTCTATGCTCTATATTAGAAAAAATGGTGAGAAATTTGGTCTGTTGCTTTGTAGTTAATAGATCAAATAAATGAACCCATTTCCACTGTCCAAGAATGTAATTTCCTCAAGTGAAAATAATCCTGCATTCCTTTATGTCTGGAGGGGTAGAATTATAAAATGCCCTAATGTTTTATTCCAGTCATTGTCAGACACTATTTCTTTCCTCTTTTCCAAACATTTCAAGATCCTATGTAGGAAGCAACTACATTTTTTCCACTTCAACAGGTACTTCAGGGTGTTCTTTTTTTTTTTTCTTTTCTGCTGCTAGGCACCAATTAGTTTACATATGAAATTCTATGAACCGTTGGTGTCCAAAAGAACACAAGCCCCGTGGATGGGGAAGTGCAGAGTGGCTTTCTGATGTGAGTCTACAGTGCTACAGAGAGAGAATATGAAAGGACCTGAGGCATCAGAAAACCTGCTACTACCTAAGACTTCGAGATCTTTCTGAACAAGCAAAGAATATTGGAAACATAGGAGGGAGGCCAGCTCAGGGCTGTAAAAGAGAAAGATTTGTAACTGCTACTTACAACGGAGGAGTCTGTGAAAGATCCCTGGTGTGCAAGGAAGACCCCGAGGTAAGAGGGAAGGATTCAGAACCAGTCATTGCAGGCATCAAGCACAGGAGCCCGTCATCCTCGCGAGCGGAAAGGGAGCTTCACTTGGGCCCCATTATCTCCTTCCTGCCTTTAAGGCCCTTCTTCATTGATGCTATTCCTTTGGCTCAAAGACAAGCTGGAAAGAAAAGAAAACAAAACAAACAAAAAACCTCCTTTCTTTTTAGAAAGGCCATTTTTTAAAAAATTAAATGATGACCAGTGTTTTCCTGTACTTATTAATTTCCACCAGCATTAGTTTACATATAAAATTTTTGGTTTTTTGGACATAATTTTTATACTTCCTCGAAGACAAAAGAATCCTTGCCTTTCAAATTACAACCAAAATCCTATCGATCTAGACTCTGTCTCACCTGTTAGGTTCCCACAATGGAAGCAATGATTCCTTCGGAGGATTACAGTCCTGGAGATGAGACAGGAAATGTACGCAACTGGTAGAAATGAAGCAATGTGGTCTATACACTGTTGGGAACTCAGAGACTGTTTAACATGCCCCTGCTGTCAAAGAGCTTATAGACTAAGTACAGTCAAAATAAATCAAATTGTAAAACAAGGGGTAACACATGGCTTTATCAAAGAGATATCAGACACGTCACCTAAATATGAGGACTATGGACATAGTCACATAAACATGGGTACAACTGACCCTTGAAAAACATGGGTCTCAACTGCACAGATCCACTTACATGCAGACTTTTCCAATACATACTGTAAGTGCATCTTCTCTCCATTATGATTGTTTCAATAACATTTTCTTTTTTCTAGCTTACTTATTGTAAGAATATAGTATATCATACATATACAAAATGAATGTTAATTTTTTATGTAATCTGTAAGGCTTCTGGTCACTAGTAAGCTGTAAGTAGTTAAGGTTTAGGAGAGTCAAAGTTTCATGTGGACTTTTTAATATGAGGGAGGAGGGTGTTGGTGCCCCTTACCCTGTGTTGTTCAAGGGTCAACTACACTAGGGATCTAGTCACATAAACATAAGTACTATGGACATTTGAAGGAGAAAGAGATTAGGTTTGGAGGGACAAGAAAGGCTACATCAAAAAGAAGAGAGATGCACTGGTCATTGGAGTAGGGGGAAGATTTAAGTACGTTTAAAATACAAGAAAATGCAGTCAGGAAATGCCATTCCATGAGTGAGGGGACGGAATGAGGGGAGTGGGGAATTAAAGCAGAGAAGCAGTAGATGTGTGCTTTTCTCCAGTGTCCCCAGGAGGCTCTGGGTCTGCCTGCTTGTTACCAGCTCCTGAAGTACTTTATTATTTTATTAGTTCCCCATATAAATTATTTATCTGAGAGATTGCTGATCCTGACCTGCTCTGATAAGGAATGTCTTCTATGGGAAATGCTGCTGGAGGGACAGAAGTCTCCTGTGGCTGCCAAAACATTGAAGATCAATTTTAATTATCTGTGTGTGTGTGTGTGTGTGTGTGAGAGAGAGAGAGAGAGAGAGAGAGAGAGAGAGAGAGAGAGAGAGAGAGAGAGAGAGGCTTTTGAGGATGGGGGTTGTTCAGATGATGGCTGCCCTTTCTATGAGTTTCCATCAGATCTATAAATTAGATTTCTGGGGGCAACATCAGGGAAGTTGCCTAAGGACACTACTCCTGGTATTGTTTGCTATAAAACAATTCATAATAACTTGGCTGGGAGCAGAACGTTAAAAGGTCACCTCATTTATCTCCAATATGCTTCTTTCAAAAAAAGTCACCTCACAGCCACATGTGGAGAACAATTTGTTAGTGTATTTACCTTCTCCATATCATTCAGGTTGAGCTTAGCAGTCAGAAAGATCACTACTTTTCAGACTATTTCAAAAAGCTTGCAACATCTTTGCACAATTACTTTTGCTTCCCTTACTAATACGTGCCTCCATTAACTACTCAAATGCTAGTTGGCGTTCTATGGGGCTGCCTTGTCTGTTCTCCAAGGCTACAAATAGTTGCCAATATCATGCCTCTTATAAGGAAACATGAGCTCTAAATATGTACAAAGTAGGTAGGTAGTTTAATAGAGGACAATTAGAAATTAAATAAAATGGAGAAGAGGCTTTGATTTACTTTGCAAAATATTCTTTATGCATCTGACATGTTTCCTTTGAGCCTTTCAATTTTGACTCCACTTACAAAATTAGACACAAGTTACCTCCTACCAGGTAGAGATATCACACAGATATTGCCGACCTAATAGCAACTTTGTCCTATAGGAAGAACAGTTAATGTCAACATAGGTGCAGCATTTGACCCTATCAGATACCTTAGAGCAGTGGTTCTCAACCTTTCTAATTATTTTTGTTGCTACAGTTAATGAATTGTAATGTAAATATCTGTGGTTTCCGATGGTCTTAGGCTCTACAGCAGTGGTTCTCAACCTGTGGGTCGCGACCCGCTAGCAGGGTTGCCTAAGACCATCAGAAAACACAGATATTTACATTATGATTCATAACAGTAGCAAAATTACAGTTATGAAGTAGCAACGAAAATAATTTTATGGTTTGGGGTCACCACAACATGAAGAACTGCATTAAAGGGTTGCGGCATTAGAAAGGTTGAGAACCACTGCCCTAGAGTCTTCAATGCCCCAACATATATGTGTTTGGTATTATGTATGGAATATTCTAAAGAGACTTCTCAATTGCATTACACCTCACAAAATTTTGTAGAATGCCTACAGCATACTTAGCATGAAAATACCTAATAATGCTTCCGAAGCTGCCATCAGACAGGTGTGACCATTTTTCTGCAATATTCCCAAGGATGATGGCAAAGGGTTTAACTCTGGGATTTAGTCCATGTGTCTGAGCTTGGATTCTACTGTTTCATAGACCATGTCACCCTGCAGGTTTACTGAGAGGTCTACAGTTGCCTTACCTCTCTAATTCCAATAGAGGCATGGAGTCAAGGTGTAGTAGGAGGCAGTCTTTTTTCCTGGGTACTGCTACCTTGGGCTGAGGGTGCTCAGATCCAAGAGGAATCCTAGCCACCGGTGATTCCACCTGTGCATCCCTCAAAGGAAGTGATGAACTTGCTAGCTTGGGTGCTTTTCATTTTTCTCCACATGCACCTGGAAATCAAAAACTGTCACTCCATCAGTTAGAATTTGTTTCATCAGACAAATGCACAAAGACAGGTTGATTTTCTTGTGCAAATAGAAGTGCAGAGGTAGACTGCTGAGGAATAGTGCAATGGCTCAAAGATGCCAGCAGAGACCAGGCGCCCTGTATTTCTGCTCAGCCACCTCAGTGATCAACTGTCACTCTCATGGTCACAAGCCTCCCAACTCCAATTCCTGTAAGAGATTAGAAAAGCAGGGGGAGGCGAGACCCCGTTGAATCCATGAGCTCTCCCAGATGTTCCATCCAGTGATTCCATTTACATCTCCCTGGCAGGAGCTGTTCCATTCAGCATCCTTATGTGCAAGGAGGGGCTGGGAAACGCCTGGGCTTGCTGCCACCCTAAACAAAGTCAGAGTTGAATTATTAAGGAAAAGGAGAGAAGGGGTATCAGGTAGATATCAGCCACAAAGAGGCAGGATCAGTACAACATGAAAATTAATATACATTATCTAGGCTTCCAATGAGAAATAATTACATTGGTTATGAGAACAACTAGAAGCTTCTACTAGCATTCCCTTGTGTTTCCTCTGCTGGCCTTGCAGATTTCTTACAGTTGGTATTTACTGTGGCCAAATCTAATTCATTCATTTATGAAGCTATCTCAGGCACCAGCAGAAGTCATAAACTATTCATCTCTGCAATGTTTATATTTGAGAAGGTCACAGTATTGAGTGTGTCTATACCCCAAGGCTGCCCTCTCTCTGTTTGAGCCTCTTGTGGCCCAGGCCTGCTATTTTTCTTTAAACAGTGAAATGAGATGTACACAGCTCAAAATACAATTGTGTTTTTCCACAAGCTCCAGAGAAATCCCAGTAAAATAGGTTTGGACCTTCTCTGACTCCTGGTTTTTCCTCTCCTTCCTTCTCATTCTCCCTCTGCTTTTGACCATAAGCAAGTGTCTAGTGATTAGAACAGCTTTACTTTTTTTTCATCATTTTATTTCCACTATGGATATCTCTGGAGTCTTAACCTCAAAATGCAGAAAAGGGAATATTTCAGCTCCTCAATCTTTCTTTCTTCTTTAATATATTAGAGAGGAAGGGAGAGAGAGAAGGAGATAGAAACATCAATGATGAGAGTGTATCATTGATCGGTTGCCTCCTGCACACCCCATACTGGGGATCAAGCCCGCAATCTGGGCTGAAATCGAACCTGGGACCCTTCAGTCCACAGAAAGATGCTCTGTCCACTGAACCAAACTGGCTAGGGCTGATCCTATTTTTACATGAGGAGAGTGAAGTTCATCCAAGTTAAATGACTAACCAAGTACCCAAAGCCAGGGTCACCCCTGATAATTACTACCTGGACAACTCCTAGTTTCCTAAAGCAGAAACTGGTTTCTCCCACTTTTCACCCCAAGCCCACCACCCCTTCAAGCATCACCTTTCCCCAGAAGCCTTGGTTTTGTTTCAAGTCTGCCCCTCCTCACTCCCACGGCATCCCACTCCTCTGTGGCTGCCTGGCTCTTGGTCATCCCTACCCTCTCTCCATGGGGCCTCCACTTGCTGGTCGGTTGCCAGAATCCTGGGGTCAATTCTCTCCCCCCATGACGATGCTATCACTTGCAGGCCTCCAAGTCTCCAAGGAGGTGGTCTGCGCAAAGGCCCTCATATGGGCTTTCCTTCCACCCAACACCATTAATGCTCTGCTCTGCAACAAGCCTTTTATTGAAGGCTAATGGGGATGATGTCAGGGAAATATCAGACATTCTGCCTAGTAAAGTTCTAGAACCACCTCCACTGCCAGGGGGGGCCACTTCTCCTCTCATTGTCTCCATCTGTAGAACCCACAGCCAATCCTCACTCAGTCTAGCTCATTCTTCCTCTATCCTCAAGGAAAGAACCAATCAGAACTCTACTCCAGAGGAAACCTATCCTCACTAGCTCCAATCAGAACACGTCTGAACCACCTCTCCATCCCCAAGGAAAATACACTTTAACTTTACTATGTAGTTTTACCCAGTTGACTTAACTCCTGCAAAACTGTGCCTTTTATGACAAAAAAAAAAAAAGCATTAAAGTGTGTTCCTAAACAAAAGAATAATTTCCCCCCTGAGGTAAATTCCTCTCTGACTCCGCTGGAATGAGAAAGGCAACGTATCTATATTTAGTCCCTTATTTAATAGTGAGTTCCCCTTCCCCGCATCTGCCTGGGAGCAGAGAGTGAGGATTCAGAGGCCCAGATTCCAATGCAAGTGCTGTCACGAGCTCTATGGTTTGGGACAAAGGCTCCTATTTCTCTGGCTCTTCGTTTCCATGAATAGAAAGTGGGGGGTAGGCCTAAATGAGCTCTCTAAGAATTCTAGCATTAAAATTTTTAAAATTTCATTCCAAACTCGGTCATAATTGAGAACTATAAAAAAAATCCAAATTCACATGTCTCAAAGAATATTCCTGGTTTGGGAATAAGGCTACATTTGCCTATGATTCCCCTGGGGCAGAAGGGCGGAATTAGAGGGTTTGAACTCAATTGAACACAAAGCTATTTCAGCAAGTGTGGGTTCCAGCTGAGAAGCCCAGCAAGCAGGCTTCTGCTAGCCTCCGCTGACCCCGTGGAGAGCTGGCTGCCTTTCCTCCCCAGGTGATGTTGGAAAGCGGATGCCTTGCAGGCAGCACAAGGAATGTTATTATTATTGGTTTTTCAATTTGTTCACATTTTGCTGTCATTTGCCTTAGTGGCTGTGGCTCTCTGCATTAAGATTTCGATTCCATTCCCCCCCGGGCTCTTGTGTTTTATGGAGATCGCTAGTATTTGCTGTCTTTATTGAAGTTGGTGTTCAGCCCCTGGCTGCTGTGTTGAGCATAATCAAATGTCATTTATGAAGCCCTCCTGCCACAGGAGGACCAAGGGAGACTGTGTGGCCTGTGCCTGAGCGACTGGAGGAGACAGGCAGCCTCGGAAGCACACGTCCAGGTGCTGATAAAATGGGGATGGAGGCTTGATTACTTCTGACCCTGGCTTGCTGGTGGTGAGTTATAGGTCACTTACGTCTGCTCCAATGAGTTTCGTCTAGATGGCAGTGTCAGGTGCTGCCTGACGACTGAGCCATAGTCCTCGGCCTGCAATAAGCAGAACATGGGAGGCAACACAGCAGGAAGAGCAATGAACTCGGGTTCTGGACAGGGTTTTAATCCTGGCTCAGCCATTCTGTCACTGCGTGACCTCCACAAAGTCATCCTAGGACTCAGCTTACTCATCTAAGGAGTGAAGGCTTGATTAAATCATCACGAAGGATCCTTTTACTCTAAATTGTTCTTTATTACTTTGGTGTAGCATTTTGCCCTGGCTGCCTTTTGTATGCTCGATTATTAACAGATGTCCATTCCCTCCTTTCTGAATCTCACTTTCTAATCATGTTATCACAAACTCTGTAGTTCCAGTATTTAATCTTGAAGTGACTGTTACCCACTTAATAGGTTTTTGTCAAACTCTTTTCCTCTGGCTGCTGACAGTACCACCCCCTTTGTCCCCACCACACTAAATGTTTAAACTAAGATCAATAATGGCTTCCATATTGCAAAATCCAATGGACACATTTTAATTCCTTTCCTTCCCTGCTATCTCAACAACATCTAAAGCAGTTGGCCACCCATTCTTTCTCGACCCATTGGTTTTGATAATGTCAGATGTTCCTGGTTTTCTTCTCACCTCACCAGCTCCTCCTCCTCCTCTATGCTACTTCTGAATGACAAGTATATGCCACCAATTTCCAGATTTTTATCTGCAGTTCATACTTCTGAGTTCCAGATCCACATATACAACTGTCTATGTAGCATCTCTGTAAGATATCCCACAGACTCCTCAAATTCTGTGTCTTGAACAGAAGTTTTTATCTTCCTCCCATCCTAACCAGAGTTCCCTTATCAGTAAATGGATTATCTGTTCATTGTACCCATGCCAAATAGCTTTTCTTTCCTCCATCCAATTCAGTTCCAAGTCCTTTTGTTTGTTCTCTCTCAATTACCATCCTGGTTGAAAGCACATTTCTTTTAGATTGTCACCAAAGTGTCTCTTCTAGGCTTATTCCCAGTCCTAAGTCAACCTATTTTCAGCAATTAATGTCATCATTTCTAAGCACAAATCTGATTCCCTCATTCGCCACTTTCAAGTCCTCTAATAGGATCCTGTTGCCCTAAGGCAATGGTCGGCAAACTCATTAGTCAACAGAGCCAAATATCAACAGTACAACGATTGAAATTTCTTTTGAGAGCCAAATTTCTTAAACTTAAACTTGTTCTAATGCCTCTTCTTCAAAATAGACTCGCCCAGGCTGTGGTATTTTGTGGAAGAGCCATACTCAAGGGGCCAAAGAGCCGCATATGGCTCACGAGCCGCGGTTTGCTGACCACTGCCCTAAGGATTAAAATCCAAACATTCTACCTGGCTTCCAAGGCATTTGTGGCTAATCTCCTCTGGGACACCGGCTCTGGTCTTCTGTTAATTCTTCAAATTTGCTATGCTATTTATAGCCTCACAGACTTCGAGGACGATCTTCCATTTCCCTGTGACACTCTTCTCACAAATTTTTAACTGGCTACCTTCACCTCCTAGTGACTTTTCCTTAAAAACACTCCAACGCAGCCTGGCTGGTGTGGCTCAGTGGTTGAGTATACACCTATGAACCAGAAGGCCATGGTTCAATTCCCAGTCAGGGCACATGCCCAGGTTGTGGGCCTGATCCACAGTGTGGGGCACGCAGGAGGCAGATGAACAATGATTCTCTCTCATCATTGATGTTTCTATCTCCCTCTCCCTCTCCCTTCCTCTCTGAAATCAACCAATCTATCTATATCTATCTATCTATCTATCTATCTATCTATCTATCTATCTATCTATCTATATGTGTGTGTGTGTGTATGTGTGTGTGTGTGTGTGTGTATATATATATATATATAAATATAAAGAATACTCCAATTAAATCAGATAGTTTTTTAAAAGTATGTTTTTATTTAAAAACCAAACTGAATCTGTGTTTGCAATTTTAAGTAAACATAGGACTTTGTCTTTCCTAGAAGTGACCAGAGAAATTATGAGGTTTACTCTAATTTGTGTCTGTGGGAAAGAAAGAACCTTCTCCACTGAACAGGTATAAATAAATAGTGCAAAATAAATATAAAAGTGTTTTTTGATAAAATCCTATGGGTCCTGCTTATTCACAGCAACAGCTATATCTCTAATGCTAAGAGAAAATAACCCTTTTGAAGACTCGTGAAAGAGGCATTTTATGCTTCTGATAGGCTTACCGCATTTGAAGTATATTGGGCTAACTGCAGTAGCAAATAACCCTTCAAAAACGTGTAGCACAAACACAATACAAGCTTATTTCTTGCTGGTTGGGTGAACAGTGGCAATTATTTAAGGACTCAGACAAGTGGAGGCTCTGCCATTTTTAAGACTTGGATGTTCGTCTTTAGAGGTATCCACCCCTCCCATCTAGAAGAAATGTAGATGATGTCCTGGTGGAAAGTTTTCATGGGCCAAGCTGGGTGTGGCGCACATCATTTCCATGTCACATTCTACCAGCTGGACCCCTTCACGCAGGTGCTACCTATCAGCAGGAGAGGCTGGCATCACACTGTCTGACCAGAAATAAGAGGGAAGCACGGACGTCAGTGAGAACTAGCAGTTTCTGCTGCGTGGAGCCTTCTAGAACAGTAATTATAGGTTATAGCGATGCACGTCAGCCTATGGATATAAATGAAATTACATTAATATTTATGTCCCAATTGCCCAAGACTTTTATCAACTGATTGACTACAGACCCTCAATGTCCCTAAAAAAGCATATGTAGAATTTTTTGTGGGACTGTCAGCAAGATTTGTAATGAGCTCAGAAATAATTATATTTTTATTGGTTATCCTATTCAGAATTCCTCATAGCATCAACAAAAATGATAGCAAATCCATATTAGCAAACACTTGCTAAGGACTTTCTACATGCTAGTCACTCCTCTAAGAACTTTACATGTATCTGCTTACTAAATCTTCAAATATTAGACCCATTTACCAGGTGAGAAAATCAAGACAGAGAGATCGAGTAACTTGCAATGTTTCAGAGCAAGTGAATGGCAGAACAGGATACAAATTCACTGTCTGGCTCCAGAGCCTTTCTGCTACATCTCTATACTCTACCCTGCCATGCTTCTATTGCCTGTTTATGATACGGCACTATCTTCATTTGCTTCAGCTGCCATCTATAATAATAAAAGCATAATATGCTAGTTAGACTGGACAGCCAAATGACCTTCCAGACATCCTTCCTGATGAAGCATGGCAGCAGGAGCCAAGGCAGAGGCGGTTAGGGGTGATCAGGCAAGCAGCTAGGGGTGATCAGGCAGGTAGGCAGGCCAGCAGTTAGGAGCCAGTGGTCCCAGATTGTGAGAGGGATGTCCAATTGCTGTTTTAGGCCCAGGATCAGGCCTAAACCGGCATTCAGACATCCCCTGAGGGGTCCCAGATTGAGAGAGGGTACAGGCTGGGCGGAGGGGTTCCCCCCCCCCAAATTTTGTGCACTGGGCCTCTAGTAATAAAATAACTTAGAAAGGGTGGTTTAAACAACAGATATTTATTTTCTCACAGTTCTGGAAGCTAGAAAGTCCAAGATCAAGGTTCTGACAGAGTTCCATTCCTGATGAGAGTTCTCTTCCTGGCTTGTATGTGACCACCTTCTCGCTGTCTTCACATGGCAGAGGGAGAGGAAGAGAGCATGTTCCCTGGTATTGCTCCCTCTTCTATGAGGACACCAGGTCTGTCAGATCAGGGCTACACCCTTGTGACCTCAGTTAGCCTTAATCACCTCCTTAAAGACCTTATCTCCATTACAGTCACAGAGAGGTTACAGCTTCAACTTATGAATTTAGGGGTCACATCCACTCCATAGTAGGAGCTCTTTTCTGGCACTTCCCAAGCCATAAATCCTAAAGGTGCCTGAACTCCAGAAATTAAAAGACAGCCCCTCTCCTAAATTCCATCTTCTCCTTTAGCACCTCGATTCTATGCAACAATGCTCACGTGCAAAATTTCGCAAAGCTTCCTCAGAAAACTGGTCCTGTAGTGCTCTCTGACCAGAATATCAATTCCAGCTCCTCATCTCAGTCTAAAAGAGTGAGCTTGCACCCACCTTTTGTTCTCATTCACTCCTGTCTTTCCTAGAAGCAAAAGTCCTTTCTTTTATTCCCCAAAGAGAGTCTCCATTCCTACCCCATAAATGTTAGCTCATGCAAAGGGGCTGAGAGAGAGATTGCCAGTTTATCATAGTCTGAGTTTCAATGTGGCTAGGCTGGCACAAGGCATTCTGGGGTATACCACCCTCTTTCTATGTACAGCCAAAATGACCTGTAGAATTGAGCAGAGCTGGGTACACAGCTTGTCAGTTGTCTCTGTGCTGCAATCAAGCAGTGCTGATCCCTTCCAGAGGAAAGGGGGATTTACTAACAGGTGACCCAAAACAGGAAGAGACAGAATATCTGGGGCCATCAGATGAAGCTGTCATGATGCAGATGGCTTCGGGGAAGACAGTGTGTGTTAGCTAGGCCATTGGCCATTATGTATGACAGCCGCATGGCCTGAATTTCCTAAGTCAGTCCAATTCCAAATATTCTATCACCTTGTCAGACCACATATTCCAATTCTGCATTTGGAAAATGTGGCCACCAAATCTTTAAGACTCTAGATCAGCATATTAGTTCAGGGGATAGAACTAACCTTCATAATACGCTGGATATGCTTTGGCAAAATAAACCTTCTTCATGGGCAAAATTAAAGCTAATTAACTAAAGCCATGGAGACCTCTAGAAAGAGGAATGCCATTTTCTAAAATCAGTGTAAGAGGTTTGCCTGCCCTGACAGGCATTTGTGAAATCAGACAGGATGGGAACCTCTTCCCGGTAGATGGGAGAGAGGAAGCCCTGAGGGAGGGCAGTCTCAGAGTATGTGGTGGGCAACCCCCAAACTTCTAACCCCAACCTGCCAGGCCAAAGAGGAGGGTTTCAGGGGCTAGTCAGGGCAATTAGCCGTAGACAAAGGTTTAGGGAGGGAAACTGAGGATCCCGTAATAACCCAAAGTTGCAGTAACTGAAATCTACCACAGGCCAGAAAGCTGAGCACTGCAATTTAGTATCCATCCCAGAGAGGAGGGATGGGAATGAAGAAACTGGTGTTTACACTCTGAAAAAAACATGCCACCATTCCCTGGCTGAACAAAATGGATCAGCTTGTATAAAAATTATGTTCAGACATCAATATTCTGCCAAATACCTCTATACTTGTTTGTGACATCTGGTTTTATTTTACTTTCCTGATTACTATCCATTTTTATAACTCTAAATCTTATTTTTCCTTAAAAAGAGGATTTTGTATTTTCCTTCTCCTTGGTCAGAATAGAGAGAGGGCTTGGGTTTCTATTAAAAAAAAAAACAGTTTATGGCATGGCAGTGAGTTTGATAAGCACAGGTGTTTGGGGATTCAACAGAGCTTAGCTAGATCGAGTAAGTATGCATCTGTGTGCACGTGTGTGTACATATACGTGTCTTGCATGCATGTTTGGGGGAGGGGCACAGGAGTACGTATGAAAAGGATGCCAGGGGTGTTGATCTCTTCCAGGTCCAGACTGAAGCTGACTTGATATGTCAACTCCAATCCCTGAACTACATATTCTGATCCATGAATCACAAAACTCTCAAACCATAATGAAGGGGAGCAGTTGACTGAAATGGGCAGTTCTTAAGCACATCTACTTCCCTTTGTCTATAGATCAGTGTAGTAGTGTTACTGCTGGGAAAGGGACCCGGAAGATCAATGTTAGGTTTTCCTCTATGTGTGACTGGTGTTGGTGGGTGCTAAACCTTCTCCAAGACCCACTGCTGTCTACCCTGGGAGGACAGGGCCTATTTCAGCAGACGCATCTGCCCACAAGCCCCTTGCCCTTTCATATTCCTAGCTGCCTCTTCCTCACATTAGCCAATTGTGTCTCCTCTCTTACTGCTAAAGTCAGATATGTTTTAAAGGAATATTTTCATATTCTAATTGTATTGATCACAGTTGTGGGTTGAATTATGTCACCCCCAAAAAATATGTTTAAGTCCCATCCTCTGTACCTGTGAATGTGACCTTATTTGAAAACAGGGTTTTTGACATTTTAATCAAGTTACAATGAGGTCACAGTGAATTCAGTTGGGCCCTAATACAGTGGCTTGTGTCTTTAAAGAAAAGGGAGAGGGGGGGGTTTGGACACACAGACAGAAAAGAAACAGTTGGAAGGGGAGCACCAGGTGACAATGGAGACGGAGACTGGAGTGATACAGCTACAAGCCAAGGAATGCCAGCAGCCACCAGCAGCTGGGACGGGCCTAAACAGATTCTCCTGCAGAGCTTCTAGAAGGAACCTCTGTCCAGAAGGTACCAACACCTTGATTTTAGACTTCTGGCTACAGCAGTCACAGGAAACGGGGTAAACAGCGTGTACCAAAAGCTGTGTTTTTTGATTCACCAGTCACTGTGTGTGTGTGTGTGTGTGTGTGTGTGTGTGTGTGTGTGTGTGTGTGTGTGTAAAGAATGGTAACCAAAAAGATGTCTTAAAATTGACAAAATTGAAGGGTATTGATTTCCCTATCAGACTAGGGTTCAGAGGCTAGATGGCCAGCAGTTAGGACACTGTAGGGGGGACTCCTGCACTGAAAGGCAGACTACATGACTTCCTCACGTTCATAATCACTAGGAATCCGTGAGTCTCTGAGGCAGAACAGTATCATGCTGAAGAGCAAAGATCTGGAATGAGAAAAACCTGGATAAGCATCCTGGTTTCACTAAATACTAGCTACTTGACCATGAACAAATTTCTTCATGCTAAGAGCCCCAAAGTAATAAAGCTTTTTTAATGAGTCAGCATTCCTAGATGGAAGAAATTGACACCAAATGATAATTTGAGGAGAAGAGAAATTTGTTAGAGGATATTGGGCACCAGTAAAATCCACTGCTGCCTCTGATGTCTCCAGAAATACAGTTGCTGCTGTTTGCAAAAGGGGTTTTGCAAAATAAAATGGGGAAAAATAGAGAGAAATAACTCATGGACATGGACAACAGTGTGGTGGAGGGGGATGGATGGAGGGATAAAAGGTGATGGAAAAATTTAACTTAATTTTGAAATTGAAAAAAACAACAACACAAAATCAGAAATAAATAAATAAATAAATAAAAAGGGCTTATTGGGGTAACTTCTGCTTTTCCTTGTCAGCTGTGAAGTGAACCTCACTGATTGGTGGAATGCAGGTCATGGGCCTATGCCCTACCTGCAAGGGAGGCTGGGAAAGGAACTATGATAATGGTTGCCATGTGCCAAGCACTTTTCTCTATTTCCATATACTAATTCACTAAATCTTCACAAGTCTGTATGTCATCTCCATTTCACTGGTGAGGAAAATGAGGTACAGGAGAGGAGAGTAACTTGGCTAGTACAAGAACATCTTATTGAGCTTAGCTTTATTGCACTTCACAGGTGTTTCGTGTTTTACAAATTGAAGATAAAACCCTCCACTAGTAAAAAGATTGCAACTTGTTTTGTGGCCATACTTGTCCTTTTGTGTTCATCTGGAACCAGCCCCGAGATCTCTCTGAGTTATGCCTGTACATGCAGAACTGGCATTAAACCTCACTATCTGGTTCCAGAGCCCACAATCTTTGGGACTATTTCTTTCTGGTGTCCACCTGCTATTTCCAGCTTCTACAGAGAAGGTCACTGTCCACCTCCAAAAACAATAGACTCTTTCAAAAGAAGGGGATTCAATTATGAATGACGAACTTAAAAGTAAATAGAAGTCCATTACAATTTACAACCTACCTCACAGAACTGCCACATGTATTAAAAGGGAAAAATGCACATATAATCCTATATAATAAAAGAGTAATATGCTAAGTGTCCAACCGATTAGTCAACCGTTTGGTCAGCTGCTTGACCAGTCTCTATGACGCGCATTGACCACCAGAGGGCAGACACTCTGACCAGTAGGTTAGCTTGCTCCTGGGGTCAGGCTGATCCGGACTGGGCAAGAGGGCTGGACACACCCTGGAGCCCTTCTACAGTCCCTCCCCAGCCTGCTGGCCCCAATCAGGACAGGGCGAGACTGCTCCAATCCACCCTGATCACTGGCCAGGCAAAGGGACCCCACCCGTGCACGAATTTGTGCACCAGGCCTCTAGTTATTACTATACTTATGGTGCCAAATAAGGACTCTTGTCAGTGGACATTTTTATTTTTTTACATATATTTTTATTGATTTCAGAGAGGAAGGAGAAGGGAGAGATAGAAACATCAATGATGAGAGAGGATCATTGATTGATTGGCTGCTTCCTGTACACCCCCCACTAGGGATTGAACCCACAACCTGGGCATGTGTCGTAGACTGGAATTGAACCCAGGACCCTTTAGCCCACAGGCCAATGCTCTACCCACTGAGCCAAACCAGCTAGGGCTCAGTGGAAATTTTTAATAATAATGATTACTGCTATTACTACATCATTCTTGACTTTGCTCAACCACCTCTTGGCTGCTTCTGCCATTTTTTACTTATTTTATTATAGTTCGGTCACTTGTTCACCCTGTGACTCCAGCTAAGTGACTTTACCTCTCTGAGCCTCAGTCTCCTCACCTGTAAAATGGAGTTGAATTTGGAAATGAGCAAAAAGTTTGAACTACATGATTTCCCGGGCTCTTCCAGCTTTGACATGTTTTTCCACTCTGCTCTTCCAGCCCATAGTGCCCAAGCCCTTCCAGTGGATTTCTGTGATTTATATCATCCGTAATTCAGTTTCATTCCAGGTTACATGCCACATTTTATTGTTCTGTAATTGTTTCCTATTGTTTTCTCTCAGAATCTGTTGCAAAAAAATGGCGTGTCAGAACACACAGCATTTTTTTTTAAATGGATCAATTTTATAAATACAAGATTAGTTGTAGCAGCTCTTATATGTACACACACACACACCACACACACACACACACACTCTCACACACACACACACACCCTGATACGATGCTCTGGTGGGCAGTCCAGTGTGGCAGGACCAGGTTAGTTGACTGTCAGAGAGAAAGAGATCTATCGTGCGTTGCCTCACAAAAAGTCCTGAAGACTTTCTCGAAATAGCAGATTCTCCAGGTGTCCTGGGACCTGAGGGATGTCCGGGAAGCAGGTCCTCTGCAGCTTCTTAGAGGCGTGTAGCAGCATTGCCTCCACTTTCCCCTCTTATCCCCCATATTTATCTCCTATTTCATTACCAAGCAAATGGCCCTTCCGTCTTTGTTCTCAGATGAGATTCGTATAGTTGAGATATTTTGCTACCCTTATTTTATAACTTTTAAATTTTGGTATCTCCATTTGAACATTCATCCAACTACACATTGAAAGTACCCTAAAAACCATTAATTGCTTTGCCTTAGTTAACGTTCTGCCATGATCATATTCACTATTTTGGTGAATGGTACCACCATACAAATAACTGCCCAAAGCTGAATCCATGATTCCTTCTTCTCTTTCATCTCTACCTACTAATAATTCAAGTATTTTACAGCCTACCTCTTAAATATTGTTTTAAATATACTGTATATGCTCCCCTCTCTTTAACAGCTGCCACTGCTTTATTCTAGATACCATCTGGATTACAGCAGTAGCCTCCTAACCCATCTCTCAGCCTGAAGTCTGGTCCCTTTCCAACACATTTCCCTCCCTGAAGACAGAGTAAATTTGTCTAAAGTGAAATCTGACCCTTCCACTCGCCCCTATTAAAATCTTTCAATAGTTCCCCTTATTTTTCAAGATAAAGTTCAAACTCCTTAGTTTAGCCCATAAAACTCTTTGTGACCTGGTCCCTGAATAACTCTCCAGCCTCTTCCCTCCCTTCCCCCACTCCTCTATCACACATATCCTTTATTCCAAATAATTTTATGGTTGGGGGTCACCACAACATGAGGAACTATATTAAAGGGTCACGGCATTAGAAAGGTTGAGAACCACTGCTTATTCCAACAATAGTGAAATAAATCCACCATGTTAATGCATCCATGCCAGGTACACGCATCATATACCCTCTGCATTAAATAAATGCCCCAGTCATCCTGCCTCAGTCTCCAGTTTATCCAGTATCCTCACTCCATTTCAAAATGCAGCTTAATGGACAATTCCTTAGGTAAGGTGTCCTAGCTAATCATTTAATTTGATTTACATTTACTTATTTTGTGCTTCTGTAGAAAACTTTTTTCCTTGAAAAAAATGGATGGATGGATGGATAGATGAATGTTTCTTTTTTTCTAATTGAAATATATTTGACCATATAACATTAATGATCATTTTACATTAAGACGTAAACTATGTTAATTTGGTGCACTTATATATTGTAATATGATTGCCATTATAGTGATAACTAGCACTTCTATCACTTTATTTAATTATCTTTTCTTTTTTAGTGATTGGAATTATTGACTCCCAGTCTCTTAGCAAGTTGATATCTATAATACAATTTTCGTGTCTATGTTCACTGTATGGTACATTAAATCTCTCGTATTTATTACTCCTAGCAAGTTTGAACCTTTAAACAACTGTCTTACCCCATCTTCTGGTAACCACAATTTTATCTTCTCATTTTACAAGTTTGTCCTTTTTTAGATCAACATAGGTGATATCATACAATACCTGTCTTTCTCTGTATGACCTATCTCAGCATAACATCCTCAAGGATACCAAATGTCAGGATGTCCTTCTTTATTATGACTGAATAATATTCCATTGAATGCCTTGACTCATTCATCTTACATCTCCATGGCCTAACACAGTCCCAGATGCATACTCAATAAGAATTTATAAGAGTTTATTTTACCTGAAAGGTGCTTTTGTGCGATTAATCAAACTCCTAGTCTCCCTTTATGCATTTTTCCCCCTTTTGTGAATTCTGAACTTAACAGTATATGTCATCTACCCTAAGCAGTATCCTGGGCAAGTCTGTATATGGTTCTACATTTACATATGCCATGGATTTCCTCTACTTATTATCTCATAAAAATACAGAATTGCCAGTGTAAAGAGTCAGAGCCCTTAAAGATATTCTAATTCAGTAAGTAACCAACTAATGTGAAATAGTGGAAGCTACTGGCAGGACCCTCCTAGGACACTCTCCCATGCATGCCAAGACTGTTGGCTGCCTGTATTTGGGGGGGGATCCAGGCCACAGGGGGATAGCAATGCCTTTCAATAAAAACACAATATGCCAGCCAGCTGCAAATCCTACCTGCAATTTCTTCTCTTCCTCCTTCAATCCCAGGGAAATATGTCAGGGGATGCAGTCAGGTAAGAACTAGCCATTGATCTATAGGGCGTGAGGCAAGGCTAGAATATTGATGTCACAGATCCTCTCTGTGTATAAGCTGCTCTGAAGTAGGGGAAGTGCCTTGAGAATTCAGGCTTCCTGGGCTAATAAACACCTGAAAGGGTGAAATCACCAGCTTGCTCTGCCTCCACACTGGATGTCAGTGCCCTCCGAGCCAGCAGTAATTTGGGCCTAGAAATTGGGGTTTATATAATTAAAGCAATTATATTCCCTCACCTTGACATTCACTCTTTTCCTGAGTATTTTTTTTTTTCTCAGTGTCCAGGTGAGTGTGAGAGACCCCATCAAATAGAAAAATGAAACTTGACTAAAAGTTGCAAGACCTGTCTGTCCCCAAAACCTAGTAATTCCAGGTGATGACTCAGGACCATGCAATGGGGAGTGTGGGACTGGAGACAGCAGTGTGGAAGACTGGAGCTGACAAGAAGTTGGCTGCCAGCCTACCTGCACCATGAAAGACCTCCCAGATGAACATGTAGGATGAGTCCATAACATCCCACCATCACCTCCTGCACTCATGTCACCAAAAGACTGGCTGCTCTATGTCTACATCTCTCCTCAACCCATGTAGCTATTGTGACACCCTTTCTTCTTCAAAGATGTTTAGCAAACACTCATTCAATAAAAAATAAGCTCTTGCTGGCCAGCATGACTCAGTAGTTGAGCATCAACCTATGAAGCAGGAGGTCACAGTTCAATACCAGGTCAGGGCACATGCCCGGGTTGCAGCTCGACCCCCAATGTGGGCATGCAGGAGGCAGCCAATCAATGATTCTCTCTCATCATTGATATTTCTATCTCTCTGTCCCTCTCACGTTCTCTTATAAATCAATGAAACAGTATCTTCAAAATAATAATAATAATAATAATAATAATAATCTCCTATAACAAGTTAAGGAATATCCATAGATAGATAGATATATCAAAACTAGAAGCCCGATGCATGAAGATTCGTTCAAGAATGGGCCTTCCTTCCCCTGGCTGCCAGCACTGCCTTCACTCCGGCCTGGAGCCACATTTCCGCTCCGGCTTGGAGCCAACTTTCCACCTTCCCACGCTGCCCAGAAGCCCAGAGCTGCTGGGGTGGTGTGGAACGCCTGCATCGGCACTTGTGTATGAAAATTAACCCACCATCTTTGTTGGGTTAATTTGCATACTCACTCCTGATTGGCTGGTGGGTGTCATGAAGGTATGGTCAATTGGCATCTTACTCTTTTATTAGTGTAGATTATATTAACCATCAAGGCATTATCTTCATTTTGAATAAAAGAAAATAAAGCCCATGAACATAGTAGAGGACAGAATAGTTTGAGTCCGGATGTCTTTGACAAAAGCTTTTAAACTAAATCCTGAGCCCTCCAGACAGTGATAGATAAAATATGTTCCTTGTTCTCATGGAGCAATGGAAAACACGGACACGTAAATGGAAAACTTTGATACAATCCTACATTCTCTCTAGGTTGAAGGCCAACACTGGAGCCTGTAAGAGCAAAGAAGAAATTCAACTAGAAATGGTGGGGAGGAAAGGTACATATGAAATCTGCAGTTCAGTTGCTGCTTTTTGAAGAGTTGAAACTTTAAAGGTGGAGAGAAAAGCAAGGCATTCGAAACAGAAGAATGAGCTCATGCAAAGTCACAGAGGCAAGAGTGAGATGTCAGGGAAACCAAAAGCATATGTTTCTTAGATGTAAATGTCTTTGGCGCTGTAGCTTGCAAACACCCTGAGTTTTCCCAGCCACCCCCAGAGATGGGACTCTGCCCTTTTGTGACAAATGAACTTGTGATCTGGTGCTCTGAAAAGAAATAAGAGCTTAGGGGACCCCAGTAACTGTGGTGTTTTTTTCTTTTTTTTCCCTTCTCTGACTCAGACATCCCAATCTTATCACAAAAGGTTACAATTTCCCTGGGAAGAGATTGTGCTGACCTTGGGATTTTACAACGAGTGTGGTATTTCTGCTTGGCTGCACAGCCTGCTGAAACACTGCTAAAATAGCTAGTGAGCAAGACACCCCAAACGCAAGCAGCTGCAGTATGAGGACCACGCCCGCATTGTCCTGCGGTCAGTTCTCCTCAAGTGAGGAAGAAAAGGCGACTCTTTTCTGAGAAGTCATAGTATTCAGGGGCCTCGCTGCATTTGCCAGCTCAGCTCCACCTGCACCACTTTCTCAGGCAGCTGCAAACAAGAGCGTGTACTCACTGCTTGGTTGATAGCCTAAACAAGGAAGGGTGTATGGAAAAGAAAAAGAAAAAAAAAACACATGTTCTAGGAAGAAGGGTTCAAATCTGCAACCTATTTCATCAGTTAGGCTGACTAAGACTCTCCAAGGCTTCGGTCAAAACAGAGAACTATTTCTCACTGCAATACTCTGGACTTAGTTGTTATAAATGTTTTTATGAGATTTGATTTCTGGTGGTTTTTAACAAGATAATGTTTAGATCTAGTCTTTTTTCCTTCTAAGAGTTGTAGAAATGAAACCTGACCCTGATATAATTGGTTAGATTGGTTCAGTGCTTAAATTGAGAAGCCAAATAAGCCAGATAAGTATTTCCCACTGCATTTTCCTAATTCTGAACATTCATGAAAGAGATGGCCCTTCCTCGGCCCATATTTGCTAAATGCATTTATATTTAGGGTTTAATTCCTTAGAGTTAACAAACTTTAAAAAAAATTTATAAAGAGGGGGTAAATAAATTACCCCTTAGTATGACTATTTTCTTCGTTTTACTGGCCCCCAACACCACTGATGACACTTAACAAGGAGTATCTCTTGATATAAAAGGGACTGTTCTTTATTTTATTTTTTATTGATTTATTTTAAAGACAGAGAGAAAGGAAGAGAGAGAGGGATTGCTTTGTGGTTCCACTTCTTTATGCATTCATGGGTTGACTCTTGTATGTGCCCTGACTGGGGATCGAATCCACAACCTTGGTGTATTAGGAACACACTCCAACCAACTGAGCTAGCCAAAAAGGGCAAGAAGCATTTTTAAAAGTAATTTTGGAGTTTGGGATATGCCTAAGTGAGGAACCAATCATGAGGAGCATAGAAAAATAGTACCCAACCAATATTAAGCACCTCTTAAGGCACAGACACTGAGTATAATAAATCTAGATAGAGGATCTCATTTCATCTGCACAGCCATGTGAAGCCAAAGAAGAATGGGGCACTCAGCTGCCAGGAGATAGGATGCTAAGGAAATGGAACACGGTACTTTACTCAACAATAGAGGTTCTCCTCTGCCTGCAGTTGTCCAACTCCAGTTTGAGTTACAAGGGAGAAAGGGGGAAAGGCAATATTACAAAGAGGGAAAAGACAGAGACAAATAGGATGGAAGCATTAAAAATGTTTTAGCTAAGTGTTCTTTATCCACTCAATGTAGACTAGATTTATAATTTAATTCTCTCTTTCACAAGCATTTGGTTGACATCTACACATTATGCAGACAATACAAGATATGGCACCTATTTCCTCCTTCTAGAATATTCCACAGTGTCTTCTATAATCTCAGCACCTTTCTACGCGGTTCTTTATGGATGAGCCATGAGTTTGGTAGTTCATATTTATGCCACATGGTTATATTGTGTAATTGGGGACATTCCAGCTTCACCTGTCATGAGATCTAAACACTCTGTAAGGTTTTCACCTTGAAATATCCCTTTAAGTAATATAATAAAATTCAACACCCCCAAAAATAAAATTCACAATGTCTGCATTCAATTAAAAACATAAAAACAAATAAGCACATATGAATCATAGCATGGGGGGAGGGGAAATCAATTAATTACAGACCCAGAATTGATAAGTGATAAAAATATTGGATAAAGGTATTAAAATAACTATCATAAATATACTTCATATATCCAAAAAGGTAATGGGCATAATAAATAAATGGAATTCTTTTAATTCAAGAGAACTTCTGGAGATGAGAAATGTAACATGCAAAATGAAAAAGACGGTGGAATTAATAGCAGATTAGAGCAGAATAAAAGATTAGTAAAGTTGAAGAAATTGTTATAGGACTTGGACTCTGGTTGGGTGATATGAGGGGGACAGCCTAAGGAAGGAGGGGTTGATTCTAGATTGTGGCTGTCAGAAAGTTAAGGCAATTCCAGGATTGGATATCTGAATACTAAATCTATAGGGAGGGCAGATGGGCTATAATGAGTAAAGAAGTATTAGTCCTTCATTTTAGCCACATGTCTAGTATTTTGTGGAAAGCAAATAACTTTGTTTTCGTCTGTACTTAGACACAATTATGAAGTGAACCTGCTTTGCTTTTTTACAATAGTCTCAGAATAGTAACCTTGCCTGAGATTTTTATTTTGTGAGGTTGTTTATGTCCTATTGGAGAATAACATGACCAAGCTGTGAGTCCCAGGCCAGCTTTCAAATGCCAGGCGATGCTCCTTTTTATTCTTTATCCTTTCTTAGTAAAAAACTGAAAACAAGCAAACATCACATCTATCAATGGGTAAATGAATAAACAAAATGTGGTGTATGCATATCATTAACTACTACTCAACAATTTAAGAAATGGACTGTTATATGCAACCACATAGATGAATCTCAGAAGTGAAAGGAACTAGGCACAAAAGTCTATCTACTATGTGATTCCAGCTATACAAAATTCTAGAAAACTCAAAACAATGTTGGCTAAGAGCTGATCATTTAATGAATTCAGGGGGGGAAAGGCAGGTACTGACTGTAAAAGGGAGGAGAGAAATTTGGGGTATGAAAATGTACTATGTCATGATTATGATAATAGTTATGACTGTAAACATGTCAAACCTCATCAAACTGTACTCTTAAATTGTGAATTTTATTGTACATAAATTTTATCTCTATGATTCTTTAAAAATATATATTTCCCGTCTTTGGGGGGTAAGAATGGTTCAGTTCTTAGAAACACACTAGCCAATCTCCTCCTTCTAGAGTCCTTCTGGTTAGTTAACCTGTTCCAAGAGTAGGGAGAAGTTTTATAAACCAGGGGAGAAATAAGAGTTGATTTTTTAGTGGGTTAATTATGACAATTGGCCACTGGTCAAGGGACACCTGAATACTGTCTCTTACTCAGAACTGACCATATAGTGGCCCTAATATTCCTATTTTTCACAACCACAGTGAGCTCTGAAGCAATGAGGATCAACATACAGAATACAGCATGCCACTTCCCTTTTCTTGAGCTTAGCTCTTACCTTCTACAAAGGAAGAGGGGTGGACATAAGCAATTCTCAGGGCACTTATAGCTCCGAAAAGCCTCCTATACGAGTTATACTTGCAAGGTTCAATTTAGGTTAAAATGTGCCCCTGACACCTGGTATGTGCTGTGTCTGCACGTGCACGTGTTGTTAGTGATGTGGGCTAGGTTGAATGGGTACAGGAGAGGAGTAGCTGCTACAGACCTGGTGGATTGTTACATCCAGCTAAAACAGCAGCAGCCTGAATCATTTTTTTTTTTTTTTACTAGAGGCCCGATGCTCAAAATTTGTGCAAGAGTAGGCCTTCCTTCCCCTGGCTGCTGGCACGGGCTTCCCTCTGGCACCCGGGACCAGGGCTTCCCTCGCAACCCCTGCTTCATCCAGAAGGTCATCTGGAAGGACATCCAGAAGGATGTCTGGTCTAATTAGCATATTATGCTTTATTATTATAGATTTTTTAACATTTAAGGAACTATATATTTTTTCTTTTGAAATACATTTTTTTCATTGATTTCAGAGGGGAAGGGAGAGAGATAGAAACATCCATGATGAGAGAGGATAATTAATTGGCTGCCTCCTGCATACCCTCCACTGGGGATGGGGGGTCGAGCCCACAACCCAGGCATGTGCCCCCTGCCCGAATCAAACCTGGGACCCTTTAGTCCGCAGGCCGACACTCTATCCACTGAGCCAAACCAGCCAGGGCAGCCTGAATCATTTTTGAGAATTCTTGAGAGTGTACAATACTTATTAATTTAATAAAAAGTGATCATTGCTTATCATAACAGAAACTACCTAATAAAAACAAGATGGAAATATCCTCAAAGTAATAATTTGGTGTCAGCTCTGATTTTTCTCATATTAACTACTCCAAATTCCACTGTGTTTCTAAAACCAATGCAACCATCTGACCCCACAAGAGGGGCCTCTGTCGGGAGCCCCACACCTTAGACTTAGAAGATCTCTCTTTGTCCCGCTCTTTCAATTGCTCCACACACCAAGCAGTAAGAAGTCCATGGGTCCGAGGGAACATGTCAACCCAAAGCGTGTGCCCTCAGCCACATCTATGTAGTTAATACTTAGAGTACCTAGCCCATAACTCCCCCACCCCCAGTTCCCTACCCAGTCAGCTTGGAGTTCACTTCCAGAGCCTAGGTAAGCCTCTTCCTCAGTCTTCTGCTTATCTACCCTTCAATTTAAGGGGTAGAAAAAGTTATGTGATGAAGAGTGGACAGAGCTTACATGTGTAGACTAGGATGTTCACATGAATGCTCACGAGGGCCTTTGCGATGCAAGTCAAAGCCAGGAGTGGAAGAAAAAGAGGGAGGAGCACAGGTTGGGCCTTCCTGTGCCCCATGCTACCATGTTCAAGAACAGAACTCTGAGGAGTCTAAGGATTCTAAATGTAAACCTGGTCTTCAGATTACTACTTAGATATAATTGTCAATGTAGACATTTAGAACATATTTTACTTTACCGCTTTTTAGTTTCTTTAGAACGTTTAAATATATAGACATACGACATGTGAGTCCCCATTTGGTAATTTTGCCCTGGGACTTTGCAAATGTTAGTAGCAGACCTGTCCGGAACCCACAGACAGTTTGAGAAGTGTTTATTCACAGTAAGGCCACTTACTGACACAATGGTAATTGAGAAATGTCTGAAGGTGCACCATCTCAGCACAATGACGCCCACCCTGTTCTTGGCTGAGAGAATTTAGGCCATGATCTTCAATGCTCTGAGTCCCTCCCATAGATCATTCCACTTAATTTAAAATGAAACTAATAAATGGAAGAATTCTCATTATAAACTGTGATTGGTGACATATTTAATATATATTGACCTTAATTTGCTACCACAGAGATTAGTTCAAGAGAAAGCTAAGTCTACCATGAAGGGATTAAGGAAGGAGAAGTGTTTTAAATGAGTTAAAAGAAACTATTAAAGGTAATTTTGAGCTGTGCCAGTGAAATTGCTAGCCAGGGATGGGGGCAAATCAAACAGAAAATAAGCAGATAATGAAGTGCTTGGAGAACTTACAGGACACATTACACAGATACAGAAAAATATGGAAAAAAATGATAGCAAGTCTATTTAGCTGTGCAAGGCCAGCCTTGATTAGTTTTCAGGTTTTTCACTGGAAGGTGTGTGTGTGTGTGTGTGTGTGTAGTACTATGTGTAGTGTGCTTGTGCATGTGTGTATAGCATCTATGCATGTATATGTGTATATTTGTGGGGGACGTGGGGGGAGATAGAGAACAGGAGAATGGCTTCTTCTGTTAATACATGTTATGGGACAAATGGCCTCTGGTCCTCCCTAAAGGGGAAAAGTCCTTGTAAAAAACTCACTGTTTTTACATAAAGTGACATATCAGTTTTCCACTATGGTAGTCATAGTTTCATCTAGTTTCCTTACTGCGGGAAAATCTCAGAAGATACTCTAAGTCTTCCAAGAACTTCTGGTGACATTAACTAGCCTTCAAAGTCCTGCAAGGTTAAAAGGATGTGTGGAACAGCCTTGCTACTTTAGAGTTTAGGATTAACTGTGGGATTGACAGGTGTCCAGAACACCTAGTAATCTTGACATTCTGCTGTCAAAATAGAACTGTTAGAAGGGTATGTGGATTTAAGAGATGTGTCCACATAGTGTCTGCTAATTTCACAGGAGTAATCATTTATATAATCTATAATTGGATTTCCAAAGTACTTAAGTCAGAAGACAAGACCCACTCAGACTCAGCAGACCAATGCCAGAAGTCTACAGGCTGGAAGTGGGTCGCTGGCTCGGGGAGATCAGAGACAACAGGCATAAAGCCTTTAGAGCCGAGAAGTCCCATGTTCCACTGAACTCGTGAGCATGTAAAAAGCCATGACTTTTCTCATTAAAAACAACTTTAATTTGATGGATATAAGATTCTGTGAAATGATATTAACTCACTGAATTAGTGGGAAAGCACCAGCCTGGGGTCAGGAGACTCAGCCCATCCAGCTGAGCAAGTCACTTCCCTCCCTTATGTCCCACCACCTACTTCCTAATAACTTCAGATGACAAAGTTGCACCCCGGGAACTGAACAATACAGGAAATAAGAGTATGTTGATAATTACACATTCCACACCAAGTATGTCCAAGTAGAAATATCTAAAATGTTCTTGAAGGGTCTCTGATTTCCAGGATGGTGTCAGTTTAAAAGATGAGCAATGAAACCATGGAACATAGAGACGCAGAGTCATCCATCTGAGTGCAGTCCAAGGGAGAAGGTGCTCTGAAGAGCTAAAGGAGGATTTGATCCTCTTGGCCGGTATGCCCTGTGATGGACACATATGGAGACACTTGATACTATTAACCATTTAAACCACACAGATGCTCCCTCATTCTGAGGGCAACCTCTACAAGAACTCTTCTAATTACAGTTGTCTTCCCCTGTAGCTTGGTTAGAGGGAGAGACTATGTTTGCCAGAGAATGCCAGTGTAGTGTCAGCTTCGTTCTACTTCTCATTGTGCCCTAAGAAAAATTATTTTATGCCTTGGTCTCTCGTGAATCAATTGACTCTACCACTTACTTTTTAAGTGTGCTTGCATAGGTTACTTTCCCCTAAATCTCTGTTTCCTTGGGTATATAGAAAATACAACCTTTCCATCTTCCTAGAGTTGTTGTTAGGGTTTAGTGATTAAAGCATGTAAAAGTTCTTGGCATAGTGCTGGGCACCAAGTGTTGTCTAATAAATGTCAGCTAGGACTATTGTTGTCTTCCTTCCACTTGTTCTCTCTTCTCTCTGTTTATATCTCCACTCATCTACTCTCCACCTCATCTACCAAACCAGCCAGCCAATCACTCTGTCATTGAGCAGTCATTTGCCATCTAGCAAAATGTATTTAGAGAGCATGCACTGGGCTGACTCCGAAGCTACAGCATAAATAGAAATGGCTCACTCTCTCCTTGGCACTGAACTCCGCCATTCCTTAACATTGTGAAGGACTCACAATAATAGGCCCAAGTGCATTGAACATGCTGATATTATTATTGATGGTATCAGTCTCCCTGATGAACTCTTGACAAAATTGAGTCTCTGAACCTATAGAGTTGAAGGGTCGTCTCTAGACTGTGGTGGTTTCACCAGTCTTTTGGGGCATCCTAGAAGCCAGGCCTCCCTGGGTGATCTCCTCCAGCATTTTCTTTGACTGTGATTTCTTTCTGATAACTTCTACACCATGTGAAATAATTCAAGTTGTTTGCACATAATAGAATCTAAATTACCAGAATATTTTATTTTGGTGCCCCTTGGGCCAGACTGTCCAAATCCTATATGCAACACTTACCCAGGTCTCATAATATACTGGATCATTCCCCTTGAGTCCGTTTTCCCTTAGCACTATTGTTATCCCTCCCCACCCAGCTAGCTGGAAACCGTAAAACAGCATATATTCACTTAAAGATATTATGATGACTGAGTTAGAGCATTTGCCTTCCTGAAAATATATTAACATACTCAAAAGTCCTTGAAGGAAATTGTGTCAGTGGTCACTACCTCTACTCTTGTTCCTAGAATCCCTGAAAGACGGGTAAAAAAGGGTTTTCTTTTCACAACTATAAATGGATTTGAAAAAGCCAAAGGAGGAAATGATCTGTTTCTATGGAGAGCCAGGGTGACATGACAGATAATTAGCAGGCCGACCTGTTTCGCTGAGATGGGGAGCTTAGCCATATCAAGGACTTAAAGCCCCCAGTCCTTCTAATATCCCCTAGTGAATTCCTTCTCTGCAAACAGCCAGCTCTGACAGTGACTTTCAACTTGAATCCATCAAAGGCACCTTTCTTTGAAAAACCCTTTGCTGTGATGCAGAATAGCAATAACTTGGCCATCTTGGCTACAGTTTGTGGTGTATGGTGAGGTGAAAGTGAGCTGAACCCCAGGAGAACTTACCTGTCCAACAGGATAGCGCTTTGAATATGAATGTGCTTCACATACTGTCTTTCTCGATGAGCAATTTCTCATTTTTGCCTTTAAAGCATAGAGCCTGAGAGGGTGGGGAGTTCCCCAGGTGCCTGTTTGAGGGGAGAGAAAGTTTAGGTCAAAGCGGGAAAAATGCTTCTCTCCCTGGAGTATTTCACTGAATTACTTTTGTGTGGATGTGCAATGATGCTTTGTGTATGAGGAAAATGGAAAGAGGTGATGTGCATGGGCATAATCATTGTAGAAGATGTAGATTGGTCAAAAGCATCAGGTTCTGTTGTGATCTACTAGACTCTAGTAAGCGGAATTGCAGCATAGAGTGTAAGTCAGTTACAAAGAAGGACTCCTTGAAATCAAGGCTTCAATTGCCATTCATTATCTTTTTTGGATCAGAATAAGTTTTCAGAGTTGTTTTAACAGTCATACCTAAAAACAGAAAATATATTACTCATGTAGAAGTTTTCTTTTTTAAAAAATATATTTTATTGATTTTTTATGGAGAGGGATAGAGAGTTAGAAACATCAATGAGAGAGAAACATCGATCAGCTGCCTCCTGCACGTGCGCGCACGCGCGCGCGCACACACACACACACACACACACACTGGGGATGTGCCTGCAATCAAGGTACATGCCCTTGACTGGAATCAAACCTGGGACCTCTCAGTCCCCAGGCCGACACTCTATCCACTGAGTCAAACTGGTCAGGGCTCATGTAGAAGTTTTCCAGACACATTCAATTACTGGTGATTGAGTTCCTGATATTAGTGGTTTCTGACCCTCCCCTTCCACCATATATGCATGGATGTATGCCCTTGGCCCATTAGTCCTCCACTCTTTCTCATTTATCTCCTTGCTCTTTACTGACTGAGAATTCTTAAAACGTGGAGTGGCTTCCCTTAAGTGCCAGCTTGACAATCAATTGGTAGTGACTGCCTCTTTTACTGAATCAAGAGAGACTGGCAAGTTAGAGAATGCCAGGACCCATTCCCTGTTGCCTCCTTCAGAATGTGTAGAAGGCAGACAGCGGCACAATGAACACCTGCCTGAGTTGGGAGCCTGTAGTGGTAGGCTGGTGGAGTGTGGAGTTCTGGAAGAGCTTCAGGATTCCCTTGGGCGGAAATCTCCCTAAATCACAAATTAGCTTGTGATCTTGGATAAATTATTTAAGCTTTCTGAGTTTTAGTATACACATCTTTAAAAAAGAGTCATTTTATATCTCCAAAAAAAGAGGCAGGCAATGAAAGTGCCTCTTTGAGGGGCGGGAGAGGGAGAGGGCAGGAACCTGAATAGATATTTCTCCAAAGAGGACATACAGATGGCCAATGGATATATGAAAAGATGCTGAGCATTACTAATCATCAGGGAAATGGAAATTAAACCATAAGACATCACCTCACACCTGTGAGAATGACTATCATCAAACAATAGTCAGCAAACAATAGTTGGTGAGGATGTGAAGAAAAGGGAACCCTCATGCACTGCTGGTGAGAATGAAGACTAGTGAAACCACTATGAAAAGCAGTAGGGAGTTTCCTCAAAAAATTTAAAATGAAACTACCCAAAATTCCATTTCTGGGTATTTATTGAAGGAAATTCAAAATACTAATTCAAAAAGATATATGCACCTCTATGTTCATTGCAGAATTACTTGCAGTAGCCAAGCTATGGAAACAACCTAAATGTCCATCATTAGACATATGAATAAGAAAATATGTGGTACATATATACAACAAAATATTATCCAGCCATAAAAAAGAACAAAATCTCGTCATTTGTGGCAACCTTGATGGATCTAGAGAATACACTAAGTGAAATAAGCCAGACAGAGAAAAACAAGTATCAAATGATCTTACTTATACATGGAATCTAAAAATGAATAAATAAATAAACTAACAAAAAAAAACTCATAGATACAGAGAACAAATTGATGGTTGCCAGATGGGAGGGGGGTTGCATGAAAAGGTGAAGGGATTAACAAGTAAAAAATGCCAGTTATAAAAACAGTCACAGGATGTAAAGTATAGCACATGAAATATAGTCCATAATCGTATATAAAAAAAGGCTAATATGCAAATGGTCCCCTCAACCCGGAGTATGACCAGGAGTTTGACCAGGGGCGGGGCCCGTCAGCCAACCACCCACAGCCCCTCCCCTGGTTGGCCCCATCCCTGATCAGCACCTCTTCCCCCAATTGGTGCAGGCCGGCCAGACCCTACCCATGCACAATTCGTGCACCAGGCCTCTAGTATTGTAATAACTATGTATGGTATCAGGTGGGTACCAGACTTATCCAGTGATCACTTAGTAAGTTTTATAAATGCCTTATTCACTATATTGTACACCTGAAACCAATATAATATCGCATATCGCATGCCAACTATAATTAAAATTATTAAAATTTTTGTTGTTGCTGTTCATCCTCACCTGAGGATATTTTCTCCTTTGATTTTTTAGAGAAAGTGGAAGGTTCCAGGGAAAGAGGGAGAAAGAGAGAAAACATCAATTGGTTGCCTCCTACATGTACCCCTATCAGGGTCAGGTATGGAACCCAGGTACGTGCCCTTGACCAGGAATCAAACCTTAGATCCTTTGGTGTGCAAGCCGATGCTCTAACCACTGAGAAACACAGGCCAGGGCTTTAATTTTTTTTAAAAACAGTGCATATTTTTATTTTTAAAAATAAACTTTCTTTCCTAATTTTTAATCATAAGCTGAAATCACTTTGTATTTCTTTATATATTCCTAACTTACTCTCTCTGTTGTCATCAAACTGGACTATTCAAAGTCTTTCCTATCTTGCTTTTTAACCTAGAATGTTTCAGCCCACAAAATTCCTTCCTGAATCTTTTATTGATCCTATCATTTTAATTCTATAATGTCTAAGAAACTCGCTATCAAATATTCAATATTCTTCTTTAAACTTCATAAACACACAATATTCTTTATAATTCAACTTTTACTCATTCCCCCAGCCTCATCTCATGTGACACACCTCTCAATTCAGGCTTCAGAAATGCCAAATTATTCATCATTCCAGAAATCACCATATTGTTTTACTAGTATATGTCTCTTTTGGGAACAGGTTTCTTTGTCTAAAATGTTTGTCCCCCTAGTGGACTCCTACTCATCCTTCAAAATCCTATGGTGGTATTGTCTCCTCTATGTAAAGTGTTCTCTGATGCCCTCTCTAACCCACCAAAATTCATCACCCATATTTCTACATTAATTCAACAATTTGTGAATTTGCTATTATTGCTTTTAACATATGTATTATGAATCACTTACATATATGAACTCCTTGAGGGCAGGAACTATGTGGTGTGTATTTTGTATGTCCAGACACGGTGGGTGGCATGTAGTTAAAAGGTACTCAAAAATATTTGAAAGGTTGAACTAAATGTCACATATAGTCTGAAACACTATTTTGCATTTGATTACATGTTCTCTTATTTTGTGGTTATGCCTCTATGTCTACATTTCTCGACAGATTGTAAGCACTTTTGGAGGGAGAAAGAACTTGGTTTAGTCTGTGACTCCTATAGGGCTGAGCATTTACTAAGTAATCATTTGTCAAGTGAGACAGTGCAATAGAGAAAAGGGTGGGAGTGGATTTGCAGCAAGAAGTGAGTGGATCCCAATAGATCACAGTCATGACCTTTCCCAACAGACAAGAAAAGCACATGAGGCTGACCACACACTTGCCCTCCTGAACAAAAGAGCTGGCATCTTATCTCTCTATATAAAAGGCTAATATGCAAAGTGTCCCCTTCAGAGTTCGACCGGGAGACTGGGATTTCGATAGCCCACTATGACATGTGCTGACCTCCAGGGGGTTATGCAGAATGAAGGCAGGCCCTGGCTGGAAGCTGGAAGGCCCTGATCAGCCCTGATCACAGGCCAGGCCTAGGGACACTACCCTTGCACGAATTTTGTGCACGAAGCCTCTAGTTAATAAGAAAACTCATGAGTCAAACAAGTATAAGAAAAAGGTCCAAGTTCTAAAATTGAACTCAGTGCTTACAAACCTGTCTCTAACTTGCTCCAAAAGACCACTGTATAGCCTGCTATGAAAAGGTATTTGCCTTTCAGCAATTACACATATTTTGCAAATGCTAATACTCCTATGGTGGAAAAAGAAGGCCAAAGGGGAAAAAAGGAAAACAAATTGGGGGGTGGGGGTAAGGAGCTGGTTTGAAGGAATTTTATCTAATTTCATTTTAATTAGATCCTTTTTCTAACTGAGTTTCTAATTTTTCAATTAGCAATTAGCAGCTGCAACTCATTCTGAGCATCACGAGGTGCCAAAGACACTAATTACACCACAGGAGTGGGAGGCTGGAAATGAGAAATAAAATTATCCATGAATGTTATTAGAAGAAAGAAATGATTACTCTCCGTAATAATATACTGATGTGAGCCTAATTAGATTGAAGGATTCAGAGGGAAAAATTGAGGTTTAAAAATGAATTACATTTAGTTGCCTTGAGGTCATAATTTTGCCATAAATATTGCTTTAGCACATCTCACTTGAATACAGGTTTACAAGCCTGATAATGTTTATGTCAGGTTGTTTGGAAATGACCCACATCTCTAGTACACAATAACCCCAAACATCAATGACTTCTGAAATGCCAATACTCTTCCTGTAAAATCTGTGTCTGAGGTTTCAAAAATAAATACTCACACCCATGCCCATACATAAACAAAGCAGTAAAAACAATACCCAGGCACTGAGAGATGCCAAAGCAAAGATGCCCCTTTTCGCATTGAAATGGAAAGCTTGTGTGGCTGCAGTTTCCAATCTGTTGGTCCAATTCGTTTCCTTCCTCCTGTGACAGGGCCGAGCCTGTAACTGTGTTTTAGGGAGGAACGCCACAAGTTGATGGCTCCTCCCTATCTAGAAGTTGCTAGTTTGAAAAACAGTCCAGTCAAGAAGAGTTTAGTTTTCTATCAACAAAGAAGCCTCACAGACGGTCTGTATCCTCAGAGCTAATTTTCTGGCTCTGGACACAGGAAATCAAAACTACTGTACTGATTCCTAATTAGCTGCAGAGAAATCCCCCAGACTCTTCAAGTTGCTGGCCGTGGCTTTAGCAGACTCCAATAGAAACCATTCCTTCCCTTCCTAAGTATCACACTAGTGACTGGGTCCAGCTTAGCCAACAATCTCACAACCTCTGTGGCTGGTAGATTGCTTCCTCATACAACGGGGCAATACTGCCTCCTCTTATTCTCCTTGGGAGAAAAGTCCGGAGCTTTTGAAGGGACGTGGGAAATTCAGTAAATTAAGCATCCACTTCACCTCCCAATAAAATTCCTGAAATTCTTAACTTCATCCACTTTTCTCATTTTCTCCATAGAGTTCCTCAATTCTAATGGCTTTTCCTCTTTCATAATGGTTTCCAAATGCCTTGACCCCTCTCCTAAACTCTAACCTGACAGTGTTCACCATTTAAGCACCAATTTTAGCTGAAATTTACGTCAGCACCTTAAAATCAACACTGGCAGTATTCATCACATTTTTATGCTCTTCAGCCATACCCCAAAGTGCCCCTCCACCTTCATTCTAAATGTCTGTCAAGGCCATGGCCATCCTCCCAGGAGTCCAGACTACAGTCCTTGAAGTCATCTTTGAATTCTCCCATTTATTCCTTATTCCCAGCTCCTTTCTGAGCATTTCTAGTCTGCAGGCTCTGCCTCCGTAATTGGCTTCTTTTCTCATTCCCAATGCCCTGCTGTAGGCCATCACTTACTCCTACCATAACTTCCTAACCGATTCTTCTGGAAAAATGCCTCCTACCTTACTCTCCCAGCTTTATCTTTCTGCAAAACAGCCTGGATCATGTTAGTTTCCACCAGAACTAGTCAGTGGTTGCCCCTGTTTTGGGGGAAAAAAGCTCAGACTCCTAAGTCTTCGTGTTCTTTCTCCAGCCCACAATTTGAATATTAAGTTTCCTCTCCTGCTCAATATTCTATGCTACATCCAAACTAATGTATGGGTTCAAAGCCTTGCTTGTTCTCTATCTTTTAATTGATATCCTTCATATCTACTTCCAGAAAGTCAAATCCTACTTATTCTGCAAGATCCAGCTCAAATAGTGAAAATATCCATAACCCTCCTTTGCATGCATAGAGGGCCTTTAATTTTCAAAGCGAGTCCACACCCACTGAGTTTACTTAAGCCCCACAACAGCTCCCAGGAAGGCAGGAAGGATCGGCATTATTAAGCTTCTTTTCCAGAGGAGGAAACTGAGAGGCAGGCAGGGTAAGTGAACTGCCTGGCAATCGATGATAAACAAAATGCAGACCCCCTGACTTCCAGCTGCTGCTCTTCCTTTGAGCACTGGCAATGCTCAGGCTGTGCTTGTTTTTGCTTTTCAATCATTGGAATGGAGTCCTGCAGTAAAACAACGGCCCTCCTGACGGAACCTGGAAAAATGGATGAGCTCCCATTCCCTGGCCCGCCCATCTGTCTTTATATATCTCACCGCATTTGCCACTAATTATATTTCTCTTTAGAATCGGAGCTCTCCAGTTAAGTAATGCAATTGATCATTCCTGAAAAATATCACTAATTCCAGAAAGGCTTAGAAGCATTTTGTCATACTGTTTTCTTTGTCATTTCTCCACGCCTGATGTTAGAATTATTCAAATGGCATATGCATCAGACTGGGGGGCGGAGGGGTGGTCTGTATGTGTCAGGGGAGAGAAGGACTTAGGGAAGAAAATTGATCTTGTATTTTAAGGCAAAAGTTAATTTAAAATACAAAGTAACAGAAGAGACAGAAATCTTTGTTAATCTGAAGCTTCTCTGTAAACTAAGCTTGCCTTGCATTTGTCTCTGTCACTGCCAACAGGTTGTGACAACTCTGTCAATGAGCAGAAAAGCAGGGTTGGGTGGGATCACGCTGGATAGGGCAGGGAAAAGCATCTTGGAATTCCCCCACCTTAAGCTACTCTTCTCTTTTGTCTCCTTCAGGAAAGTAAAGCCAAAGAACTACCTCCCAAGCTTGCATGAGCGAGTGGCACAGGGAAGGCATGATTTACGCCACCGAGCGGGGGTGGGTACTGGGGCGGGGGGCGGTTAGAATGCGGAGTAATACCGGAGGCTTTCTGTGTGCTTGTTCTGCTATTACCCTCCACACACTCATTTGGGCAGAAAATGGAGTAGAGAAGGGAGAAGCAAGAATGACAATCCTCAGAAATTCTGTACCCTCATGATTTCCTGTTCTTCCCTTAATGTCTTAGTTTTAGCCTCGAAAGTCCTCTTCTGGATCTTAATGTCCTGGTCTTACTTAGATCTATCAACACTTCTTAATCTATATGGCTTATTTGGTCTACGTGAGGACTGGGAATTATACCCATTTTAGCAATACAGACACAACATAGAAGAAATGTATATAGATATCATGTATTAAGTACCTACTATGACCTTATCTCATTTAACCTTATGGCACACAGTCGGATAAATGTTGTTAATCCCATGAACACAGATGAGGAAATTGAAGCTCAGAGTGATTAAGGATCTTGACCAAGTCCCCAGCGCTAAGAAATAATAGATCTAGAGTTCCAACTCAAGTCTGTCCAATGGCAAAACTTATGCCTTCCCATTGGACTGCTCTGCCCACTGACCTGCTAAGTGTTATCTTGTCCATTCTCTGGAGTAATGGAAAGACATGGATATAGAGTCATTCAGATCTTGGTTCAAATCCTGATTCTACCACTTACATACTGAAGAATAGTAATTTCTATTTTAAATGACTATTTGAAGTAGTCTCCAGTGCATTACTGGGTAAAGAAGAAGGAAACATTTTTGTGAAAACCTTGTCCTACTCCCATGATTCTATCTCATGTGTGAAAGGCAGCAGCATATAATGCAAAACATAAAATTTTACTTTAAAAAAGAAAATGAGGTTTGAAATTTCCGTTATGCCACCCAGTCACTGTGTGATCTTACATAAATCACAAATTCTCTGAACTTCCATTTCCTCAGTAAAATGGGGATTCTAATGTTGCTAGTATAGATATCTTACAAAGTTGTCATGCAAGTCACACCAAATGTAATAATAGAAGTGAAAATACTTTAAAAATATAAAGCATTATACAAATAGCCTATATAATAGAAGCCTAATATACTAAGTGTCTGATTGACCAGTTGGCCATTCAACCAAAGGGTAATATGCTAATGATATGCTAAGGTCATTCAACCGCTCACTATGACATGCACTGACCACCAGGGGGCAGACGCTCCAACCGGTAGGTTAGCTTGCTGCTGGGGTCTGGCCTATGGGGACTGAGCAAGATGGGCAGGACATGCCCTGGAGCCCTCCCGCAGTCCCTCCCTGGCTGACCAATCTCCCGCAACCCTCCCCAGCCCTGATCATGCACTGCTGGGGTCCCTCGGCCTGGCCTATGCCCTCTCACAATCCGGGACCCCTTGTGGGATGTCAGAGTGCTGGTTTCCACCCAATCCCGCAGGCCAGGCCAAGGGACCCCACTGATGCATGAATTCATGCACTGGGCCTCTAGTATTAAATATTGTATAACTAGAGGCCCGGTGCACAAAATTCATGCACAGAGGGGGGGGGGGTCCCTCACCCCAGCCTGCACCTCTCCAATCTGGGACCCCTTGAGGGATGTGAGACATCCCTCTCACAATCCAGGACTGCTGGCTCCCAACCACTCACCTGCCTCTGCCTGATTGCCCCTAACTGCTTCTGCCTGTCAAGCATGATAACCCCCTAACCACTCCCCTGCCAGCCTGATTGAGGCCTAACTGCTCTCCCGCCGGCCCAACTGCCCCTAACTGCCCTCCCCTGCAGGCCTGGTCTCCCCCAACTGCCCTCCCCTACCAGCCTGCTCCCCCACAACTGCCCTCCCTTGCTGGCCTGGTCTCCCCCAATTGCCCTCCTCTGCCGGCCTGGTCCCCCCCCAACTGCCCTCCCCTACCAGCCTGGTCCCCCCCAACTGCCCATCCCTACCAGCCTGGCCCCCCGCAACTGCCCTCCCTTGCTGGCCTGATCACCCACAACTGCCCTCCCCTGCAGGCCATCTTGTGTCGGCCATCTTGTATCCACACGGGGGCAGCTATCTTGTGTCTTGGAGTGATGGTCAATTTGCATATTACTCTTTTATTAGATAGGATATCTCATTTAAACATATATATGCACATAGATGTATTTATGTTTTTGTATATAATATATACATATGATATAATATGCTTAAGATAAATTAACCCTCTGCCTTCTCTACTCACTAGGACTTTTTTTTCCCCTTTCTGTCTTTATCCAGGTGGGAAAATGCCCAGGAAGCCTCAAGTCAGATCAAGAAGTCAGATCACCAGTTAATGAGAAGAATGACTAGATGGCACTTGGTATTACTCTGGCTTCTGAGTGGGGTGCAGGAGGAAGAAGTCTTCAATCTTCTGAGTTGTGGGGTAATAGGCAGCAGGAAAAAGCTCTCTGCTTTGGAGTGTGCAGTGATCTTTCAGGATGAGAAGTCAGTCAGAATGCAGACAGGGTGATTTGCTAATCAGGAACAGGACATGTGAGTGGTATGCATGTCAGGACGGGGACATTGATTTCTGTTTCTATTCGACATTCTTGAAATCTGGAGAAGCCAACCCCTCCAGAAAGACTATTTCAGCTGCCAGTAGAGAGAGAGGGTGTTCCAGAGGTGGGGGTGCTGGGGAGCTGCCTCTCCTCCTGAAACTCATTGGATCTGAAAGTCTCCCCCTTCCTTTTCCTCCTTCCCCCTCCCTCCTTCCTCTCCTCCTACTGCTGTCAGGTGCCTAAAGGAAGGGATCATGGATGGACATCCTAAGCTACCGTGGATGGACAGGGAAGGCTAAAAGATGGGGAGGCAGGAGGAGTTCCTGAGGCCTCTCCTGTCTTCTTAGTCTTCCCAGGTCCTGGGTCCTGGCAATCGGGGGGCTCACTGAGCTGTCACAACGTTCCGGCCTGGAGCTGGTGGCAGCTGTCCATGGCAGGCCAGACTCCTGAGCATCTCGTGGCACCTTCCTTGTCTCACAGCCCCCACCCCAAAGCTAACACCGCTTTGTCTCCAGCTGGTCTTGGCTCCCTACTGTTCTCATTTGTGATTTTATTTTGCCCAAATGGGAGAAGTAACTCAGAACTGGGCTCTCATCCAACTGGTCCGGCAACATCTTTCTCCTCCCCAGGCTGTTCACTCACTTGCACCTCTTCGCGCGGATCCTTGCTGGGTCTGCCTTCCTCCCTCCATCTGGTGCTGCCCACCAGCTGCATGGGGCCTGCAGGGCTGGAGCTGGCTGAGCAGGGTGGCCAGCGAACAGCAAAGCCTTAACCGCAGTGGATGGGAAGTAGACAGCCTGGGTTTCTCCACCACTTGGTATCAGAGACACAAAACATCTAGAGAGATTTTAAAACATTTGAGAGAAAAGAAGCAAATGCACAGCATGGGAGAGTTTTGTCCAGCCAGCACTTTTATTAACAATAAATCTGCTCTAAAAATGTATGATAAGAAAAAAAAAAAATTGGGCAAATCACTTTCATGGAAACCTACTTCTCCCATGCTCAGCCATTTTCCCACATCAACTCTTCACTCTCCCAGAGAGAGCCCCCAGCCATGCAACACAACATCCAAACTAAACACACTGCATTCCCACACCAGTCCGCTGCAGGACACAGCACGCTGCAGGCCGGGTCCAGCGGGCTGGCTGCTGTGGCTGGCAGAGCCCACCGGGTTTCCGGTTTTGTGCTGACCCTTGAACTTGTGCTTCTGCTGGAAAAATCAAAGACCTCTCCATCTCTGTGTTGAAGGCTGAAGAGAGACAAGTCCCAGGTGCTTCATCTTCCCAGATCCTGAGGATGGGGATGCGTCCCTGAAGGGGCCAGGATGCTCTCAGCTCAGCTGCCAGGAAATGACTGCTAACCAATCAGGAACTGAGCCTGTGTCTGATCTCTGTGGCTGGATGTACAGAGGTCAGATGAGTTTGTTTTAGAAGTATCCCTGCATTACCCTTCAGGTGTGGATCACTAGCTGTGCAACTGAGGAGGCCAGGTCCTTACAAAATAAAGGGGACACCCAATGGACAATGCTTGTCACATATCTCCGAGTAGGCGATGCTTGGCACACATCTCTCAATGGGCAATGCTTGGCATGCGTCTCTCAATGGACAATGCTTATCACACATCTCTGAATGCTTGCTACACATCCTGGTGCTGATTTTCCAGGACCAAGCTCCTACTAACCTGCTCTACCCATTTACTTTTGTGACTCGGTCCATACACTGAGCCCACAAGGTATTTGCACCAAGAAGCCCAACAAAGCCTCCAGAGAAGGTCATGCCATGTACCCCTCAGCAATCCAAGGGAGCAAGGCCACCACCTTCTCCAGGAAGTTCTGCCTGATTGCCTTGGAAGTTCCACTCTCAGTGGCCACACTCTGCCCTGGTCTGATCCCAAGAGCACGAGCATGTGGCAATAGAGGCAAAGGTATGACCCCAAAGAGAGTAATTAATTATGTCACAGCCGATAAATACCGGCACAATTAGTGCTCGCTCCTTTGGAAATTACATGTTACCTCAAGACAGCCCTGCTCTCTGACCTTGTCAATACATTGATATGTTACAAATAAATGGTTTTATTGGGGGTGAGTTGCAAGCTATCTTGAAATTAAGTGTGACTAGAATACACTTCCCAGTAAAGCAGTTGCACTCAGATGCAAAATGATGGTAGAACCCCAAACCTCACCATGGTCCTCAGCAGCAGTAGGAACCCTGACCCAATAATGGGCTAAATAATGTTCCTACTGGTGACTCTGAGCAAGGAAAGGGAATAAAGGAGAGGAGGAGGAGGAGGAGGAGATAAAAGAAAGACAATCCATTATCCGGGAATCTGGGATGATGAGGGTGGGGAGAGGACATCAGAGCAGGCAAAGAAAGAAATGGGAAGAGACAGAAAGGGGGACTAGGGGACAAGGTGCAACCAAGGGCCATTCACTGCACCAGGTGGCCTATCTCTTTCTCTCTCTCTAAGTCTCTCTCTCTCTCTCTCTCTCTCTCTCTCTCTCTCTCTCTCTCTCTCTCCACCACTTTTTGTCCACTTAATTCAGTACGAAGAGATATGGCACCAACTATAAGCAAGCTCTCTAGAAAACCTCAGGGATGACATACAGATACACAGTTTCTGATTTTAAATTGCATACATTAGTTCCATTGGGGTTAAATTATAGACACAAATACCAATACCACTAGTTGGACATTACGAAGTTTGCCATAAAGCTCTTCGTTCATTTCCAATAAGAGATTCTTGGCCAGGGTGAGGAATTTCAAAGAGGAGTTGTGATTTGAGCATCATCTAACTACTAGTAAATGAATGCACTCTTTCCTAGCGCTAAGGAATTTTTTCTTTCCAGGGATTCATGGTAAGAAGATAATCTTTATCTCGGAGAAAATTGTGAGACAGATGAGCTGATAATGAAATGTGAAACTGCTTCCAGAGATTTCTTAGGTGTAAAGTTTGTCCACACGATACATCCGCAATCAGGGCTTATTCCCACATTGTCTTCTACATTTATTTCTGGGCCCTCCTCTACTCTCCTAAGCGTTTAGCCTCCCCTTTCCCTGCAAGAGCCATAGCTGCAAGGGAGTCTCTTGGGAGCCTGTTAAAATGCAGATGAGTAGGCCCTCACCCCAACTAATAGAAGCGGGAGCACAACCTGAATTTCTAATGTATGACAGGGTCCCTAAATGAATCTGAAATGGTTGTCTCTGTAAATTGCAGGACCAATGTTAATTAATGCTGGAAGGTTCTCCAACTTGTTGCATTGTGGACAGTATGATGTAGAAATATGGTGATCTCTCCCTCTGAAAGCCAGTACAGAATGATGACAGGGACTGTTTGCCTTGTTAAAACCGTTTTTGTGTTCCAGAAGTTTCAGATCTTTTGGAGGATGTTTGGGAGTGGGACAGGAGCAGGAGTTAGACCTCAGGATTTCTTTGTTCAGCGTGGCTACAAAAGCCTCCGAGGACCTCAGTTGAATATCAATGCATTAGGTCACCCAATTAATCTCTACTGGCTGCATAAACTTTGGGCTGACAAGTCTCAGGTTCCTGAGAGTAAAAGTGCAAAAACTTCTCCCTCTCCAAGGAATCCGACCTTTCAAGGATGTTATTTCTTTCCAAGAAACACAAATTAGCTAGCTGCCACTACTAACCTCCAGACCAAAACAAACACCCTTTTCCCCCTTGAAATTAACCTTCTATTCTGAATCTAAACAGTGTCTAATTAGCCCCAAGCACCGGTGAGCGAACGGAAAGAGAAGTCTATAGAAAATTAAAACAAGGGATAGTTTTACTGATGTAACAAAAAGAAGAAATAGCAAAAGGCCATCGTCCAATTATCCTCCTTCAACCTCCGCCCCCCGTTCCTTATCCTGCATCTTCATCCATCTTCCTTTTTTACAAACCTTGTAAGAGAGTCTGCTTTTCAGACAAATACTTTTCCCATCTCATTTGACACTGAGAAGGCAGGGGAAATATTGCCCATCACGATAAATATCAGTATAATATTCCAATTTTCCAGCATTTGACAGCAATCAAGGGAAGAGTAATGTGTTTCCTCTGTGACTAAATCATTTAGAGACCAAGGTATTCTGTCTCATTCTCATTAGGAAAAAAAAATATTCCAATAATCTCATTATCCCAGTGTGAATAACAGTAAAAAGGCACCAAGACTAATGGCTTCTCCTGCGCTGGGCTGCATGGACACCAGCCAGCTATGCTTTGATGGGACATGCCTTGGTAATGGGGTCTAGCAGTGATCCTGCAGCCCTTATGCTCTCAAAGTCCCGCCTGAGACCTCCTGCTCTGTCTGCAGCAATCTTTACACACATCCCTGGATTCCAAAGACTCTTTTTATGTTCTTAAAAAAAAAAAAAAAAAAAAAGCTAACACCAATGGAAAAAGAATATGTCATGGCTTATTAAACTTTATGAAAATTCTCCTGGAAAATAGCATAATTTCACGGTGCATTACCCTAAAATGACCTAGTACTTGAACAATTAATTTCTAAAGTCTAGCCTTGATTTCCCCTTGCTGTATTTGACCCACATCTGGAATTGTCAACAATGCCAAGGGTTGGACAGTGAGTCATGAGAAGAGGAGGAGCCTGGAAATGAATCCCTGTCTACTGTATTTTCTTTTGTCAGAAATAATGTTCTCCTCTTTGGTTCAAAATGAAAGGAGGAAAAAGCATTTACTCTCATTGGGGTGCACCATAAGCAGTGAAATGGGACAATCAAAAGGTCTGGTCTGCCTGTCACTACTTGTGCCAATTAAGCAGAGACAAGGTTAAATCATATGTGAGCATTTACTCCAGCAGCATGGGAAAGCAGCAGGTCATCCATGAAAATCTGCTCTACACCCCACCATAAACCAGGTGCTTAGAGTAGAAGGACAAAGATTACATGGGGAAGTAGGCAAAAGGGATTAAGAATGGGCATGCCAAATGGGCAGTTTATAGGCAATTCAGGCTGGGGGTTTGCAAAGGCCTGAAGGTATGCAAAGCACCGGTGCCTCTGGTTTCTGCAACAAAGTTGTTCATCTTTCCATGATAATAGCCAGCTCCAGGATGTGGAGGATGGCCCGCATTTCCAGGTGAGCTCCCAGGTCATGTGTGCAATTCCCAGCCAGGTTAGAATGTGCTTTCTTTCATTAGAACCAAACAATCACGGTTAATAGAACCTGATTAATATTTCTCATAATTACACTGAACCCCAATATTCTATTTCTGCCCCTAACAGCAGCACAGCCTGCCAGGAAAACAGCACAGTCTAGGAGACATCAATTCTACCTCTCTTAGGTCTGCCACTAATTTACTGTGTAACTTTGAGTAAACTTCTTTTCCTCTCTGGCCTAAGGTGGAGAATGGAGGGATCTTCCTTGTTATGCATCTAAAAGAAATTCTGTAGTGGTAAGCAAATAGATATAGAACAGGTCCTCTTAAAGCACCCATCTTATATAAAAACTGTTGTTTGAAATTTTAACCCTACTATTTGGCTTCTGTAAAATGCTTGCTTGCTTAAATAATAAGGAAAATAAGACTACCCCCACTTCAGAGAGGCCATTAAACCTTCCCCGGACGAAATTATCAGTGCTGGCACCAGGCCAGGCCATTGGTTGAGGTCTCAAGGCCCCAGTACATAGGGGCTCTTTAAGAACTTGCAAAGGGGGCAGGAAACACCCCATATTTGGGAGACAAAGAAGGTAAAAACATATAAATAGGGAAAGTTCCTCCATGTTGGGGTCCAGAATTTGAGAGACATTTTCCTCGGGACCCGCGCATAATAAATGTAACTCCGTCTCTCTTAAGTATTGCTTAGTTCTTCTCCTGTTTTCTGTAACTCTCTGACCTCCTTGGAATAAATGCTCAGAATTTCTCCTCTAATTATGTTGCTGTCCTTTCTATCCCCTATGTCTCATTCTACTCGCTTGTTTATTCCACCTTCCTCCATGTGCCCCATCTCCCTCCACCTACACACAGAGAAGCAGAGAATTGGTAGCCCAAGAACATCTTCTTAGACTCACATAAGATACTTTAAATTCATAGGAAAAAGCCCTGGTACAGTAGAGTTGGGAGGAATCTTATAAAATATCCATGTGAGTTCCTTCACTTTGAGGGGAAAAAGGATTCAAAGAAGAGAGAGGTTTCCCAAGACCACACAGTTGTTTATTGGTACAACCACCAATTCCCAGTCTAACACTCTGCCCTCTGGACCAAGCTAGTGCCACCACTGTGGTTTTCTACCATACCAAGCTCAGAGCTCACAGAGGCAACACTGGGCTTACAGGTACAAGCATCAGAATAAAAAATGTCTGAGTTTGAAAAAAGCTTTAGAAATGACTGAGGCTGACTCAGTGGGTGGGTGACCAGACATCTGGATTTACCTGGGACTGAGGGGGTGTTTGAGACACAGGGCTTGCAACGAAGAGAACCTGAGATAGGTTGGTCCCAATAAGGCATCTCCAAATGATGCTTAAGTTTATCCTCCAACCCTAATCATCCTAATGTGACTCTCTTCAGTGCTGTAACCTTTAGGATATCCTCACTTAGTACATTGCATTGCTGAAAGTGCAACCTACAGCTATGGGTCTGCATTCTGCCCTTCAGGGTCTCACTGTACAAGCATGGATCAGAAGACAGCTGTCCACAGTCATTCTAATGCAGGTCCTCCATCCCTGAATCTGGGAAGACAATAGGATTAAAAGCTGTAGGGGCCTGGCAGGTGTGGCTTGGTAGTTGAACATTGACCAAGGAACCAGGAGGTCCTGGTTCAATTCCCAGTTAGGGCATATACCCGGATTATGGGTTTGATCCCCAGTGTGGGGTGTGTAGGAGGCAGCCAATCAATGATTCTCTCCCATCACTAATGTTTCTTTCCCCGCTCTCTCCCTCTCCCTTCTTCTCTGAAATCAATTAAAAAATAAATATTTTTTTAAAAGTTGTATGGATACAGCGAAGCCTTCTAAACACGTTTTTTCTGTCTGCTGAACTTTGATGAAAACAACCTCTTCTTTCTTCCTGGCTATGAATAGGAAGCATTATCAATGGACTGTAGAACAAGCTTTTTTGCTTTGTTTTGCTTTTGTACTTATCTGAGGTTCCCATGTCTCAGATCTCATTGGGAGGCAGTATTCCTTTTAGGGTCTGGCCTCAGAGTAATCAGATAGCATAAAGAGACAGGTTTCTGAGGCAATAGTACAACCAGAATCTGGGGCTTTTAGTGAAATCTTTCTGGGACCCAGATGACTTTCTGGCCACAATCTACCTGATAGGGCAATCACCTCTCTTGGAGAAGACCGTTTTCTTTAGAACTGTGATCAGATGGGTGATGGCTGCAACCTCACCACTTATTCCCTTGGAAACCTTCTTGATGAGCCATTACTTCTGTTCAAGGGATTGGTAATTACCTTCTTCACATAGATAGTGGTCGGCCAACTGCGGCTCGCGAGCCGCGGTTTGCTGCTCTGTTGACTAATGAGTTTGCCGACCACTGATAGACTCTCGTTTCCAATAATTACAGGCTGTTGTTGTTCCTTGTGATTAAGCCCCTATCCCAGTGATCAGCAAACTCATTAGTTAGTGGTCGGCAAACTCATTGCACTAAATAACATGTGCTCCAGGTAACTACCCACCCCCCAAAAAAATTAATTAAAGGCGGGGGGGCGGAGGAGATTCTCTTAGTTTGTGATTCAGAGATGTCATCCAAAAAAAGCAATTTAATTATCTGTTTTGAAAAAAAAAGTTATACTAAGATGAGAATGTTCGGGCCCTGGTCGGGTAGCTCAGTTGGTTAGAGCATCATCTCCATACACCAAGATTTTGATTCCAGGTCAAGGGCACACACAGGAGTCAACCCATTTTCATAAGGGATTTTGTCTTAAAGGAGGAGCTCGTTAACTATAAAGCAAGACACGAGTGGATGTTTAAAATGTATAGAGAGAAGAAGGGCCTTTCCTAAGCCTCACCTGATCTACCTAAGCCCTTTCCCTTTTGTTTTCCCTATTGAAAGCTTCCCATTTGTATACTAAGCTGAGATGGAAGCTGGCAACTCACTTGACTGCTTCTTTAAAAATATAACTCATTGTTATGTACAGTCAGCTACTTTGTAAAATAATCGTGTGTTTGTGTCTGTTTGACATTTCCTCATAAATATATTCAGATTGCTTTTTTTTTCTTTTGCAGAAATGCCACAAAAGTAATGCTGTGATCTTCTCAATGAAATATATCAGGAAGCAGATCATGTAAATTTGTGCTATTACTGGTGCTGTTAACTTTCATCTCTTGATTAAAATGGAGTTTGCCAGGTGACTCCACTCTAAAGTTAATTACTAACTATTTTGTACTTATTAATTAATAAGTGATTTGTGGGAAGATGCTCTGATAGTATGTAAATATCTTGTTCCTATTCAAGTTTTACCTGATAGTTTTAATTTCTATTGATGATCCTTGCCTGAATTATTTAATGTTATGATGGTACTGAAATAGTGATTTTTCTAATGCTTATACTACTTCTACCTTTATTAGTTGGCATCCTACCATAGACACTTTTCCTTCACTTCCTCTCATTCACATTTATATGAACATGAAAACATGAGTTCTTATTTTATTCAGTGGATCATAACCTGTTACTATCACTATTTATTTTTAATGCTCTAACTACCAGATTTAGCTAGTAAGAGTTCAGCCAAGCAGACTCTTATATGTGTCTCTCATACCTTCCGACATTCTTTGAGCACCCTTACTTTCTGACCCAGGAAGATGGTACAGTCTCATGTTGTACTTTCCCTGGCCCAGCCCAAGAATTTATTATTTCTTTAAGAAGTTCTGGTTTATTTTCATGAATAATAGTATTTAGGGAGCAAAATTTAGGTCTGTTCATTGTTCCTGACATGTCAGTGATTCTAGGTCCTCTCGATAGAAAAGCTAAGAAATACATTTATGTATTTATATATAGATATTTGTGTGTATAGATACAGGTAGGTAGGTAGATAGATAGATAAAACCATGAGTTTGGAGGGGAATATAAGACATGGCGGGGGGGGGGGGGGGGGAAGGCTAGCAATCTGAATCTGTGCCAGGAACCAGTATTCTGCCATTCCTTTTTTTTAATTTAATAAATCTTTATTGTTCAGATTATTACAATTGTTCCTCTTTTTTCCCCTATATCTCCCCTCCACCCAGTTCCCACCCCACCCTCTGCCCTTATCCTTCCCCCAATGTCCTCATCCATAGGTGTACGATTTTTGTCCAGTCTCTTCCCGCACTCCTCACACCCCTTTCCCCCCCGAGAATTGTCAGTCCACTCCCTTTCTATGCCCCTGATTCTATTATATTCACCAGTTTATTCTGTTCATCAGATTTTTTTATTCACTTGATTTTTAGATTCACTTGTTGATAGATATGTATTTGTTGTTCATAATTTTTATCTTTACCTTTTCTTCTTCCTCTTCTTAAAGAATACGTTTCAGCATTTCATATAATACTGCTTTGGCGGTGATGAACTCCTTTAGCTTTTTTTTTTTTTTTTTATCTCTGAAGCTTTTTAACTGCCCTTCAATTCTGAATGATAGCTTTGCTGGGTAGAGTAATCTGGTTGTAGGTTCTTGCTGTTCATCACTTTGAATATTTCTTGCCACTCCTGTCTGGCCTGCATAGTTTCTGTTGAGAAATCAGCTGGCAGTCCTATGGGTGCTCCCTTGTAGGTAACTAACTTTTTCTCTTGCTGCTTTTAATATTCTCTCTTTGTCTTTCACTCTTGGCATTTTAATTATGATGTGTCTTGGTGTGGTCCTCTTTGGATTCCTTTTGTTTGGGGTTCTGTGTGCTTCCTGGACTTGTAAGTCTATTGCTTTCATCAGGTGGTGGAAGTTTTCGGTCATTATTTCTTCAAATTGGTTTTCAGTATCTTGCTCTCTCTCTTCTTCTGGCATCCCCATAATTCTGATGTTGGTACACTTGAAGTTGTCCCAGAGGCTCCTTACACTATCTTCATATTTTTTGGATTCTTTTTTCTTTTTGCTTTTCCAGTTGAGTGTTTTTTGCTTCTTTGTATTTCAAATCTTTGACTTGATTCTTGCAATCCTCTAGTCTACTATTAGATCTCTGTATACTATTTTTTATTTCAGTCAGTGCATGCTTAATTTCTAGTTGGTCCTTTTTCATATCCTCAAGGGTCTCACTAAATTTATCGGCCTTTTCTAGAAAATTCTTGAAAAACCTTATAACTGTGGTTTTGAACTCTATATCCAGTCATTTGCTTTCCTCCATTTCTTTCATTTGTGACCTGTTTCTTTGTCTCCACATTTTGGCTGCTTCCCTGAGTTGATAAGAGTGGCTTTGTGTGCTAGGTGTCCTATAGGGCCCGGTGGCTCAGCCTCCCCAATTACCTGAGGTGGACACTCTTGGTGCACCCCTTTGTGGGCTGTGTGCACAGTCTTGTTGTAGTTAAGCCTTGATTATTGTTGGTATCACTGGGAGGAATTGACCTCCAGGCCAACTGGCTGTGAGGATCAGCTGTGTCTACGCTGGGAGAACTTCTGTGTTGGAGACACCCTTATGAGACAAGACTTTCAAAAGCCTCTGTGCTCAGCTTGGATGGGGCAGAGTCTCAGGGCGGAGCAGACAGCATTGGTTTCCTGTCAGCCCTGCCCTAATAGTGTCCCGTGGTAATCACTGCAAGTACCTCTGAGAGAAACCCGCCCTTGAGTTCCGCCCGCTGACAGACAGTCCAGTTTCTCCCCGAATGAGTCTGGGTCCCCAGAGTCTCACCCAGAACTGGAGTTCAGCTCAGTCAGAAACTTTTGTCTCCATCCCGCTTGAGAAAGCCAGCCACGCACTCAGTTGCCAGTCCTCTCCACACGCGTATCTCAGTACTTCTGCCTCCTGCAGCTCCTCTGAGTCTCAGTGTGCTTTTCTCTTTCCTTCTAGTTGTAGAATTTCCACTCCGCCAGCCTTCCTGTGGTTCTAGATGATGTCTGTTTGGTCTTTTAGATGTAGTTTTGAAATTGTTGTGCTAGGCATAAGTTTAGGTGTTTACCTATGCCGCCATCTTGGTTTCTCTCCCCTTTCCTCATCTGCCACACATTCTTGCTAGTATAATCAAGCCCCATCCCTCTTATCTGTAATGCTTGTACAGAGGTTATAAAGCAGGAACCATACACAAACCCCAGAGGGGGTTGGCAGCTCTGGCGCCAGATAGTCCAAGCCTCTAAGTATAATCTCACTTCCCCTATCCCAACTCATGAGGGTGGGGAGGGGGTGGTGCAAGGCCTGGGAAAGGTCCGGAAGCCTGACCCATATCTGGGGGACAAAGAAACTAAAGGATATAAAGGGAAAGCTTCATCCATATTCACTCACTCAGGCTTTGGAAAACTGACTTCCCTGAGTCACTGTACTAGTACAGCTACAAATAAAGTTTTTTGGTATTTTCCCCCCTGAATCTCCAGGAACTCATTGTGTACTTTCTAGTCACCTGGTAAATTCTGTAACAAGTTCACATCAATACCTCCAATTCTAACCCAATACCTCAGAGTTTATTATGCCCTCCCCTCTTTCCGTATTTGTAAGGCTCATGTGAACAGTAAGACACAGGCTGCTACTATCCTCAAATTATTTGCTTATTTGCTCAACTCCCTGGGTTTAATTCATATCAGGTTCTCTCCTTGGCCACAGTCACAGTAATCTTGATCACACAAATTTCCTCATTGGTCTTAACCCTGCTAGGCTATACCACTCCAGTTGAATTTCTGACCCTTATCCCACAGGGCATACCAAACAATTGGTTAATTCTTCATACTCAGACTATAGTGCTAAAATTTTTATGTTGACAGTCAATACTCTATTAGGGAATTTTAAAGAAAATGTAAGGATCTTTTATATCTATCCATGGTTTTATCTTTTGTGGTGCTCTGCATTCCTTTCTGAAAAACTAGGCTTCCATCAAGTATCAGAAAAATATTCTTTATAGCTTTTGTAGTTCAGATCTGATGAAGAATAATCATCTCTGCTCTTATCTATCTGAAAAAAAAGCAAGAATAATTTTAATGGATAGAGAATTTTTTTTAATCCTCACCCATGAATATGTTCATTGATTTTTAGAGAGAGAGGTAGGGAGAGAGAGAGAGAAACATCAACCTGATTGAGAATTGAACCCATGACCTTTCATTTTATTGACAATGCTCCAACCAACTGAGCTACAATCTTGAGGGCTAGATGTAGAATTTGAGGTTGACGGTGTTTTCCTTTCTTTCAGCACCGAAAGATCTTGTACTATTGTCTTCTCTCTTTATTACTTATGATATAAAGTTAGTTGTCCTTCTTATTGTTGTTCCACAGTACATTTATCTTTTTTAATCTAGCTATTTTTAAGACTTAATTTTTATAGTTAACATTTTTCAGTTTGATTATAATGTATTTAAGTGTTATTTTCTTTAAGTTATTCTACTTGGGGTTTGCTGAGCTTTTAGGATCTATGAGTTGACACCTTCCATCAATTTTGAAAACTTCTAGGCCATTATCTATTCAAATATTTCTTCTGTTCTTCTCTCCTCCTCTTCTCCTTCTGAGACTCCAGTTATCTATGTTGTTGGCCTTTTTATATTACCCCATAGGTCTCAAATACTTTGCTTGTTGTTTTTTTTTTCTATTATTAGTTTTATTTTTAGTTTCGTTAATTGTATTGACCTATATTTCAATTCATGGATAATTTCTTCTGCTGTATGCAGATTGTTATTCAAGCCACTGAATAAATTCTTTATTTCTGATACACATTTTCATTTCTAATATTTCCAGATAGTTCCTTTGTATACTTTTTTAGCTAAAATATTTAATATATTTATAAAGGTTGATTTAAATCCTTATTAGCAAATGATCTCAACATCTGGGCCATCTGTATGTCTCCTATTGATTCTTTTTTATAGCAGAAATTTTCTTGCCTCTCCTGTTTTATAATGTAATTATATAAAGGGCATCATATAAACAAACAGTAAATAATATTTAGCACCATAAAAAAATTACATCTCTTCTTATACCAGGCTGCTAAAATTTGTGGACAAAGTAAATCTACTCTTCACTTGAGCTGGATCTGGGCTTTTTTGCAACATTAATTATATTTACCTTTCCAATTGTTCCAAATATGTTGAAGGTGGGATCAGGTATTTTCCTTCAGCAGTCATGATATCTGTGTACTTGTGATAATCTTGAGAATTTTCTAGGCACTATCATTCCAAATTGGGGGTATCTCTCTCATTTACAATCTGTCAGATACTTGGGTCCCTATAAAGTATTCTTTGCTTTCCAGTTCTGATGCTGGTTCTCAATATCTTGAAAGAAATATTTTGTAGGCCTGTTTTGAGCCCATATTGAGTCACTAAACTGCACTTGGTAAAGGTCCAGAGAAACATAAAGACATTTCTGTTACCTCTTCTTCCTATGCCCCACTGGACCCCGGCCTTACTCTGAGAAAATCCCCTGGTATCAGAGGGAAATCTCTGTCAGGTCCTCCACCCAAGCTACCCCCACTTTCAGCACACTACCCAGGTGTGGCAGGTGGTGTGGAGAAGGTCCATGGAAAAGAGTTGGTGAATGTATGTAAAATCACTCTGTGCATGGGACTCTTCAAAATCCTGAACTGTCACATCAGTCTATATGCAACCATGAAATGTTCATTAAGAGTAAGGTTGCCCTAGCCAGTTTGGTTCAGTGGATAGAGCATTATCCTGCAGACTGAAGGGTCCCAGGTTTGATTCATGCCCCCCACTGGGAATCAAGCCCGCACATGCCAGGGTTGGGGGCTTGATTCCCAGTGGGGGGCATGCTGGAGGCAGCTGATCAATGATTCTCTCTCATCATTGATGTTTCTATCTCTTTCTCTGTCTTCCTCTCTGAAATCAATCTACATATTTTTGAAAAGAATAAGGTTGGCTTCTCATTAAAACTCTTTTGTGGTGGTCTCACTTCCTTTTCCATTATGTCTCTAGCAATTAATACAGCTGTGAGACTATTGTCTCTTAGAAAGGGCTCTTCTCTTTTTGGATTTAGTTTATTTAGGATTCTTTGAATCCTCAGAGCTCTGATGCATTAAAAAAGAAAAATACTGTGATTTTGTGGTTCATCCAGCTTATCCTAGGTGTTAGGATGAAAATAATTGTCTCCCACACCACTCCTATTTTTTATATCCCCCCCTTGGTTTCTGCAAGTCTAATCTTATTCCCTTCTTTTCTGGCTTTTAATTCTTTCTTTGTTAGTTCTTGTTCATATCAAGCCTTGGAAAAAACACAACTCGTGGAATACTATATTCAAAATGCAAATTTATATTGGTATATCACTGTCCATTTATACTTAAAAAAATTCTCACCTGAGGATATGTTTTTATTGATTTTTAGAGAGAGAAAGGAAGAGGGAGAGAAAGACAGAGAAACATCAATGTGAGAGAGAAATCTCAATTGGTTGCTTCCTGCATGTACTCCAATGGGGGATTGAACCCACAACCTGGTATGTGCCCTGACCAGTAATTGAACCGGCAACCTTTTGGTACATGGGATGATGCCCAACCAACTGAGCCACACCAGCCAGGTCTATACATTTTTTTTTTTAATTGAGAGGTACCTGGATTGTTTTTTTAAAAAGGGGGAGTGGCAGTTACACTTGGGAAATACATAAAACCAAATAATGACTTAAGTCATAGAGTCTCCATTTAAAAGTTAGAAATTTCTATTTCAATATATAGATTTGCATTTCAATCTTAATTCAAAGGTATAACAACCCATTTTCCTTTCCCATAACCCCAAAGGGCATTATTGAAAGCAGATAAACTACCCTCAAGAAAGAAGGTGAGGTTCGCCTTTCTCTCTTCCTTACCTTCTCCTAGCTGCTGTTTTTAAACCTGCTATGGTTGAACTGGGGGGTGGCGTCAAAATGGAAAAGGGAAGGAAGAGGGCTGAGAAGGTTCTGCCTTCACTGGTACTGCCTTAAGACAGTTCTATTGTCTTTGGGCTTGGCAAAAATATAAAGCTGGCTCTTTCCCTCATAAGCAAATAAGTGGTTTTTGAAGGGTTCCCTACTAATACCCCAACTGGAACTCCTTCGGACATAAGGTCTCCTAGTCAAGATAACTTTAAAATTACACCAAACTAACATCTTATCATGAATTTCACATCTCTTCTCTGGAATCACGCACCTTGGACACACTGTTAGACGGAAACACAATTCTCTCTCACTATACTGCTACCGCAGGCCAACTCAGATGGCCTCTTCCTCACATTAGGGTCCCTTAGGCATGTGCTACATGCAGTCACTTGTCCCTCCAACTATAACATACAAGGTTTACCTATCAGCCTCTTTAGGTGATTTCTTTGGCAGCTCCTCTAAACAGACTTGAGTGAGAAATCACAGGAATCCCAGAACAGATTTTTCCCAAAGAAACCATCATTAATTCTCCTATAATCTCAGCAGATCCTTTTACATTTGCCTCCTTAACATGAGAGCTAGCTACATGTTCTCAGATGCTTACTTTTACCTATCTGCCTCATTTTGTAATTTTTACATCTATTTTCTCTTGTCTCAGTGAAAACTTCCAATTTAACATTTCATCTCCCTTTCCCCCATCCTTTCAATATTGGTATTCCACAGGTTTCTGTCCTTGAGCTAATTATTGCTTCACTCAATACACCTTCCTTCTCTGAGCAGTTTTTCCACTCTCATAGCAACAATTATGCACATGCAAATTGCTTCCAGTCCTTACGTGTAGATCCATTCCCTCGCCTGAGACTCTAATTCCAACTGTTTACTGAATAATAACACTGTGGAGGCTCCACTGAAACGTCGCATTTAACAAGTCCCAAATCAACCTTATTATTCTCTTCATTCTGTTTCTATCTCTTACTTCTGTTCCTTTATCTTCTTGGAATGGCGTTGGCTTCCCCCTCCCCCCACATTTTCTTTCTCTCTCTACATGAAGAAACCTAACAGCCTTCTAGCTTAGATGTCAACTTCTCATTTCCCACACCCAGAAAAATGGATTGCTTCTCTTCTAGCCTGCTCAGATTTCTCTGTCCTCCGTCAATGACATGGTCTGCTCCATATTCACATGTGTGCCCATCTCTGTCTTCATACTTTGAAGTCCCTCAAAGGCAAGGACCATGTCCCAGTCATCCCCAGTACCCAGGGTGGTCCTGGTACATAGTCCACTCTCACTAAATATTTGTTTCATGTTAATTTTTGTTTATAGACATTACCTCATTGGCCTCTTAGGATTTATCACTACATGAAAATTATTACTTTCCTCAAATTCCAGAGAAGAAAATTATAGTTCCAATGTGTTAAGTCCCTAGAAACAAGGTCTCACAGACAAGAAAGAAGCTGGGTCAGCATTTTAGAACTACATTTTACTCACAGCCTAATACTCCTGTTCTTTGCGGTGTTTGTTTTCATGCCAACCTTATAGTGTCTGGCCTTCAAGGATCCTTCAAGATCTCTCAATCCCTAAGCTCTTGCTACACACTTTTAGAAAAAAAAAGATCTATGAGGATTCTGCCTCTATTCTTCCGATTCCTCTTCATTCCTTCCAAAGAATAGAGCTAAAATACAGCAATCAATTCATTTGACTATGTTATATGTCACATGCTTTCTACTTTGTTTCTTCATTATATCTATATCCCTATGAGCAGTTTATAATACTAGCATAATGCCACCCCCATGCATTTCTGCCTCTGTGTTACCCAAGCTCATCACCTAACATCTGGCCTGCAGGTAAAAGGGTATTACAGAGCCAGCACCTCCGCAAGAGCCAGGCATTGTGTTCAGGGCTGTTTTTTCCAGCCCTGGCCTATGACTCATAAGTGGGTATTGTAAAAGAGACTGAGCTTTCTGTCGTTAAACTTTTTTATCCTAGCAAAGGTTTCTGTCAGCTTTGCCAGGTAATATAGTTATAGTTGCTGCATGTTTTAGAACCTGAGAGAGAAATAGCAGGCCGTGTATTCTGGGAACTGATCCCAGTAGTCAGAGAGCATAAAATTGGGAATGGCAAAAAACCAGTACAAGGGTGTGTTATCAAGCTGGTGGACTCCTTGGACAATTCGGCATTAATATCAGTGAAACCCTCTGAGGAGCTGCTGGGGAAATGTTCACCGCAGGGAAGGAAGTGGAAAGCATTTGTCAGAAGCTCCCATTTCCCCATGGTCAAAGGTTGTTCCATGGAGCATTACTCTCACGCACTTCTAGGGTGTGATGTGGATGTCAGTTCACTTCTGCAGGAGCCCCACCCTGACGTCACCCAATCCTGAGGCAGAAAGCAAGCCAGGGAGGGTGGCTGCGAGAAGCTGGCTGCCCTACCAATGGCTGAGTGAATGTGAGATGATACATGTAAGAGTCCAGCATAACATGTGTGTCTGAATTGAAGACGTGGACTCCAATAACAGGGCTGCACTAGGTACCTGAAGAAGCAAACTCAAATCAACTGTGGGGGAAGGCATCTTCATCCAGAGCCTCTGGGGTCTAAAATAATTCTCAAGGGGCATGGATAGCACAGAACAGTTTTCAGTTATATAAGGAAACAAGGAAACAGGAGTGAGAACCAACTGTCTAAACCAGGAGTAGAAACAGGTCCCTAAAGATTTCAGATATTGAAGAAGAAAAAGAAAAAAGACTTCACATATTGAAACATTAAACATACATTTTAAACCACTCTATTTAGTATTTAAAGAAAATTAAAGTTAAAATATCTGCCTTCAAAAATGACAGTATTTGGCTTGTCTGGGTGGCTTATTGGTTGGTGCATCATCCCATAAACCAATAATAATAACAATAATAATAATAATAATAATAATAATAATAATGCTAAGTTGTAGGTTCAGTTCCCAGTCAGGACACATACCTAGGTAGCAGCTTTGATTCTGGTCAGGACACTTATGGGAGGCAATTGATCGATGTTTCTCTCTCACATCAATGTTTCTCTCTCGCTCTCTAATCTTCTCTCTAGGATCAATGAACATATCCTAGGTTAAGGATTAAAAAAATGACAGCATTTGAGGAAAATGGTTTTAAAGTGCACAAATAAGGAGCTTAGAAATCATCATACACACACACACACACACACACACACACACACACACACACACACACACACACTGAACAAACCGTAAATCAACAACTTTTCTTAGAGCCATCAGAGAATTGAAGTCATGGGGCAAACTGATGTCCCAAGGATTTGAGAGCTACTCGGCAGATGTAAAAAAAAAATCACAAATTAAAGAGAAAAAGCCTGCACAGGAGACAGTCCTGGGATTAGGAAAACCAACACTGTGGCTAACGAGTTGCTAGAGGCTCCATGTGGACAAGACTGAGAGGTAAAAACCCCAGGGAGGCCCAGCTTACGGAAGGTGCACTCAGACTTCTGTAAGCTTCACCTCCAGGAGCTGTACCAAGCACCCACTGTAAGTAGCAAAGAAAAAAATCCACTTTTGCTCCCAGCAGATGGGAAAATAAACCATTTTAAAACGTACCAGAGTGTTCTGCCATTCTTAACAAGGCCTGCCTGGTTTCTATCAGAGCCTACCTGACCGGAGGGAAGGAAATGCCCGGCTCCTGTGTACTTGAGCCCTCCTGACTCCCCAAAGTGGGGAAAAGACCAAAAAAATACCAACTAGCACTTGTGAAGGTCACAGTCCAGGAGCAGGGGCTCAGTAAAACACTCACACTTAATCATAGAACTATAGAATACTTTTCCTCCCCCGCTACCACATCAATAAGTTTTTCTTTACAATAACAAGAAACTACAACTAGCCCTAGCAGGTTTGCTCAGTGGGTAGAGCATCGGCCTGTGGACTTGGGTTAGATTCCGGTCAAGGGCATGCACCTTGGTTTCAGGCTCCTCCCCAGCCCGGGCCCTGGTGGGGGCACATGCAGGAGGCAACCAATCAATGTGTTCCTCTCACATCTATATTTCTCTGTCTTTCCCTTTCTCTCCTACTCTCTCTGAAAATCAATGGAAAAATATCCTTGGTGAGGATTAAAACAAACAAACAAAACAAAACAAAATACAACTTAAAAAATCTGCATCTTTCAGAACTTATATACGAAGTACCTAGGGAAACCAAAAAATAAGAGGGAAACAAAAGGATACCAAAGTATGTATTAGCCTTCACATTTTCAGTTGCATCAAACAGTACAGCAAAACCTAACACCATCCAGATAAGCATAAAGCCTCACACTGAAGGCCTACTTACTTCAGATCATATGTGGCTTTCAACAAAAAATTGCAAGGCATAGTACAAGACAAAAACAGAGTTTGAAGATAAAATGTAAGCATCAGAATCAGACCAAGCTATGGAAGAAAAGCTTGAATTATCAGAACAGGAATTTAAAATAAGTATGATTTTTATGCTAACGTGGAAAAAGTAATCACCATGCAAGAATATATGGGTAATGTAAGTAGACAGATGGGAACTAAGAAAATCAAAAGGTAGAAATCAGAACCTACATCATTCCAGTTACAAATTGCCACGTGTTCTACCTTCTTTTCTTTGAGATCTATTTAGGTCCACAAATTTCAGTCTCCTCCTCACTTCCCAGCCCTGTTTAGAGAGCTTAAGAATAACTGATTACATAGGAGTTGACCATCTATATATATAAAAGCCCGAGCAACCGTTATGACCGGATGACTGGCTGGTAGCTATGATGTGCACTGACCACCAGGGGGAAGATGCTCAATGCAGGAGCTGCCCCCTGGTGGTCAGTGCACTCCCACAGCCAACCTCCCACAGTCCCTCCCCCTGGCTGGCCTGCCCTGATTGGCCCCTGTCACCAGCCAGGCTGAGGGACCCTACCCATGCACAAATTCGTGCACCAGGCCTCTAGTATAACATAAGGGACTTGAGAAGAGGTGAGCTAGAAGATACTACTTGTGATTCTGTTTGGACCACAGACTCTGAGAGTAGTTAACAAAAGGATAATCACTTTATGCCTTGAGTAACATCTGCTAAGTGTTTGAACAAAGCCATGTACCTGGCGGCTAAACAAACCCTGAGAACAGAACTTTAAAACTAAAGAGGAAGTCCCTTTGTGATTCTGCAGTTGTTAGCATAGGTGGTGAGATGTTAATAACGGAAGGGAGCAAAGGGGATCAGATATTATTAATCATAATAAACCAGGGAGCTGAATCAGACAATAAACCTACTTGCTTCACTAGGAAGTTACAGCTTCTCACCAAGCCATCCTCCACCCCCAGGACCTAATGCCCTGAAGAAGGCAGGAAGGACCACTACTGGGGGAGTAATAAAAGCTGCAGGAAAAATTCCTCTGCCAGGGGCATGTCCAGTAGAAGTCAAATGGCTCAGGGGGAGGTGCTCCTACTATGAGGCATGTGCAGTAGGAACTAAGAGGGCAACTACAGATGCCTGTCAGTTTAGCCTGGGAAAAGGATCAGAATGGATCCCAGAAGATCTAGGGAATGGATTGGTTAGGGGGAGAAACCCAGAGAAGCCTGGAAAGATTGAAAGTTGATTTATTAATTTGAAAGCTCTCATGGTCCTTCCCAAGATCAGGATAATAAAACCCAAGCTTAACAAAGAGCTCTCTCTATATATATATCTCTATCTCTAACACTTGCTCTTCCAGATCAGTCTCCTGTTCTCTCTCCATAGCAGCCATGGGGTCCTAAGAGCTGCATGGCCAGCAGCCACACGGACTCCAAAAGCAGGCCTGGGCACAGCACTAGCCAGAGTACAGCCAGGAATAACTCTGCTGACCTGCATCCCAACCAGGAGCTTCAATCGCTCTGTATTCATGCCCCCTAGTTGGTCCAAGCAGAGGGGGCTGATTGCTCCAAGACTTGAAAATTAGTGGATGAAAAGCAGAATCCTTAGAATAACATTTTATCCACATCCAAAAATCAGTTTTCACTCTACACCTCCCACAATCTTCACTTAGGCAACCACACAGGAGCTCTCTTGATTATCCCACTGCGCTCTACTGTATGCTCAAAAATGTCTGAAAATCAAATTGTTCTAATTCACTTTCACTTAAAGGGAAATGCAGAGACTGCATTCTACAGGATGGTGCTAAAAGGAGAAATAAAGCCATAAGCATTGAGCAAACAACTGGAAGAAAAAAGAGAAGGAAGGGGGAGAGGGCGGGAAGGGAATGGACACAGAAAGTTAATGCCCCAAAGGTCTGGGACTTACTGCCTTGGGAAAGAATTAATCAAGAGAGAAAAATGTCTGCCCCTCACTAATTTGGAGACAAAATGAGAACCATGTACAAAAGCAAAATTGAAGCGTTGCTGTCTCCACACAACTAGGTTTTCTCAAGAGTGAAGGTGAGTGACATGCACAGCTTCAGGGGGAGCTGGTTATTACTAATAGCATTATTGTTATTCTAACGTATTCCAGGTCCTTCTTTAACAGCACAAAAAACTCCCTGAAAGTGACTTCTGTCTCTTTGGTCCTTTCTATACCCTTTTGGCCTTCTTTGCATTACAATACACAAGCTCACAATTCTATCATTTCCCCCATTGAAATGTATCCTCTCCCTACTCCCAGAATGGACTCGTGTGATTATTGAATAGGCCTGGGTACTCTGTGCTTCATCTTTTCTTGCTGTAACTAGATAGCACTTTTTTATTCTTATGATAACTGGAAAATGTGAACAATCATTGTCCTACCCAGGAGCTGATCTGGGAGCATTTGTGCTCTCTACCACCCCATCCCCTTTGGGAGCAAGTCCCGTTTTTTTAAAATAATGACTTCTCTAGCAGTTTATTACCAGCCTGGAGTCATTTTCACACCTCAGAAGTGAAGGCTTAATGAGCAGAGAAATTAAAGAGTAAAACTCTGCTAGTGTCGTCTTAAATGGTGGCATTTTGGCAGCTCAGGAGAAGATGCACTTGCAAAGGGGGAAACATCACATTCATCTTGTTCTCCCAATGACCTTTAGGTAATGAACCTCAAAGCTTCCTCCTCCCCACCCCTCAGCTCCACACCTTTCTTTTTCATCTTGGAGGGGATGTCTCCCAGGAAGACCAGCTGTGGAATAGTGGAGTTGTGTTCACAAAATGAATTCACCTAGTAGAGTTTTGAAAATACAGTCATGACTCAGTAAAACCTTCCTAATTGCCTGGTGACCACACTCCCAGACCCTCACCCCCATGACATCTCCCTACCAAAAGTTGCAAATTCTTAGGCACCTTTTAAAAACACTCAAAGACAGAATCCCTTGTTCTTATGTTACCGGAGTTAGGGTTCTTGGGTTGCCCAAGATAGAAACAGAGAAGAAACCCCAGAGAAATTTCCAGATTTTATTAAGCTTACTAGAGGCCCAATGCATGAAATTGGTGCAAGAATAGGCCCTCACAGCCCCAGCTTCATCCGGAATGTTGCCCGGAAGGTCGTCTGGATGGTCGTTCTGCTGTTCGGCCATCCGATCGATTTGCATATTATTATAGATGTGCAAGCTAAAGGGAGGCAGCACAGAGGAAAGAGAGGTCCTCCAAACTGGCTCCAGGGACTGGCTCTGCTCAGCTGCTTTTATAAGCTGGGAGCGAAGCAGCTCACACGAATAGGTGAGCTTTTTGAAAAAGCGGGCTTGCGAAGGGTCAGGTGGGGTTACTTCCTCTTCCACTACAGGTGCTTGGCAACTATCTCCGCACCTGGGCTGTGGGTGCAAGATGGTGGTATTGCTCAGTACCATCACCGCAGGAAGGTCCTTGATCAACTGTGCATGGGGAACATTGGTTTCACATTTGATCTTAACCTGGCTTCCTGGCCACCAGGTATGGTTCCATTCTTGGGCCAAAGTCCCTATGCTGTCCAATTTATCCTTTCATAACTCTCCCAGCTAGTTACTCCCTCTTCAGTGCTCTTCATGGTTTTGTCAATTATTTCCACATAATATTGTGATTATTGTGGTTTTAATAATCCACGTGCATGTCTATTTGTTCCACTAGACCTTGAGTTGTGCAAGGACAGTGACAAAACAGTGTTTATTTTTACATCCCTGGTGCCCATAATGCTTATCAAAAGTAACAACTTAGCAAATATTTGGTGAAGGAATAAATGTTTGAATGATTCCAATGATTCTTTTTTAAAAAATATATATTTTATTGATTTTTACAGAGGGGAAGGGAGAGGGATAGAGAATCAGAAACACTGATGAGAGAGAAACATCGATTAGCTGCCTCCTAAACACCCCCAATTGGGGATGTGCCCGCAACCAAGGTACATGCCCTTGATCGGAATTGAACCTGGGACCCTTCAGTCCTCAGGCTGATGCTCTATCCACTGAGCCAAACCGGTTAGGGCCCAATGATTCTTTTCAAATGAATAATAGTGTCATAGCTTTTGACTCAAAACAGAGCAATAAGGACCAGTAGGTAGATGTAAGAATTGATTGTGCTCTGCACTTGATTGCCAAGTTTAGGTTAGAGAAAAAAAAAAAGAATTCACCAGTCCACCTCCAACCTCTGGAATAAAACTCTTCACGTCACTGCTGCAATACAGATGTCCCAGGAAGCATTTATGCAAATCTATTAGTGTCCCACCTGGCCTGAAAAGATTTTTTTAAATCTCATGTTTGGATGGCCTTTCCCTCATAACATCTGTAATCTTTGGGGATCTGTTTCTGGATAAGAAATCCTCTCTGAGGGTCTGATCCAATTGCCCAGAGTAGGCAAGTCAAGTTAATGAAGTAGTAGAATTCAGTCTATCTCAGTAGTTGCTGGAGGAGCATCTGCCTGCCTAATTGCTTATTTTGCTTGGTTGGATTTGAAGCTCTATTGATATTTGAAGTGTTTTTGTCATTCTATTAATATCAGTAGTTAGAGTGTTGGAGTTTGATTTCCAATGCTTTCATTTATTTTCTCCCTCTGGTAGGGAAAGCCAGAGAGAAAACAAATGAAGAGAAAATGGCTGTTGGGTTGAGAGGGAATATTGGTAAGGAAGGGAAATCAGGAATATGAGGGTTCTACTCCTGAGAGGACTGGGGAAGGTCATGACCCCTTAAGATGATCAGCAGCCAATGCTATTAATAGACACGGAAAGCATTTTGGTGCAATCTCAGGTTCCACATGTCTGTTGTCATAAGAGGCAGGAGATTCACCCCTCCTCTGCAGCCAATATGAGAAATGAGGCTGTTTGCTTTAGAAAAGCCAATGGAATTAGGCTGCTGTTTACTGTTTCATAAAGGAATAGTGGACAAATTACCTACCCAGACCATATTGGGTAGAATTGTTAGTTAAAAGTGACAACCAGGCCTGTAATTTACACTGCAGTTTGGAAATTTAAGCTGGGAGGCTCGGAGCTCTCAATCGTGTATTATAAAGCTCCTTTTGTACTTTGGGCTCATTTTGTGCTTGGAATCATTTAGCCATTGACTCTAACTGCTAATACAGTTCCATCAAACACCAAGTATAAATCAAAATTACTGCATCATTCAAACTCTGTCCTCAGAGTTGTTTATACGTATTTTTTCCACCATTACTTCAGTATAGTTATAAGAGAAGCCACTAAATGATGATATATTGTGCATGCCTTGTTCTGATCCTACTAGAGCCTCTTGCAAATAAGATGTAATCCATGACAAATTATTTTTCTAGTTATACAAAACATAAATAATGATAATAAAAAGGGAATTAAATTGATGAAAGATGAGGGAGAGAGAGAGAGAGGAGAAATGTTTCAAATAAATAGCGCTTCTCCTGGTCTTAACTGTCCAAAACAGGTGGGAAGACAAAGGAGGAATTTTTAAAGTAACTTTGCCACACTTTGTCTAGTCCAGCCTAGGAGAGAGTGATAGAAAACTCACCGGTCACATACATAACTTTTTGTTCGCAGCCAGATCTACTAACTTTTAGCCTTACATATAGAAGCTCCATTCGTTTGTAAAATTTTCCACGCAAAGAAATATTTGGTGTGTGCCGGGGTTCTTATTCTGGCATTAAGAAGAGTTCAGCAATCTAGAGAAAGGCTGTGTGTAACTCAAGTAAGAGTCCAGAGACGAAAGATAATTTTGAAAGGCATTGGGGTTCGGAGGAGCCTGGCTGAAGAAACCAAATTCTCCTTGTCTCAGGACCCCTTGCTTTTTATTAACACAAATTGTCCTCAGGCAAGGTGGAGATATACACTTCAAAGGGTAGGGTTTCCTCTACAGAGTCTATTGTCAGATTGGGGAATAGCCTACAGCTGTTCAGGTGTTTGGCCAGCAGGAGGCAATAACATGTAGATTAAGATGCTCTGAGCTGTCTGGCAGCAAACAATCAATTTAATGCATCTTTTTCAGGTTTGGGGAAATGCCTTTAGCCATTCCCAACAGGCAATAACATATGTGACTCAGCCCTTGTTGAGTCCCCAAGTTCCATCAATCTTTTGATAAAACTCTTGCAATTATGACATGCTGGAATTGGCTTCCGGCAGGTGTCTACGAATCATCATGGATTATGAAGGTAAACCATGGGAGATGCCCAACCTAGTGAATCCATTTTTGTTAATATCCATTATATGTCAATAGACCCCAGATGAGGAAAATCACTGGCGTCTTCAGTCTGCCATCCTGCCTGAATCTTTGTTTTCTGGCTTTTTAAACTGTACTTTAGAATAAAGAGTAAGTGGGTAAATGAATCAGCAGTGGATTTATACACAGTAGATTAAGGAATATTATGGCAGGAAGAGATTGCTAATGTTTTAGCATTATCTTCCTGCCTTTTCCCCCATTTACCTCTAAAATTTCTATCAGTCATACATGGATAATTGTGAAATCTACCCACAAATGTTAACAATGTCTTGTTAATTGAAGGACTTACCCCCCATGTCTTCTATGTAAAGTGTCATTTTCTTCCCTTGTGCCATACATATTGTAGATGTGTATGATACTGAAAGACATAAAGCAACAAATCAAAAAAATCCTATCTCAAGCCATAATGGTCATTAATCTTACATTAACACAGCAAAATAAAAGATTTTTTGGAGTGGACATTTATCAAATTATACTTTCCCCTGACTGGTATTACAATAGAAACATAATGCTGATAGATGAGGTGCTAATTTCACTGTCTAAAAGGAGCTTCAACAAGGGCCATTATAATTATGTCATAATAACAAGACATTCTTTTTCAGATTCCAGAACTTAAAAACATTTGTTTTTGAAGGAGGTTTCAGAAACTGCTATGAGTCTTGAAAATTTGGATTGTCACTGCTGTATCCTCCTGGGCATCAATAATCAGCTGCTATCTCGGGATGCTGGCTGTCCAGGGTCCCAGCTCCAATCAGCAAAGCAGTTTAGAAATCCGGCGAGAGAAGAGCCTTTGTAATTAAGAGTGTTCTGCCCATTTATAGAATCAAAGTTTCCAGAAACGCAGCTTAGTATAAACCAGGTTTCATGAACATTTCAACATAATATAACAAACACACGAGTTTCAATGAAGCAGATAGCAGAAAGATTTGTTCTAGCAGATGGTTGCAGAGCAATTATCTCCGTACTCAACACACAGGGGTAGCAGAAGATTCAATAGTTGACTAAAGCCACTTAGCAATGCAAGCGAATTTCTGAAATATTAAAACAAGCAGGGTTTGCATCCTCCACTCTCCACAAGCCAGTTCTGGAGAATGTTCTGAAACATAACAGAGGATGGCTTTGCTGTATGCGTGTGGTCCTCCTGCTGAGTTATCGCGAAGAACTAGACTCCGAAGATGGAAGGACTCACCATTCCGCCACCCGTCAGAGGCGAGGGCCTCTTGTGACTTTGCCTAGGAAAATGACTCTTCTTCCCTCTTTGATCTTTCCTCTGTGACACCCTGAATCTGTGGGCCAGTCAAGTTGCCCGAGCTAAAACAGATCAACGATTCCCAAAACAAAGTTTGCAATTTACACTTTGAGTGGTGAAGAGAGTGATTGATTCATTATTTTCTTATATGCAACTACAGAATAGAAAGCCAGTGTACTGAAGCCAGCTTAAAAAAAAATGTGTTACTGGGAAAAAATGGTTGAATACATAACACAAACAAAAATATTTTTATCTAGTCACCCAAGCAATAAGTACTGCAATCAGTTCCCTTAAGTTGTGATCAAATAACCCCAAATTTTTTATATCTAACTTTGGCAGAAGAAATTATGATATAAATATGGAATTAAATACGTTATAAATGGGCTCAATTACTTCTGTATGCACAAGTAAAACAAATGCTAGAAATAAAAAAGTAAACAAGCAAAAATCAGTTGGCAGTAGAGGATTGGAGGTTGGGGGGAAATTATAAATCAGGCCACTTTACAGATTTGAGAGTTATAGGGAAACACCCACTTAGGAAAGACTTTTGAAATCAAGAGATGGTCATAGAATTTATGACTTGGCAAAATAATAATAATAATAATAAGATAGTCAGCAATAAAAAAACAACAACAACAAGGGAGCAGGACACTCAGAATGTTGAAGCCTGCCTGGATTACAGAATTCTTGTAGAATCCAGCCAGAAACTAGACATGCCAGCTACCTTTGTTGCAGCAGGAATTAATGGGCCAGATTTCCCGGACACAAGTGGGAGTGAGGTTCATGGGATCCTACTGAAATAAGCATGTTCAGAAGCTCCCATAGGAGGATGAGAGCAGCTTTATTTGCATGGAGTTATATTCCTTAGGTTCCAAAGTCCCCTGTCCCTTAAGTCAGTCCTGAAAAAGTTGCAGCTGGGGTTCCAGCAGAGCCAAAAGCAAGGTCAGTGTCCGGTTGCCGTACCATGTTGCAGCTGGGGTCCAGTTCAGCATTCAGGCTAATTAAGAGTCCATTAGTCCATTGTGTGGGTCCCACATGGCTGTGGTCCACGTGCAAGCAAGTCCCAAGAGGGCCAGAGGTCCAAAGGCCAAGAGAGAAGAGAGCATTCTCTTTTGTCAAGTTTAGATATTTAGGTTGCACACGCTTGCAGTGGCCACACCTATCCTGGCCACTAGCTTGTTCCCAGGTGTGACTGACAATCAGGTAGGCACCTTTCAACATCACTCAGACCTTACTGGGCGTGTGTCTAAAGTGTCATTGTCCAGTCCCTTCCTCCATCAATCAGTGGGGAACAGACTTGGAGAGGGTAAAATGCAGCTTTTGGCAAAGCTGTATAAATGGCATGCCTGCATTATCTAGTTTTCCCTCTGCTTCTTTCCTGTTGAGTGATAACCAGATTATTATAATGGTATCACCTTCCTTCTCATGGAACTAGAAAAAAGGTAGCATATACTTTGGAGTAGAGGTAAAAGTCAAGGAGGAATTCAGAGATAAGACATAGAGGCTATCCTGAATCCTGAGCAGGACCGTCGGCAGACTTTTTGGATTCACTGACTACCAGGTATGATCTTCTGTCCTAAGCTGAGTGAAGTAGCTTCTTCTGCCGCATGGTTGACTGAACAGGCCTTACATCGTCCTCAGTGTAGGAGGACGGTATCAGAGACCTATATAAGGGAAGGTTTATACAGAGACAAAGTGGGGCCGGCATGAGGGCTCTCTAGGCCTTAGAAATGAAGTAAATGTTATGACCTCAGACAGGATGGTTTCTGGATCAGTGCTTTGCTCTCTGGCTTCTACTCAGAGCAATTTGAGGTCCCTGTGTCCACACGGGTCCAATGTGAAAACTAAGAACAAGAATAATAAGAAGAAACAAAAATTTTATTTTAAACAATTGTTTAAAACACTTAGACACCAACTGTCAAACACTGTGCTAAATAGTTTGAAAATATTTCACATTTGATACTCATTATACTCTCAGAAACAGGTCTTATTACTACCATTTTTTATATGAGGAAACTGAGGCTATTTTATTTTTTGGATTGCAAACTGAAACTCTAACTATCCTTTTAATCTAGTTTTATTATTTAAACCAAGGACCATTCTGTGACTAATAGATCTCTTAGAAAGAACTTTTGCCTTTTCATGATTAACCTTTATTTACGCTGTAGTAATTTAACATATTGAGATATAGGTAATGGGATGGAAATGAAGAGATAGCAGAGAGGGAAAAAGGTGTCCACCCACCCACCTCTGGTGATTATACTGAACAGATATGTAGGTTTATTGTCAAGAGGATGTTATTGAATCTGTGGCAATAACAACAATAAAGAAAACACCATCAGCAACAACAAAACATATTTGTAGGAGGGGGGCCTGCTCTGTGGTATTTATTGTTCTAAATGCTTAATGTAAATCATTGAATAAATTACTCATTCATTGTAAATCACTTAATAAATTACTCATTCACAAGAATTAATGAAGCATTCTCATACAATTATCATTTCTATGTTCTTTTCTTTTGTCAAGATAGTCACAGCTGTGCAGAATTTACTATGTAATCAAATACCAGTAATTTATTTTTTAGAACAAACATATTGATGGTTGTAGAGGTATGAACCAATTTATAGCACAAGACTAGAAGTTTTGAATTGAATTGGAACCTGCTGTTTTCTACTTTTAAATTCCATTATTTAGAGTAATCCCTATACCTATTCTAAAAGGGCTCAGGTGGCCCTGATCTAAGCTGAAGTAATGCCATCTTATTTAATGATTTCAAAAGCATCAGGCATTAGCTTTCCTTGCCAGCTCACTAACCCTCTTCTTCATAATGATATTGGTTTAAAAAGTACAACAGATGTGTAACAGCTGGCTCATGAACTTCAACCTCTCAGCCATTTCTTGGCACCACTATCAATGCTTCTCCCCAAATACCAATCCTAATTGCTCATGTTGTACAATTCTGGGGTTTGAAGTCTTAAATACACTACCTAGTTATTGATTTTCAAATTATATGATTTCAAACAATAGGTAGTTAGGTACTTATAATTCAGCATGGCTTGATTTTCTATATGTACATCTTGCAGGTTACGGGAGTTTTTCCTAATTAGTAAGCCTGCAAAGAGTCATTTTTTCCCCCTAAGTTTTATCCGACAGTATAATTTTTTATGGTTGAGTTGTAAAACCTTTGAAAATGGAACTCTATAATAGAAAGTGACAAATCCTTGCTCAGTTTAACCATCTGCCTTTAATAAGTACATGTTCCTTCCCCCCTGCAAACCCTGACATTTTCCTCCCATGACCCAAGGTCAATCAATCAGAGAAGGAGAGACGATAATTAAAAAGAGACAGTTAGTAAATCAGCACTGTGGAAATAGTTATAAATGAAGTGCGTGTATCTCAGAGAAACAGCACCGTTGGAACCTTGCTTTCAGGCATGCTTTCCTTCTATTTGCTACTGTCTTCATTAATAGCTCTCCCACATCTGAAGTTCATGGTAGGCTTTTTTAGGACCATGGACAGGGACACACAAAGGCCGCAAACTCCTCCCTGCATATGGCAACATTGAATGTTGAGAATTTTGAATGACAATTACATGCATTCATCTTAATTTGGGGGGAGGGGGGACCATATGGTTTGAAGGAGTTGCTGGGATTTTAAAATTCAATGAAGATCGATATTGCCCAGGAGGCTGAAGCCTTCAGGCAGACCAAGAGCAAATGTGCCTATCCAAAAGACAAAATATATTTTTTAAATCATGATGTCACCAGATTTGCTAATAATTAAGTTGTATTAATTCAATAGTTTTGCATTTTTAGAAGCAGCATGCCAGGATCCATCAACATTAGGTTTCTGCCTTGTTCCCTAGGGGAGACTGATTGAGCTCAGACCAGCATCATCTGTTACTGTTTTGTAACTGGATTTGTTTTGTTGCCATCAGTAAACTACTTTGAGTACTATGCAGAGACATTTGCTGTAAACTAGGAGACAAAATGGGGCAGGGGCTGAAATGTGCCAAGTGGGCAAGTTAGAAAATTAAATGTAGACTCTTCGTTATGAAAGAACTTAGAGAAAGGTATCTTTATGTCAAATAGAAAACCACTGTATAAGGGGATGAGTCAAGAAAACAAAGTGAAGACTATACTTTTGCTTTAAGATGTTTATCTCTTTTTGTCTACCTATAAAAGTTTGCTTCTATCCCTCTAATTTTGAGAAATAGATCACATTTTTATGCTTGTTGGATAGAGATGAGGCATTGTAAAATCATTGTTTCTTGTCATCATCAAGTTTAGCTATTTTTCTAAAAATCCAAATAACATTCATTCAAATGTTTCTTCATGGTTCCACCACATACAGCAATTAATTTGTCTTGCTGAATCTCTAGCACACGAAAGAGTATCTGGCAGATACTCAATACATATTTGTAAAATAAATGAGTATATCTGCCTTTCAAATTTATATTCATTTTTAAAGATTCACCTTCACTTGTTCATTCACTCAGCTTTCTCTGACCACCTCCATCTCTGTTGAAGGTGGTAGTTCTCTCCTCTAAACTCCCATCACTCCATGCGAGTGCTCTCATAGATTTGTATCATTAGGGCTTGGAGCAAAGTAAGTTGTGTACGTTTCTTATTTCCATTCCTCAACGACAGTTTATAAGAGCATAGAGTACTTGAATGTGGTAGATGCTCAGTGAATATTTTTTCAATGAAATTAATATTTTAACCTCCATCTTCTGCAATGACCAGACACACCTTAGAGAATTCCTGATCCACAGCCCTCTTCTTGCTTCATCACTCCCTTCTAGAAGGATTCAAGGCGCTCCTATACATTTTTTATAATAACAAAAATTGCTCAATATTGAGCCCTGAGCTAAATGCTTTAATTTCATTATCAAGCTTCAACTTCTCACTAAGGACTGTTATGATTCCCTTTTTACAAAAGACAAAATGGAGACTAAAAAGAAAGATAAATAAAACTTGCCCTAGAGCCTAGGTCACATAGCTTATAAATAGCAAACCAGACATTTATAGGGGCTGAAGTGGCTCTATCTGATGGAATGTGAGCCCTCACCCCCCAAAAAATTTTTTTTAAATCAATGTCTAATTTAAAAAATTAAATCCATGCCCTTAGGTGAACATGTTAGTTTTAAATTGTCAAAATTCTAAAGTAAATTTCCTCAGATTTACTAAAGTTTCAAGCTCATATGTACTCAGAATATTTTTTAATACAACAAAAAATTTGTGTTAGCCAATTTGACTTACTCTGATAATTTCACCATGTCAAAAAAGTAACTAATGCAGTTCTTGATTAAATAGTATTATTTGCTCTTTCATCATACTTAGTTTTACTTATTTACACACACACAGACCCATTTCACATGAGTCAAGTAATAATTTTGCCTATGGTCACCTAATGTTTAGAGCTATGGTTTCCACAGGAGGAAAGGACTAAAAGGACAAAAATCTTTAAAGCCTTCTGAAATGAGATCGTTATTTACCAAGATGTGCTGCTGCAGAACTGTTGCAGACAGATTTGTATTCAATGTATTTGGAGCTTCACATGCACTTTTTACCCTGGCCTTTGAGTCCCTCCTCCCTTAAAATGCATGCACTTATTCTCTGCTCACTTTAAGATTTCAATTCTGCCTTGGAGATACTGTCCAGATAGTCTGAGTCATTGGTCCTGTTCTCAATAAAGTACAGAAGATGGATAGCTTTAGCACTTCCTTCAGCTCTTATAAATCTAATAAGTGATTTCATCCATACTGCCTCTTCTGGAATCCTTCACATTGTCTTGGTTGGTTTCTGTTACTGATAAGAGTGGGGAATGTTTGCCAACCTTGATATTGATGAGACTGAAACAGCAACTCCAATAAATCTACATCTACACAACTTTATTCTTACTGTCTAGCCAGCGATGAATAGCATTCCCTAAGTGAAAAACAATGTGGCCAAAGCAATAAAGAATCAGGTATTGTCGGGTCATTTGGCGCCTAAGTTGGGCTGAGCCAGGCAACTCTTGGGAGCTCCTGAAGGTTAGAAATAGACATGAGCTCCTAGCAATTGCTGCCAAGTGTTGGTGACAGCAATTCTCTCCAGACAGTCAGATAAGCAGATTAGACAAACTTTCAAAAACTTGTCCCATTTCTTAGTTAAAACAGGAAAACTGCTTCATCAAAATGAACTTCCTATGAATAAACAATTTTCTAAATTAGGAGACACAATATGCTTCCAAAGAAGAAAGAAATCGCAAGTACCAGACCCTGAGCAAGAAATATTTTTCTTTGCTTTACCCCAAATCTCATGAATCTTATATTTTGTTTGTTTCAGCCTATGCTTTGGAAAACCAATTCCCCATCCACACATACACACACACACACACACACACACACACACACACACACACACACACACACACTTCCCACGAGGACTCTGCACATGTAGGGATGATTTTTCAACCCAGGAAGCTGAGTTTGATTATTTTAGACCTAAAGTTTTGGTTATTTTCATTTTGTTTTTAAGGCAAGTGAGAGAAAAAGATTTTATTTTTTAAAAAAAGTGATTTGTTAACATGCCCTAATTGGATAATAATTATAAGAAGATTATTTACAAATTGAATCATGCTAGAAAATGCTGCTAAATCGTGTCATGAGTTTAACAGAACCTTCACCTCTAATATGATTGCTTTATAGATACCCTTCTTAATCATATTCTCTGAGATTTCCAAAAGAGATTTTGTTTGGCCCTTGTGTTTAAAAGAATATTAACATAAGCCTTACGGGGTCGGCCTGCCGTAACATCTTGTGTTGCCCTGAATTATTAAATCATGTGAATTCTTTAAGGAAGCCTGATACACTCACACTTACCCTTTGGTTTCTCACTGACAACAGTCGCACAGCCCAGCTGTTCCCAGCAGCTGTTCAGTTCAGATCTGCCTGAGCTAAAATGCCTTCCAGCTGATGGAGGTCCCCAGGAGGGCTGCAGGACAATCACCAGGTCTGGGAATGGAGGCCAGTCCAAAGGGAGACAACCCAGGGCCAAGAGAAGTAAGAAAATAACCCCCATCCTGCCTCTGCCTCTTGCAGAGGAAAAAATAACTGTAAACGCTTTCGTTCCCAGCCTGCCCTCCCGGGGGCTTCACCTTTATAATGAGCTAGACCAGAGAAGAAGATCCCATTCCTTCCGCTCCAAAGGAATTATCACTGTAATAGGCATCCAGGCTGCCCATCAAAGATTCCAGAACTGGGGTAGCAGTACAGAGGAGGGGGTAAGAAAGAGGAGGGGGAGAAATTTACATACAGAGATAAGCATGGACAGTCATTAAGAGAACAGGCCTCACTTCAAAAAGACATGAACTCGGCACAGGTCTCCTGCCTGTTAAATATGTACAGCGTGTGCTTATTTGATGATGAAAATCAGACGATGGCTATTTGAATGGAAATGAATTTTAATAAGCGTTGGAGGCAGAAGAAGCAGAAACCCTCCATTCTCCCCTCTATCGCCAGGCACCTTCTTGACCATCATTACCACAAAGGGAAGAATGCTGGCGTGCTAATCATCAGTGAGGAAAGCGCGCTCCCTTCCTCAAGTCTTTGTGGGTGTTCATTAACCTTGTGGGTGCCTCAGCCCGCAGAGGACAGCTGTCCCAGGGACATTTCCATATCCCTTAAGAAAAGCAAAACGTTGGGCTAGCCTCAGGGATCCTGCCTATAGGAAAAAAATGGGAGAAAGCTCCCTTAGGAATTAAAGCAAAGGACTATTAGCATTTAGCACTTACATCGCACTATTTTAAAATTTGCAAAATTTTGCAGTTACTTTGCACTTTTATAAAATTAAGTATAATGTGGTTATTGCTCATGTCTTAGCCTGACAGAGAGACAGAAGAATCATCTGGTATTGGAAATCCTAATCTCCACCTCCTTTCTGAAATGAAAACTAAAACGAATGTCCTTGGGTTATTTACCTCTTATTGGTATTTAGGGACAGCCCAAAGAGACAGAAATATTCTGGTGACCTTAAGAATTTATGAAATATGTCCCCTTACTCCAAGCAAAACCACATGAAAACCATCCTGATAAAAACAATAGAGTAATTTTGAAATTCTTTCAAATAAATTTAGATTCTAAATGGCGGCCTTCATTTGGGGAATCATGGATTCTCCAGTAACTATTTTTTCCCAGCGTTTTTCACACTAATTAATGTGGCTATTGTTTGTATCGCTCTGCACAAGTCCTGAATTTTAAGATCATTGACCTTAAGTTCGTCCAAGCTCATTAAACCTGACCTTAAAGGCACCACATCTCACTTAAACCTTTCGGTAAAAATCCTGTGAGATTGTTACTGAAGGAAGACGGGTCTGGAACTAGGTTCTTCCATGGTGTCGTAAGAAAGGAATTTCAGGGACACATGTGGAGGAGGATATTAAGCGACACTGGCAAGATTTCTTAGAGGGCCTTGAAAAGTCTGCCGCACTCAACAAGGCACTTCCCCAGCACTCAGCTGGTAGGTCGAGTTCACTGCCCCCAGGTACACCATACCAATGTCTCATCCATGACCAGGTGGTTCAGCTCCTCTGAACTTGGACCCACCAGGCCCAGGAGGGTCAACAGGGCCCAAAGCTGCAGTGCCATTAGCCCAGGACCCAGGGCTCCAGTAATCTAGTTTAGCCTCTGTTCCCATCCAGCCCCGTGATGGGCACTGTGCTTCAGGCCATGCGTTAGTGTAAGTAGCTAAATATTAATAAAGGAATGGGGCAAAGGAAATCAGACCTTTAGAAGCCTAATCTACTAGGAAGCCAAGGCTTCACATACTTCCTAGGAGATCACAGCATTGCCCTGCCAAGGGGATTAACACCCCTCCCTCCATGTAGGGAGGAAGGACCAGCTTTCCAATCTCCCCAGGGAACTGCTGGCCCAGTTCCGTATTATGGGGGAAAGAGGGGAGGAAATTCCTCTGCTGGGCGCATGTCCAGTAGAAGCCAAGATGGCACAAGGGGAGGCACTTCTACTATGAGGCATGCACAGTAGGAACTAAGGTGGCAACCACAGATGCCTGTCAGTCTATCCTGGGAAAGGGATGGGATAGGATAAGGGACGAGAACCCCAGAAGATCTAGCGAATCAACAGGTGAGGGGGGAGGCCCAACACCAGCCAAGGGATTGGGAAATTGATTGATCAGTTTGAAAGAGTGCCTGGTCCTTCCCAAGTCCAAGATAATATAATATTCTCTCTCTCTCTCCCTCCCTCCCTTCCTCATTCCCTCCCTCCCTCCCTCCCTAACATGCATCCAACCTGTTCTTTCACACGTTCGTTCTCTCTCCATAGCAGCCAAGCAGGCTTACCAAACCTAGAAGTCAGTTGGGGCCCAAGGCAAATGGCATGGGCTACGAGTAGGGGCCTGGGCACAGCACTAGCTGGAGCTTAGCAGGAACACAGACTAAACTAGCCAGATGGGGACCGGGACTAAACTGGACTGAACCACTGGCAAAGAATCTCTGGATCTTGGCCTTTGTTCTCGTCCAGTGAAGACAAGACTGGACTTCTTTCACAGCAGGATGGAGCTGAACCTGGGACAGTTTTTTGATTTTGCTTCTACAATAAACCTTACTACCAAACCTTACCCTCCCAGATGCGGGTCCCTGGAATGCTTTCCTTGCGACTCAGTGAAAGGGCCTCATTTTCCACCGCGACACATGCTGCTAAAGAGAGACTGGAGCCTTCATTAAGTTTCTCTATATTTCCTCAGGCATGGGAGAGAGCAGGCTTTCTTTCAAACTGTCCAATCTCCTTCCAGGCTTTTCCTGGGCGTGTGTCCTTATTCTACCTGATCTCTTTCCCAGATTTTCTCAGATTTGTCTCCTCCTCTTTTTGGTCACCATTCTGGCTTGTACTGTGCATGCACTGGATAAAGGAACTTCCCCCTTAACCATTTCTCCCTCCCTGCTAATCTGAGGGAACTGGCCAGTTGTTGCCTGGGGTGATTGGAAAGCCAGACACTAATCCGTATGGTGGAGTGATTCGGCTATTCCCTGGAGTATCTGTGAGACTATAGCTTCCCAACTTCATGGCTGTCAGCCAGTTGGCTCCCTTCTCTTTTGTTAATACCTAACTAGCTGTTTACACTAACAAGATCTCATGGTCCCACTGCCATCTCTAATGATTCAAAGCTAGTAAGGCTCTTCTAGTTGATTTCATACCAAACCAAATAAATTATGAATTTTTATGAAGGAAAGGAAGAAAATATTCCCATTGCCAACATAAGAGAATATCTGATACCTTTAATATCTAGATGTAGACTTTGTCATCAGCAAGAGCTGTGGCCTCTCTACAAGGTCCATGTAATGCTGTCAGAGATACTGAAGCCACTAACCCTGCCATCCTCCAAAGCGTTAGGGAGGGAAGAGGGACCAGGAGATCCTAGTGAGCCTTTCTCTCTTCCCACCCTAAAGCAAGCACTGTGCTCTTAACAGCATTTGCAAATGAATTTTTACCGATATGTGTGTCAACCATGTATTTTGGAGGATTTGCCTTCTGAGGATTAAGACTTAATCTCTGAGATTTTACCATGAAGTCCTTAACATTCTATAATTTTTTTTTTTTACTAAATTTCAGTATTTAATGTGCAGGAGAGAGCAAGCACAAAGCGATCCTCTTACACACACAGTCAGTTGTCCCCCCACTCTGGAAAACTAACATTAACCTCTGTATTCCTTTTTGCTAGAAAGATGCATTTTAAATTTTTAATGATGTGTTTAATGAAGTTATTCTTTCCCACTTTCATGTCCTCTTGAGCAACAATTACCAGCCCCGCTCCTGGGGTCCCAGACATAGGTAGCATAGAATAGTAAGAAGCTGGGGCTGGGCTTGCAAAGGTCTCAGCCATTTTTCTCCCCATTATCGCCCTGTTAAACTGCTCTGGCTCCAACAGCCTAACAAGGTGCTAATGGGCCATACGTTCTAGCCCAGTTCACAGCAGGTTGTTTCAAATGGGTTGGGGAGGTTGATTTGCATTGGAAATCTTCCCTCTCTCCCTTGCTTTTTTGTTGGGCCCTTTGATTTCTCCTCCCCAGACACTCTCCGGGCTGACTTAGAATGGCACAAAATCACATCAGTTCAGAATCTGAATTGCCTGAGTTTAGCTTTTAAATGTGCCCCATTATTTCATCAAGTTGTGGAAAGGGGGAGGAGTGAGGGGAAAGAAACAGAGGAAAGAGATTTTTAAAATGAAAGGGAGAGATGATGACAGATGGATGCAAATGTTGCTTTTAAAAGTGGAGAGGAGCAGCTGATGTTGGGGCATGAAATTAAATTAGTGCATCTGTGGCTGGATGCATGTCATTCAGCCTCCTATTTTCTCCTCCAGAGGAGTTGGGCTACCTCATGATTAGCCAGCTTACTTTCACAGGGCCAGGAACACGTCCCTGCGTGCAAGACAGAGGCCCTTTTCATACAATGGGGCTGCCTGTAGGAAATCCTATCACTCCAGGCGGCCCTCTCACCTCAGGGTGTCCCTACCATCCTGGGCAGGAGGAGTTGGCTTAGCTGAAACCCTAGTTCCTTAGGCCAAAGGGAGGCCAAAGGGAGGTGTGTGTGTGGGGGGGAGGATGAAAGAGAAATCAGCACACTTTCCAAGGAGACAGTGTTTACTCGTGGCCTGCGGTGAGCTGAACAAGTGAACAATCTGCCTTTGAAAACCCTGCCTGCCATGTGCCGGAAATGCTCACAATGGATAAATGTTTACAGCCATTTCTACAGAGAAACAGGACGGGGCTGTTTCTTCAGGGCGAGACGCCAGGGTGTTCCCCATAAAGGACAGTGCTCAGGCTTCCACTTCCCTCCTGAAAGCTGAGCAGTCCTCCAGCATCAGGGCCACGGCCAGGAAGGTTTATGGCACAGTGCAGCTCCTGGCTCTCTAGTCTTCGCCCTTCATCTCGCATCTCAATTCCTGTCCTCTCTTTCACCCAAAGCTAACATTCTAAGCCAGCTGTCCCCCAGCCAGTGAGGTCAAGGTCGCTGCCTAATTGGCATAGCATTGCTTTGTAATGATGGACAGGAGACTAGGCTGCCCCAAATGTGCCACTTGGACATGTGGACTGTTTTGAGCTGGGGACGATCAAGGCCCCAAAACTCAGAGTTTTGCTTTGTTGTTTTTTGGAGGGTTTTTTTTTGTTTTTGCTTTTGTTTGTTTAGCTCCCCCTTAACTCCCTAAAAGAATTTAGGTAGAAAGCCTGGTCCAGAAAGAGAATTAACACCAGAAATAACTACAAAGGTTATAGGCTAGGTGTGCTGGGCTGGGGGCGAGGGGGGAGGGGGGCGGGGGGGTGAGTCAGTAAGGCCTGTTTGTTCAGTCTTTGTCCCATGCATGGCATGGGAAACATTTGTTTGCCAAACATTTGCTGTTTCCATCTTCCTGTTAATTGTGTCCTTCCCTTAAAGCCCCAGATCCCTACCCCCTTCTCCTTAGCTCAGGATCGCCTGTCTTTTAACCTGTCCATGTGAGGCTTCTGTATGTACAAAATTAAATTTTCTTTTCTCTTCTTAATCTGCCTTATGTCAATGTAATTATTAGACCAGCCAAAAGGACCAAGAAGGGTAGAATACAGTGTTCCTCCCCTAGAGTAAAAGCCAAATTAATAGGGGAGCCACATTATTCAGAAACAGTTACATGAAACTTAAAAAAAAAATTTTTAAGCAAAAGTTAATTTCTGGACATTTACAAAAGTTAATTCCTGGATATTTACAGATCTAATCATGACCCTTGCCCACTGACCAGGGCCATATTCTACGGGTGGGATCACAGAGGTTGTTTTAGTAGGACAATATCCAGTGTCAACTTGCATCTATTTAAAAAAAAAAATAAGAAAAACCATTAACTTGAAAGTATTATCATCAAGATAAAAAGTCATTAAAATCTCCTTTCACCCGCCAAACTATTTCATGGACTGAAAAGTGAAAATAAAAAACCCTCACTATTTCTTGCTTCTTCTCTCAGCAAGGATGGGGTTCAGAACACGCTAGTCCAAAAGATGATACGTTTGTGTAGTGAATATTTTAAGCTGAACGAATTTGAGAAATGGTGGGTTTAGAAAGGACTTTCTGACCTTCCCCTGAAACAGGTCACAAGACCCTCATGTGAAAGGTGCCCTTCCCACACCTGGAGGCAAGAAGCATCCTATCTTCAAGACAGAGAGACTGTGATAGGGATCTGGATGAATGGGCCTTGCTAAAATTCCCCAAGTTTACTACTCTTAGCTCATACCCCTCTGTTCTCTCACATTTCCCCACTACTGGCCACTCTCATCAAACCTAGATTGAAAACACTCAGCTTTAACCATTACTTTGGGTTTTTGCTTCTATATGAAGTCTCCCATATCATACAAAACCTATCCTATATAATAAAAGGCTAATATGCAAATTGACCAAACAGTGGAATGACCAATTGCTGTGACATGCACTGACCACCAGGGGGCAGATGCTCAATGCAGGAGCTGCCCCTGATCGTCAGTGCGCTCTCACAGAGGGAGCTCCCCTCAGCCAGAAGCTGGGCTCGCCTCTGGGGGAGTGCAGTGGTGACGGCGGGAGCCTCTCCCACCTCCGTGGCAGCGATAAGGATGTCCAACTGATGGGGAGCAGGCCTAAGTGTCAGTTGGACATCTCCTGAGGGCTCCCAGACTGCGCAGGCCAGGCTGAAGGGACAACCCCCCCCTCCCCGAGTGCATGAATTTCGTGTGCTAGACCTCTAGTATTAAATAAATATGTATGTTTTCCCCCCTCCTGTTAGTGTGTCTTTTGTTACAGAGCTTCAGATGAGAACCTGGAATGGTAAATGGAAAATATTGATTTCTGCCCTACAGCAAGCAAAAGAGAAATAAGCGGGAAAGGCATGCCCTTTCCATACAGACCCGAGCGTTTTATGAAAAAAAAATACTTTCTCCAAATGGTTCCCACTATCAAGGAGGAGGCCCAGGTGTTGCTATTCACATCACCTGCTCAGGCAGAGCACCTGGCGAACACCATGTGGTCTTTCTTCAGGCAATTTTCAAGTTGTCTTTTTAGATTTCTTACACTGGAAATGCATGCACACCAAAGAGGAGGAATATATAATGTCAGGAGAGAAAAAAAAAAAAGAGTCCCATGAAAATGCATCGTGCAAGATGTTCTTCCTGGATCCTCCCTCACCTTACAGTTGCTTCATGTTATGCCTTACAGCCCAGGAAAATTCCCCATAGCGTTTTTTTCGGGCAAGAGCATCACTGTACTGCTTGGTGCCCCCTCAGAGGTGATTAGCTTACAGCCTGTATTTAGCTCCTGTTGCTATTTCTTTCTCAGCCAAGTCTTGATTCCCTGAAGCACTTCTGATGTGGTTCTTGGAACTGTCTCCAATGTGCTAGCACTGATCTGCCCCAAGCAAAATGCTTCGCCCATCTGTGCCAGGAAGATGTTTGCATTGTTTCCCATCAATCTTTCTCTCTCCAAAGGAAGTGGATGAGAAAGCATGTCTTATTCCATTGTTGCCACTGTCCCATAACAAGAATCTTTGGTTCTCACTAAGGGAACATCAAGCCTGAAACAGGCAAGTCAAATTGCATTGCTTTGGTAGTTGAACCTCGGTGGATATAAGACTGTGAAGTAGGTGATGTGCATCTTGAATTCTTTCTCACTTTCCTCTGCAGAGCACCCCTTGCTGTAGCATCCCCAGTTCCTATCCTTGTCCCCCTAGACCCCCACAAGCAACCTTGACTGTTTTCATTCTCTCTGTTTTCTAAGACTTTTTTTTTTTCAAATTCACATAACAACAGTTTATCTTATTGTCCCCATTGATGTGACAAAGGAATTAGAATCCAAAAAAATAACTGACATAATTTTGAGGCCCCTGTGGGCCACCACTGAGTTATTTTTTGAGAGAAAGCAACTATATTGACTCATCACTTCACAGCACATAAAGAAACACCGACCAGCTGTCCAATAGGGATTCGATAACTATTTGCTGGTTTCATTTTAGCAATAGGAGATAAACCTTCCCATTGTTCCCATCATTTCAGGTTGAACTGTACCTATAGATACCAACGTTCGTTTGAAAATAAAGCGACTCTGGAGCAAGTATCTGGTAATAATTTAACTGCTTCCAAAACTTCACTGTGTGCAGAAATCACTAGGGAATCTTGCTAAAATGCAGATTTTTATTTATAAGGTTTGGGGAGGGGTCTGAGATTCTGCTCTGATGCCATGCCTATGCCACCAAGTTTTCTGAGTTCTTATACCTAATTATTAAACTGGTGGCCTTGAGGAACTCCCAAACTTGCAATGGGTGTCAGAAGTGATTGGTCTTGCAGACTATTTCCTAACTTATCAACTTTGAAAACATTATGCCAAGTGAATGAAGCGAGACAGAAAATGCCACATATCGTATGATTCCATTTTTATGAAATGTTCAGCATAGGCAAATCCATAGACACATGGAAAGTAGATTAGTGGTTACCAGGGGCTTAGACAGGGGAGAATGGGGAGTGACTGCTAAGGGGTACAGGTAGGGTTTTTTGGAGCGATGAAAACGTTTTGGAATTAGATATGGTGATGGTTGCACAACTTTGTTAATATAATAAAACCCAGGGAATTGTATACTTTAAAATGTTGAATTTTATAGTGAGTAGCTCAGTCTTGGCACCCAGTAGATTACCCTTGAACAGTCCCAGAGATGAAGAAGAAACTGGGGGTGGGGGGTATCTGGAGCTGGTAATTCAGTTTTCCCAATGCACTCCCGAGCATAAATCCGGGGGGTGTAATTCTTCAGCACCCTCTGTTGGACTCCTCAGCAGTGACCCCCGTGGGAGAAGCTAGGGAGTAGCAGTAACAACCTGAAGTCAGCAGCCCTGGGCTGTGCTCCCTCATCTCACCAGTCCCCTTTGGGTGGCGGTAAAACTCAGCACCAGTTTCTCCATAGCAAAAGAACAAAACTCTTGTTTTAAAAAACTTGGTTTAAAAAAAACCACCTTTTCTGCTTGTGTTTCTCATTACAATGCCACTTGTGAGTCCTCCAGAAAGGCTCTGGCTGGGTATTGGCTCTAAGACTTTTGACAGCTACTCTAATTGCCCGGAGGTCCACTAGCAGTGATGGCTCTCGCAATTTTAATTGTGAAGTTTCTGCCAAGCCATTAACGTGGAACCAGAGTCCAGAAATGAAAGAAAATTAGAAATGAGAAGAAAACCAACCTCACCTGCTTCTGGGCGGTCACCTCTCCTCTGGGCCAGGACAAGTTTTCCTCCTAAGTTGTTCTTTGCTGACACAGTGGGAGGAACCCTAGGATCTGATTCCTGGTTCTGCCACTGACTCATCACATAGTCTCAGGCAATTCATTGTGCCGCACTAGCATGGCCAAGGGTGAGCCTGAGACGGGGAGGTGAAGGATTTAGAAAAGACAGACAAGGGAAGAAAGCTGGGTCTGGGTGGGACACTGCCTCTCTGATGGAGAGAGACAATGCCACAGCCTGTAAGCTGCCTCTTTATTTGATAGCCAGATTCCAGGAGGCAAAGTAAGGGTGTGGTTACAACATTCTCCTGGGTTTCAAATCTACTCAATTACGTGCACCTGAACTCTATCAAGCCCACAACACTCAGGCACATGGGGCCACGTGTTCGGACCATAGGTTCAAGCTTACAATTATAGCCTCTGGCTCTAACTGTGCTGGGAGGGCTCTACCCTCCAAGCTGGGACTTGCACGTGGCCATGAGAGGAATGTGCCCTCTCCTTAGTCTGAGGCTTGAACCTGTCCAAACACTGCAGCCACTCTCCACAAGTCATTAAGCATTTCTGGTATTCCTAAAGATGGGATACCAGTGCCTCTCCTGCTCAGCTCTCTGCCTAAGTGCTACCTGGACAAGGCACTTCCGTAGATAATTTCTGCAGAATGAGGCAGGGTGAAGAGGGATGCATGCACAGGGTTCCCTGGGAACACCCAAAAGGGCAGCCATGGAGCCTAAGGTTGGGCTGGGAAAGCTTTCTGCACAGAGACACAAGTGGATTAAAATAAAACATTCTATCACAAGAATTTTTCATTGTTAGGGACTATAAGAGAACACATCTAAAAAAAAACACAAAACATTTTTAGCCCATAGACTGAAGGGTCCCAGGTTCTATTCTGGTCAAGGGCACGTACCTCATTTGCAGGCCTGGTCTCTCTCCCTCCCTTCCACTCTCTAAAAAGCAATGGAAAAATATCCTTTATGTGAGGATTAATAAAAATAAATTAAAAAACAAGAAGTTTATAAAAAAGCATTTTTTAAAATATACTTTATTGATTTTTTTACAGAAAGGAGGGGAGAGGGATAGAGAGTAAGAAACATCGATGGGAGAGAAGCATCAATCAGCTGCCTCCTGCACACCCCCTACTGGGGATGTGCCCACAACCAAGGTACATATGCCCTTGACTGGAATCAAACCTGGGACCTTCCAATCCTCAGGCCGAGGCTCTATCCACTGAGCCAAACTGGTTTAGGATAAAAAAGCATTTTTAAAGAGTGTTCAAACTGATTGTATCTCAAGCATCGTGGTAGCAATTTCACTTCCTCCATGGTCATGTAATCACATTTAATCCTTTTCTTGAATCCTTACAACATTCCAGAGGTTATTGTACTCCCTGTTCTACAGATGAGAATATTAAGCACACAAAGTTTTCATAACTTGCTTAAATTTCATGTGACTGGTCCGTGACAGAGATGGGTTTTGAACCATAGCTTTCTGACGATAACACCCATGTTCTGTCTACACTACAGAGCGGTGGCTCTCAGATCTGATGATAATCAAAACTGCCTCAGGGGTTATGAGGATTAATAGGCCAAGGACCAACTGCTACATCCTGTTACCCGTCTCCTCTATCCTTAAGGGGCTTCTTAAAATTTCATTTTTAACAGTGTTGCATCTTGCATGTTCTCCCTGCCTACTTGTTCCTCTGGAACAAGTCCAGGAGGCAGCATAGTATAGTGGGCATGTACACAAGTCTGAGCTGGAATCTTTGCTAGCTATATAACCTTAAGCAACTTACTTAATTTTGTTAAACCAGTTTATTCAACTGTGTAAGGGAAATAATGCCTCCTTGGAAGGATTATTACAAAGATTAAATCAGTTAATGATCCAAAATGGCTAACAAAGGGCCAGGCACAGGGTAAGTGTGGAATAAATTGCATCTTGTTTGCTTGACTCCACCCTGTTTAGAGGACAAGGAAAAGCAGTGAAAGGAGCCAAAATCCAAATCCCTTTAAAGTTTGTCCCTGATAAGGGACAGTTCTTCCCAGGTGACCTTCACCTAGCAACGTGAATGCTGCCTCAAGAAATCCAAATGTTTCCTTGTGAATCTTGTTTTCCAAAAGAACTTAGAAATAACAAAACAAAGATTACACTACTTCACAATTAGACATTTGGATGCAAATGAAAATCCAATTCAATCACTATTATTAAAATATATTTTTCTTGATTTCAGAGAGGAAAAAAAGGAAAGAAACATCAATGATGAGAGAGAATCATTGATTGGCTGACTCCTGTATGCCCCCTACGGGGGATCAAGCCTGAAACCCTGGCATGTGCCCTAACCGGGAATCTAACCGTGACCTCCTGATTCATAGGTATACGTTCAACCACTGAGCCACACTAGCTGGGCTCAATCACTATTCAATGATCACCTACTATATACTAGTCACTGGGAGATAAAAGAGAGATAAGCAGAACACAGTCCCTGCCCTTGAACTCATGGTTTATTACAGAGGGTTAGATGAGACCATAAATGACCATAATATAAGAAGCAATCAGAGAAGCCCCATGAGAGAAGAAAAGTACTCTGAGAGTTCCAGGGAGGGAGAACTTAATCTCCATTTGGATAAAGACTTCATGAAGGAGGAGAATTCACACAACTTTGAAAGATAGATAGGATTTAAAAAGTGAACATAAAACCGGACAACCAATGGGTTCGGACTGCCTGTCACTACTTGAGCCAATTAAGCAGAGATGGGATTGAATTCAATGCTGCTTCCAGTATGGGAGAGCAGCAGATCACCCATGAAAATCTGCTCATCAACACTCCCCGCTCCCCCGCTTAAGCCTGTTCTTATATTGGGTAGGAGGAAGATTACAGGGGGAAGTAGGCAAAAGGAATAAGAATGGGTATTACAGGCAAAGTGGGCTGGGCCGGCGTCCATTGTTTGGGCAACAAGAATGTTAATCTTTCCATATAATAAGAAGTTCCTGAAAGAGACTGGATTGCATTCCAAGGTTGACTTCCAGGTCCAAGGCTGACTCCCGGGACCTGGGGGCATACATCTCCCTCCCAGTCCGGTTAGAATGTGCTTTCATTAATCAGAATAAAACAATCACGGTTAACAGAACATAATTAATATTTCTTATAACTAATAGTCCCCAACATTCTATTTCTGCCCCTAACAAAGGGAGCAGAGCCAGAGATGTCAAGAGAACACGCAGGTGGAGGGAATAGCATCAGCCAAGGCAGGGAGGTGGAGTGAGGTCTTGATTGAAGAACATCAAGAAGTCGCCTTTGCCCAGCACCAAAGCAAGACATGCATGAAAGTGCTGGGAGGAAAAGCAGGAGAGGTGGGTGGTGGCCATATGGGGGAAGCTTTCTAATTCTGGGGTGGAGGGAGGGCAGAGGTTAACTCAATTTAGGAATGAAGAGCCAATAAAGCATTTTGAATGGGGGAGCAATGTGATTGGATGTTTTTATCACAGTTCATTAATCGTGTGCTAAACAATAATACCGCTCAGGAGGTGATAAAGATGAAGTGAGTCCAAATCAGTAAAGCATCTGACAAAACTTAAAAAGTGCAACATTGCTTCTACTTCTCTTCTCCCACAGCACCCAGAAAATCCAGTGTTTTCTGTATCTGAGTGCCTGCAACCTGCAAAAATGGGCCTAGGGTCTTGTTTAAGACTCTTCTGGATGCAAATATTTTCTTCCTTCCCGGGATCCAGCTACAGGAGTCACCCTGTGACCTGGGTCTAGAAAACCTCTAGGCAGAAGCCAGAGGATACGTTTATGTGACCTGTAGCTGTTTACCTCAGCCGGAAGAACTTAGAATTCCACAGCGCAAGCCCAGGCAACCTCACACTCCCTGCATCCAGCCCGCCAGCGGGGAAGCTGGCCCTCGCTCATCTTTTTTAATGTCTCTCTTTAGAGGCTCAGTTTGATTGACCAGCTACCGTCACTTGGCATTCAGGAAGTGTGCCTTCCCTCATCCTCTCCACTGCACTGAGCTTAGGGCATGATTTGGGGGTTTGTAGCCTTTCATTTTCCCCTCCTGCTGCTAGGAGTCTTTTCTCCCTGATAAGAACCTTCTAGCAGCTTCATCAGGGCCATTGTTAGGAGAAGGCGGGTCTTCTCACAATGGATACCTGATGACTTCTCCTTTCTGCAGACAAATCAGTCCTTGGAGAAAGGCCTCATTACTGCTCTCCTGCCATTAGTCTGAACATGCCTGCTCCGGGCCACACTTGGTCCCCTCCGCAGAGGGAGGGCAGAGGGGAAGGGGAGCCTGTCTCTTGCCATTCACTTTTTTAAAATGTGGCTGCGAAAATACTTCCCCCACTTATGGGATTTGAAGGAGACACAACTTCAGCACTTCTTAACCCTCACATATTCTTGCGAAGTCTTTTTTAGACTCCAAAGTTAACTGCTTTTTTTCTGAGGTTCCTCCTGTCTTGTCTAACTCGGTGCTTCATCTCCCCGGAGATAAAAAATGCACTGACCTCTCCCCCCTCAAGCATCTCAGTGTCTTAAAATAAAAAACAGCTTTTCTGCTCCCTCCCCCTAAGTAATTGCCCTTTTCTTTTGCTCTCACACCTGCAGTCTAGCTTCCCCCCAGCACACTCAAAAATCATGAATTAACTGTCCATTGTGGATAAGGCACTATAATAGGCCTGGTGGGGGATAAATTACCCCTCAACCTTCTCTGTTTCACATTCTTATATATCAGATAGGCCCCTTCTTCTAAAGGGCCAATCTTTCATAAGGCCCGAGTCTTTCTCCCACCTGATTTGCTTGTGATGTCCTCCAGGTAACAGACAGTTGTCAAAGCAAGTATTTAATTATAGCTATTCATTAGGGAATATTTAAGTTTGGATTTCCTAATCTAACTCTTTCTAAATTTTAAGACTAAACCCCATGGAATTAGTTTCTTGCTCAGTCTTTGGCTGCCTGTTGGAGAAGGGGAAATAAGCTATTCAAGTTAAACTGAAAAGTCAACATCCAGATACTGGTAAAGGGGGGGTAGAGAGGGGAGGAAAGGTAGAGGTCTATATTCACAGGTGAATTAAAAAAAAAAAACCACAGGGAGAGAGATTTAGTGTTATAATTGAACTAGAGGTCCAGTGCACAAATTCGTGCATGGGTGGGGTCCCCAAGGGGAGTGGGGGGCATGATGCAACTGGCCCTCTGGGCAGGTGGTGGGATGCCCTTGCCAGCCTGGGATCTGGATCCGTCTCCCTGACATTTGCACCCGTTGTTGGGAGCCACCTGGCAGCCACTTTTATATTTTTTCTTCCTTACAGAGCGTCTAGGAAGGGAAAGTGGCCACGGTGCCCAAAGTCGACTTCCAGGAAGCTGGTGGCACTGTTGGGATTGTGGCAGTGGCACTGGTCCATCAGTGCCTGGCCCGTCCTCCGGAGATTGGACCTGTAGGACTACTGAGGGAGGGAGTGGCTGCCGCCAGGCTGGTAGGCCACCAGGACGGGTCGGTCAGCTGAGCACACTTCCACTGTGGGAGCGCACTGACCAAGAGGGGGCAGCTCCTGCATTGAGCGTCTGCCCCCTGGTGGTCAGTGCACATCATAGCGACCGGTGGTTCCAGTGGTTCTGGTTGTTCTGGTCATTCGGCCGCTTAGGCTTTTATATATGTAGATATAGATAATTTTTTGGAAAAAAAGAAAATACTGCAGCCTTCGCTAACAATTACCTCTAAAGAGCAGAATCTGAAGGACAATTAGATTATTTTAAACAGAGAGTTAAAGGCATTGATTTGGGTAAATGACAGCCAACATAGTTTTGATAGTGGAGCCACACCCTCCTCCCTACCCCCCTTCATCCCTGTCACCCTTGATGACTGAACAGAGCCAACACTCCACTCCCCGTGCCATGGGAAGGAGGCACTAAACCTTCCTGAGGTCCAAGGCCTCCTCTGTGGGAACTGGGGCTTTGTCTGCATAATCTCACCTTCCCAACTGTTGGACTTAGTTAGTGACATCTCCTTTCACACTGAGCGTCTCCTTTACTCGCTTCCTTATTCTTGGCTACAATGCAATGAGCTGGGGTCATTGAGTAAATGACATTTTGCTTTAGTCCCATTAAAGATTAATATCCAAATGCTAAGGGAAGAACTAAGACCAGGGATTTTCCTTCACCCAAGTGGGCCATTTCACGGGAGTTTCACATGGATTCATGTAGAAGTTCCTACAGATTCACTAGCTATAAGTAAACTAGGGACAAGCCCCAATGCCGCCCCCTATTCTCCTAGCCCCCGTAGGAAGAAAAGGGGAATGTTTCTAGTGTAGGGCAGTAGTGCTCACAGCTCAAAGAGGGTGAGGACCGTGCTGATAGATGGACACTCTCTTGGTAGCCTGTGAATTCTGCAAAAATGCTGAGTCCTCTTTTGGTCAGGAAGGGTAGTCAGTTTTATTGGCAGGTTCCAGCATGGACAGGTATGCTAGGGTGCCCCAGAGGGAAGTGGCCACCTGGAGTGGGCATGGCTTTTAGAAGGTATGGTGAGATACCCATGTGCTGGGAATTCATGCCAGAACTTGTACTAATTCTTTTTTTTAAATATATATAAATATGTTTTTGTTGACTTTTAGAGAGAGAGGAAGGGAGAGGGATAGAGAGAGAAATATCAATGAGAGAGAAGCATTGATCAGCTGCCTCCTGCATGCCCCCTTCTGGGCATCAAGCCTGCAACCTAGGCATGTGCCCCGATTGGGAATCGAACCAGCAACTTCTTGGTTCATGGGTCTACGCTCAACCTCTGAGCCTCACCATCCGGGCTGTACTAATTCTTTCCAATCATATCCTTCAGAGTCAGCCATGGCTTTCTAAGCCAAACGTAGCATTTGTACCTAAATTAAAATAACATCACTGTAATCAAATTGAATCTCTTTACAACTGGGTTTCTTCATTTCAAATATTGATAAGAAAGTACCTACTTCTTAAAGGTGCAATGATGATTAAATGAGATTATCCAGCTAAGCACGTAGAACAGTGTCTGACATGCAGTAAGGACTCGCTAAAGGTAGTCGCCTCTTATTATTGCTGCTGTTATTATATGTTAAAACCTATAAGCTGTAACTTACTTCAGGTAGAAGCTGGGGTCCAATTGGAGAAAGAGTCATTTCAAGGCTCAGCCCCATAAGAAAGGGAAATTTCTGGGGCATCCGTATCATACACATCCAGAGAAGTGAGGCCTTGCAGTAGCATGTCTTCCTTTCCAGTCTCAGTGAAAGCATGCTGAGCGGAAGCAGGGGGGGTCAGGTAAAGGTCCCGCAGCCCAGCAGGCCATTCTTGACAATAAGTACAGGCTATTTTCCGCTGGTCTTGCACTGGGGTTTGGCCAGCGGCTGAGTTGCAGCTCATGGAATGCATGAAGAAATGATGAGTGGCACTTTCAGGCCCATATAAACTCCCACATGTGAGCCTCCATTCTGTCTTTTTTCCCGCATGTCCTGGCTGAATGGGGAAGCTTTCAAATCCCTGGAGGACAGTGGAACTATAACGTGGCACATCATCCGGGAAAGACAGCATGGACATGGGACTGCAACATGAGCGTGAAGTGAGCTTTTGTGGTATTAAGCCATAAGTACAGTGCCCTTCGTGATTCATTTTCAACAAATGTTGTTCATTCTCTCTTACTATAGCAAGCTAATAAAGGACACAATGATGCATATAACAAAAATATAAGATAAGAAGGAAAAGTCTTAGACCTTTTTCATTAAAACAAAAAATACTATCCTTGCTTAATGGCATAAAAAGCTTCCAATAAGCTGACCATAGCAGAAAGGATTGCTAAGTAAATCTTATTTCCATAATGAGAAAAAGACAGTCCCCTATATGGTAAAATTATGTGCTTGAAACTATAACAAATTTATATGAATGGGATCTGTGAAGGGAAAGCTGGATCACATATCACAGTGATACATTACCATCAGCTGTAAGGAAATTAGCAATAACATTGGGCATTATCCTAGACTGCAAAAGGAGTATCAGAATTATGTCAGTTGGTAAACATGCATCAGCTGCCAGAACATTACTGCAACCACCTCATCAGGGAGGTTCTGCCCCTTTGTCCAGCGGTGGCAACAAGGAGAAGCTGGCTGACCATCTGGTGGGAAGCTCTGGCGGGGACGCCTGCCCTGGGTGGGGATGGCTAGAGGACAGCTGTGTCCCCTTCACACCCTGAGAGCTTGTGCCCTAGGAAAGGAGCCAGATGATTCTGCACAACCTCCAAATTCCTTCTGTTTTTCAATTGCTGTTTTGGGGGCTTCTTGACATAATAATTTTGTAACTTATTTTGTAAAAATTTTCAATTTGAAAGAAAGGGAGGAGAGAGAGGAAGGGAGGGAGGGTGGAAGGGAAGGAAGGAAGGAAGGAAGGAAGGAAGGAAAATTTGCATGTAATGAGGCCTTCCTGGCTGATTTCCTGATACTCTTTTGGAAATAAAATTATACTGACTTGGCATTACCTGAGCTCTTACTAACTCTGGGGTGAAGGGAGGTGGAAGGAATGTGGATACTCTCATCATGAAGAGGTATCTGCATTTCAAAGCAGGAAGGTCATTTTGCAGCTTCCCTGTTTATCTGAGAGAGAAAATAAGTTAGGAATAAAGAAAATCATTAAGAACCAGTGTTAATTGAAGATCAATCAGAAGTGAACCTACAGTACTTCCGAAATTATAGCGCTAATTGATGGAAAGCTAGGATTCCATCTAAAAGCAGATGGTTCACATGCAAATTCTCACAATTCAAGTCATCAAAAATGTAGCTCTCCTGCCATATTTGTTTACCCCTTTAACATCCATAAATGAGTGCCTTCCAAGACACATAGGTGAGAGAAAGAAACTTCCTTTTTTTTGTTTAATTGGTTTAATGGAGTGGGTGCCCCGTTGTGGATGGGGGTTGGGTGGGGGCAGGGTTTGGGCAGTGAGTAAATACATACATATGACCAAACATAAATTGCCAGTAAGCTTTCTGTTTAACTGCTATTGCGCATGAAATCTCTGTTCCCAGCAATGAGAAATTTGCAGGCCGGTCACATTCATCACCAGGAAAAGCCCTGGATTTTATGCTGCTGTTGTATTTGGTGGCTTGTTTTAATTAGAGACCGGGAAATTGATCAGTTTTAGCCTACCGAGCACGGATTTGGGCTTAGGTTCTTATTCCTTTCGCCATTTTCAGAATTAATTTCTGCAATTCTTCAGCTGCATCAGCACTTGACCCTGAGTTCACATAAATCCAAACAGCTGGTTGAGTTGGCCAATGCAAACAAGCAAATTCATAAAGTAAAAAACATAAAATAAAATAAAAATAACTGTTTAAGTGAAAAAGTTGATCTAAATGCAATAGGAAGAGCTTAAACTTCACCTTTTAAATGAGAAGCAAAGGGCTGTGGACAGAATTTACTCTGAAGGCACCTTGATAAAGGCAAAATTTAAGGTAAAACATATGTTTCTATTTTTCATTTTTTAAAGAAATTATTTTCTTTTTAAAAATATGTTTTTATTGATTTTTTTTAGAGGAAAAAGGAGAGAAACATCGACTGGTTGCCTCTTGCATGCACCCTGACCAGGATCAAACCTGTAACCTGGGTATGTGCCCTGACCAGGAATGGAACCGGCAACCTTTAGGTGCACGGGATAATGCTCAACCAATGGAGCCACACCAGCCAGAGCAAAACAAATGTTATTTAAATGGCACTATCTCAACAACCTAAAGAGCCTATGGCACGATACCCATGTGTGTCCTTTCAACACTGAATGAATGTAACATTCTGTAAACACTTGCCCATATTTCTTCACACACACACACACACACACACACACACACACACACACGCCAAAGCCATGGGTCTTCAATGCAAAGATGGCATGCTGTCCTTAACAGACACATGCATCATTTAATGAAACCCATCATTTTGGAAGCAAATGATTCCTTTCATTTTTAAGATAGTAGTATCAAGTACAACATGAACTTGCATTTCAGAAAAACAGTGGTACAGAGGCGACCTAGAATGGAAAACAAGAAAAAGAAAGAGGAGAAGGGGGCGTGGAAAGGAAAAGATCTCACCAGACAAGGAAAGGAATGTTCTGTAAGAAATAAAAGCCACGCCACTCTAGAGCACAGCTAAGCACGACCTATCTGCCTGCTAAAATGCAGGAACAGACATGGAACGAGTCAGCTGTCCCTCAGCTCCCCCAGGCATCTCAGAGAGGACAGTGGGTGAGGGTCAAGGGACAGGGGTCTGTTCTGGGCACCACCCAGCCACATGAGACCCTGACCAAGCCCTGCACACTCTCTGGGTCCCCATTTCCTCATCTACAGAATAAGGGGGTTCATACCATTCAGAGTTGCCCAAAATGAGTTTGTCAAAATTCAAGTTCCACGGATGATTTTATAAGGTGAAAAAGTAAAACAAAAACAAACACTGATTTACATGAAAGTAAGTGATTCTATAGTCAAAAAAATTAGGGAAGTACAGGGTTAAACACAGGCGGTACCTTTACTACAGAGCCTGTCAGCCTGTGGTACTGTGTGTCATAGGCATGTTACTTCTCTTCCGGGCACACACTAATGTCCTGTTTGTTTATTACATATCATCCACTCCCCCCTCCAGTCAGAATGCCAGCTCCATGACGGTGGGACCCTGGCTTGCCTTGAAGGGCAGTGGTATGTTGACTAAGGCTGGCTCTGTGGGTGTGTAACCTCTGTTCAGGCAGACCCCACACTTGGACTAACGCTCTGTGGTCGCTGGAGTAAAATTCTTCATACTTTTTTGACAATGCGGCCCAGATGGTCATTCGTCACTGGGGCCCCGCAAATTACAGAGGCTGTCCTGATATTAACCCAAAGCACACACTCCAGGGACAGGTAACTGACCAATGCCCAGTTCTGCCACTGACTGCCTGTTTGGTTGTGGGCAACTTAGTTTGACCTTGGTGACCCTCAGTGTCCTCATCCATTAAATGGGATGATAATGATTGGACATGCTCATAGGGCTACTACAAAGTTTAAATGAGCCAGTGTAAGCAGGACACTTTGAAATGGGTCTGGAATGTTTAAAGTATCATTTATGCCTGACACATCACAGCCCACCTCCCACCATCGAGTAGCATCACATATATAATTATTAAATTAATGAGTAAATCTGCCGCCATGTTCATGTAAACCTTCCAAAAAGGAAAATACAATGCATAGATGGCCACTGTATCATTCGACTTGGAAACTGCGCTCTTCCAAAAGGTATACAATGAAGGTTTCTTTTCTTCAGCCCTTTCTGCCTCGCCACCCCATATCTCTCCTTGGAGACCATCAGTGCCACGAGTTTCTTTAAGTACCTTTCAGATAGTCTATGCAGATACAAGCAAATGTATAATTTTAAGTTTTTACTATTGGTGACACATAACATACATATATATATATATGTATATATATATATATATCCTATATAATAAAAACCTAATATGCAAATTGACCAAATGGCAGAACAACCAGTTGCTACAATGCACACTGACCATTAGAGGGCAGAAGCTCAATGCAGGAGCTGCCCCCAGCCTGCAGGTCCCAGGCCGACCAAGGTGGATGCCAGTGGGGGCCCCCTGATCGCCCCGCTGGTCGCCCTACAGATCGGCCTTGATCACTGGCCAGGTGTAGGAACCCTAACCATGTATGAATTTCATGCACTGGGCCTCTATCTAATAAAAGAGTAATATGCAAATTGACCATCACTCCAACACACAAGATGGCTGCCCCTATGTGGTCAAAGATCCTGCCCCCATGTAGACACAAGATGGCTGCCACAAGATGGCCAACAGGGCAGTTGGGAGGGACCAGGCCAGTAGGGGAGGGGAGTTGGGGGTACCCAGGCCTGCAGGGGAGGATAGTTGGGAGGGGACCAGGTTTGCAGTGGAGAACAGTTGTGAAGGGACCCAGGCCTGCAGGGGAGGGCAGTTGGAGGGGACCAGGCCTGCAGGGTATGGCAGTTGTGGACAATCAGGCCAGCAGGGAGGGCAGTTAGGGGTGACCGGGCCAGCAGAGGAGGGCAGTTGAGGGAGACCAGGCCAGCAGGGGAGGACTGTTGGAGAGAACCAGGCCTGCAGGACAGGGCATTGGGTGGGGGGGGGGGAGGCAGACCAGCAGGGGAGGGCAGTTGGGGCAACCAGGTCTTCAGGGGAGGACAGTGGAGGACAGTTAGGGGTGACCAGACTGTCAGGGGAGGGCAGTTAGGGTTGACCAGGCCAGCAGAGGAGGGCAGTTAGGGGCTATCGGGCTGGCCAGGGAGCAGTTAGGCTTCGATCAGGCTGGCAGGGAAGTGGTTAGGGGGTGATCAGGCTGGAAGTTAGAAGCAGTTAGGGGCAATCAGGCAGAGGCAGGTGAACAGTTGGGAACCAGCAGTCCTGGATTGTGAGAGGGATGTCCAACTTCCCATTTAGGCCCGATCCCATGCCTAAATGGCCTTTAGGCACATAATCGGGCCTAAATGAGGGACAACCCCTCCCCCGTGCACGAATTTTGTATATATAATTTGTGACATATGTGTCCTTTGATGAGAATCCCTCCTTTTAGCTTCCTTACTGTGTTGCCTCCTCAAATACCTGTGAGATCCGGGAGAGTTGAGCTGGCCTTTATTTTCTGTATTCTCATAGTTCCTAACACAGGGCAAGGCACATAGACACTTGCTTTATCAATGCACAGTTTGCCTTTACTCTTCTCTCTGTGTCTTTTCCTCCCTCTACCCCTCCCTCCAGCTCTTCTCTCTCACTCTCTTTTAATGCAGCTCTTCTGAGTAGCACATGCTAACTTCCTTTCAGCTTCTTATATTGATTTTTAGGAAATCCACAAAGTCTCCAGATAAGAGAGAATACACAGGAAGACAAACATCAGACACAAAACAGCTAAAGGACATTTGCTTTTAGAATAGTCTAGGGTGGCTTTATTTGGCCAGATAAATGTTTTCACTTTAATGGGAAGCAAAGACTCCAGCTACATAGAGACACCCAAGTCCCCACATAATCACAAGTTCACCTCTGGAAAGCCAAAGACCAAGTGGAGAGCTAGAGTCATCTCCAACCACAAGAAGGTGTGATTCAGGACTCGCTGGGTTTCAGCCACTATCCACATTCCCTGGGAGTCAGTGACCCCACCACCACCACACACACACACAGGCATCTCCTTGCTGGTAGCCCATTTGGGGGCTAGCGAGCATGGGGGCTCCCTTCAGCACTTCTGGGCCATCCCCAACATGGACATCTCCCCAGCTGCCTGTATTTCCCTCACATTCCAGGAGCCTCTGAGAGGCAGCGGCAACTCCTAGTGCCCAGGAGATCAGCAAGGGAGCGAAGGGCACCATGGCGAATCCTGCGGCTGCAGCTGCTCCCACCATCCATTAATAATGGAGGCACAAAAATCAGATCAATTAAGGTTTTACTTAACTTTGAGGTAAACAACAGCCTGTTTGCTTAGGCAGCATGCAGAAGAGAAGGAAGCACTGGCTCTTGGATCATCTGTGCTTGACTTTTCATTAAAAAAAAAAGGGGGGGGGGGATGCTAATGTTCTGCATACCCTTTAAAAAAAGTGGACCTGACAGTTTCTGAAAGCCAGTCTCCTGCCCAATTTTGTGCTCTTTCCTTTCCTCCTCTAGATCACTGGAGCCAACCCATCTCTTCTCACCCCAAGCCCTTTCTTACTCCTCCCTCCTCCCTCCTGCCATAGAGATACTGCGGGCACAGGTTTCAGGCTCTATACCCAGTAGGGGGCATGCAGGAGGCAGCCTATCAATGATTCTCTCTCATTAATGTTTCTATCTCCCTCTCCCTCTTCCTTCCTCTCTGAAATCAATAAAGGTATTTTAAAAAAATAAAAAGCACTGAAATTCTTAACTTAAAGGTTTTTGTTTTTTAATTTAAGCAAGTGCTTTATTCACTATTGCTGTCTTCTCCTAGTGGTTCCCCAGACTCTTCATGCGGAGCCCATGCCTAGCAGCTGCCCTGGCTGAGGCGGCAGCAGGAAGAGAAGGCGGTGCCTGGCCCGCAGTGGCCACAGCCCCGAACACTGGCCTGGGTGCACTGAGAGATTGCAGGAGGTGGCCCCTGTTCAAAAGCTCTGGGTGCTCCCAAGGCAGAACTGTAATTCACCAACCTCCCCTAGAAAGAGGAATGAAGTGGGGGAGGACTTTATATTCTGTTTGCAGCCTCCTGGGCATCCTCTACCCCCTGCCTCAGTCCTTTGTACGTTTACCAATTGGAGCCCAGAAAGGAACAGTGCAAGCAATCTGCTATTATGATTATAATTGTTTATGCTTCTTAATATGATCATCATCATTCGGATAATTTCTGTTGTTATTCTTACTTAATGTCTAAACAACCCAGCTCTCAAGGTTTACACACTGGAGATGCCGGTTCAAGCTGTGGCGGGTGCCTGGGGTCAGGCTCCTGGGCCAGCGAGGCCGCGATGACAGTCACTCTCTTTCACTCACCGCACAGTGAGCTCCCACTGATAGCTCCTCCTTTATCTGCCCGCCCTCCTCAGAGACAATCTTGAAGTCATTTCCCAGGGTCTGGAGGAAATTGCAATGGTAGTCTCCCGCCACTAGATGGCAGGCAACACGATGTGCATTTTCCTAGCAAGCTATTAACAGCCCTCATAAACGACCCCCCTCTGTCTCCAAGCATTTATTCCCTCTAATAAAATCAGTAAATCTCGGGCTCATTTCTGATTTCAAATCTAACTCGCTCCATGTCTGAGAGCACCCTGGGTTAGCCTGTCGTCACGCTCTGCCCTTCAGGGATTCATCATCACAACCCCTGATCGTTGCAAACCCGTGTGTCCATAGCGGCTTACAGTTTGCAAAGCACAGCAGCATTGGCAGGGCTCTTTTGCAGGCAGGGTCTCATATGACAAATAGACTGTCCATCCGTACAGAACCGGCCACAATGCAGCTCCATTATGCTGATCAGCAATGCGCACGCAGTAACCCACTGATCCATTTATATCCACTTTCTATGAACACAGTTGCTACATAACATCCTGGAAGGACTGGCAGTATCATAAGGAACTCAACAAGTGAGAGGCATCCCTTGAGCCCAGCCTCTCTGGAACCTGAAGCTGCCATCACACAACATCCCTCCCCCCGCCCTCCCCCCAGCTTTTCCCAGTTGGACCTGGTAATACCACCCCATGGGGGGTCTGGTCTGTTCACTCCTCACAAAAAAAAAGGAACCAGCTACCGCTTGTCATTTGCATATAAGCCAGCATGAGTTAAGTCACCCTTGCACTTCAGGAATAAATGAGTTCATTAGAGAAGAGAACGAGTCATGCTTGCCTGCATATGTGTGTGTGTGTGTGTGTGTGTGTGTGTGTGTGTGTGTGGTGGGGGGGGGTCGAAGGGATGTGCTACTTCCATCTGTTTTCGTTTTACAACTCAATCTGAAGAGGTCCGATTCCTTTTCTTAACAACTAGCAGCCCTGAGCACAAATCCTTGCACCAGTAGCTGTCTGCGGGGCCTGGCCACTTCACAGCTGCTGCCCAGAGGCTCTCCGCGGACCAGAGGCCCATCCGCGTCTGGGCACAGAATGCTTGCCTCGTCGCGTGAGGAAGCAAGCATTCCGCCAGGCCGCTCATGCTGCCCGCTCTCAGCGGCCACCCCCCCTGGACTGGGGGACTCCGGCGGAACTGAGAGGATTGGGCGCTGCCATCTTGTGGCTATGGGCACCGCCACCTTTGTGACAAAGTGATGGTTAATTTGCATATTACCCTTTTATTAGATAGGATGGAAGGTTTTTCTCCAGCCTGAAGTTCAGAGTCACACCACTGCCTATACTGCAGAACTACTTGCTTTCTGGTGTGAACTCCGAATGACTCACATTTATTTCATGAAATCAGCATAAAAGCCAAAAATATATTGGTCTGGGGAGTGAGTTTGTCCATCGGGGTAATATTCCTATTAGTGTAGCTATTCAGCTGTGGGGGGAAAAAGCATTGTGTTCCAATAATTAAGTAGAGCAGGTGACGGTTATGGCTTCCGCATTAGAAACTCTGCTATTTACATATTGCATATATTTTATTACAGAGCTGGAGGGAAATGAACTGTGCATAATTTTCAAAAATTCCTGGTTGTAAGTGGAGGTTATAGAAAGCCACGGCTGCTTCCCTGGACTGGTTTTTAATCAAGAACCTTCTTCTCCCACTAGCCCCTGAGAGGGCTCTGTCCAGTCTCCCGGTCACACCCTGTCCTGTGCCTCCCAGCTCTGGCATCCGGTGCCTTTTGCAATGTGACTTGCTGCTTCTGAATGCAAGTTGCATCACAGGTGCAAATTGTGTGATGGGATTTGCAGAATGGACAGAGCAAAATCTCACCAGTTTCATTTCATCTGTGCCCCTAGCAGACTTTATAAAGCAATAAAGACTGAATGTCTAAGGACTTAAAAGAAATGTGCTGTGTTATCACCATCAATTTATGAAACTCCCACAAGGAAGCAGACATGATCCAAAACATACAAATTGCACAGTTGCTGCCTCCGGACGTTTAAATGGCAAAGAATGAAATGTTGAAATTGGATATTACTTTTCTCTCTTACCTCCTCTCGCCTTCTTTTCTCCTTTCTTCTTCGCCTTTTCTCTTTGCCTCTGAGTTGGGGGCATTCTCGCTGGCGATTAGAGGTTGGAGAAGGCTCTGGATGTAATAGCTCGGAAGATTACTGAAGTGTGAGCCAGTTCTAAACCCTGGATGGGGGCTAGGGCAGCAAGGGAAAGTCGCAAGGTGTGTGTGTGTGTGTGTGTGTGTGTGTGTGTGTGTGTGTAGAGAGGAGTGAGAGTTAGATGAGGATCAGAAGGAAAAGGAACTGAGATATTCACTCTGCCCTGTGTTCACGCTCTTGCTGTTTCATATTCTTTCTATCTACCTCCATGTATCTAATCTTTAGGAATTGTTGGCCATGAGGACCTTTTCAGGACCTCCCTCCCCTCTGTGGGCAGGACTGTAAGCCTCATAGTCCCTGTATAAACACGCCTCTGTGTTTAGAATGTGTCAGGCATCATGGGAACACGGCTGACCAGGGCATGTCAGCCTGGAGGATGTCACAGCCCGGTGCAGAGGACAATTCTGTCATCCCAGCACTGAGCAATGTGTTCTAAGAGGGATGGGCAGAGTACTAGGGTAGCAATCGATATGCCCTGACTGGGACAGCCTCCGAGGACAGGGGACAGCTTATGTGAGCCTGAGGGAGAGAGAGGGATTCTGCAGGATTCTGGGCAGAGAGAAGGGCACACATGTGGACAAAAGCACGAGCTTCTGTCTGGCGAGGGCATATTCTGATGAAGAACCCTGGAGGCTGAAGTCATGAACTTGGTTGGGGGCCACAACGAGCTTTTGATTGCAACTAACAACCATGTGACTGGAGCTGAGGAATGAAGGGAGGGAAGGTTATTTCCGTTTTTGTTTTTAAGGGAAATTTTCTCAGAAGAACTTAGGTATCTCAAGAACAAAAATGTCTTTATTGCCTTTGACTAACGCTTTATTGCCTTTGACTAGGCCTCGGGAACAACGGAAGCAGGGGCTTGTATACAGTCAGTGACCAGTCAATCCCGGGGGGGCCACATGTGGCTCTTTGGCCCCTTGAGTGTGGCTCTTCCACAAAATACCACGGCCTGGGCGAGTCTATTTTGAAGAAGTGGCATTAGAAGAAGTTTAAGTTTAAAAAATTTGGCTCTCAAAAGAAATTTCAATCGTTGTCCTGTTGATATTTGGCTCTGTTGACTAATGAGTTGGCCGACCACTGAAGGAGACAAGACGTGGTCAGACCCAGTCGGCTTCCAAGAGACAGGCAACAACTCTGCTTGGGATTCATTATAGCATCTAATAACGTTATTGCCAGAAAGTGCTTCTTTCTAGCTACCCTGCTGCCATCTCAACTCCCTTTAGAGAGCAGGAATGACTCAGGTCATGGCCAAAGACCCAAAGGCAGCTGGTAAGTGTTCCTATAATGTGTCCTTGGACTCAACAGGGAGCAAGATGGAGTCTACACTGACAAGGAGTTTGAAGTTGGGGAACCAAGGAGACAGCAAAGAAAAATCAGCCCCCTCCCCATCAATTAGCATTTGAGTATTTGGGTGTCTTTGTCTGCCCTCTTCTGCAGACCCGACTCTGTGGGAGGAAACACCCCTCCACCCCTATCTCCATCCCAGCTCCCAGCAGCTTGTGTGCTGGTTGAGAGTTTGAACCCAGCGTGGTCAGCCCTGGAAATAAGAGCCCCTCTCTGCTCTCTGCAGTTCAGTCCTAGCACCAGGGAAGCTCTCCTTACTCAAAGCCTGCTGGGCCCGAAGCAGGGGAGCAGGCAGCAGGTGAGACGGGGTCCAGCCCACCGCGTAGGTACCCTTTCGCCCAGAGGAGGACGTGCCCTGAAACTTTATTGCCTTTGACTAACGCTCAGCACTTCCTGAAAGAGTGAGCAGCCTGAAAACCAGGATGCTAAGGGCCCAGCCACGGGCAGGGAAAGAAGCAGATAAGTGCTTCTGAGAACGAGGGGACCAGAGTTGAACCTGCCGTGATAGGGCCAATCAGCCACAACTGCCAAGAGCCAGGGCCACGGAGGACAAGCCCCGGTGTCTGGGGGGGAGTAGGATGCATGTGGGCGGCACATGAAGGAGGTGTGATGCCCCTACTGTGACCTGGTGACTCTGCCACCCACAGAGTGACACAGGTCTGAGAAACACAGGTCTCAGCACCCCAACCCCAACCCCAAACCCTCAGCTTAGTTACCAACAAAACCTTTACTTTGTGGAGGGGTGGGGAGTGTCGGCACAGGTTTGCATTATCTTCCCACACACATTGGAGTCCAAAAGCTTTGTTTTAAGGGAGGCCAAGGCCTCCTACCAGGGACTGGGCTGGGCTGGGGGAAAGCCGCCCTTGGCCTTGCTCAACGTGAGCTCAGCGCGCCCTCTGCTGGCCCCTGCGTGCACCGCACGTCTCGGGAAGCGGCAGGCCGCCACATACAAATGGACTCCTTGTAGTTAAGCTGTCAGCTCTAATGTATTTATTTGACTCTCTGCTGTTAAAATGATTTCTCTACAGCACGGCGGTTATTTACGACTATTGTCAGTACAAGGCCATGAGAAGGCAGCAACAGCCGCAAAACAACAACAGCTGAAGGGACGCTTCTGTCTGGGAGGGCTGGGGGTTTGGTGACAGCCTTTCCTGTGGACTTGGCGGCTGTTGTTTACTTACTGTGCAGTGCGGGCTTCTGAGCTCACTCATCCATAATGCAGAACACACTGCCCTCGGCCCTTGGCCCTTGGCCCTCAGCCCTCAGCCCTCAGCCCACAGCCAACTGGCTGGGCTCCCCAGAGTGGCTCTGGCCTAGGACAGGCAGCCCATCCCTCTTCTGCAGGAAACGTTTTCATAGAGACCTTTGAATGGACCTGCAGATTCCCTATGTCCCAAACCAAGCCACCCTTATGCAGGTGTCATGAGTCCTAAGGGGCTGGACCTGGACTCTGATGTCCTGTACTTTATTACTTCTTACTTTCTAGGCCTGGGTTTCCCAAAATGTGACAGCAGCATCCATATCACCTGGTAACTTGTTAGAAATGCATGTTCTCAGGTCCTGACCTATTGGATAGAAATGGGGGGAGGGGAGCCCTCTGTTACAAGCCCCCCAGGTGGCTCTGATGCATAGTCAAGGTTGAGGACCATTGCTCTGCATATTTAGACACTAAGGTAAACCTTCTAGGGTGTTTACAGAGGTCAGTGCTCTTGCACCCCAACTCCTCCTCTCCCCCTTCTTTTAAAGTCTTCTAGAATCCAACGTAGTCCCATCCTCCCCTGGAGCTGATTTGGGAAAAGGTCTGCTCTGGCCGGCAGTTGCCCTACAGCACGTGTGAGCTGAGAGAGGCAGGGCCGGGCAGTGGTGAAGGGCACAGGTACCTGCTGTCAGTCTGCTCAGATTCAGCTTGGCAACCTCAGGCAAAGCACTTAATCTTGATATAATGAACATACCAATAATAGTCATATGGATTGAGTGGGTTAATACAGTCAAGTTCTTAGAGTGCACCGGCATGCAGTGAGTGTTCATAAGTGCTAACTGTTATTAGACTGTGTAATGCTGGCTCCCACGTCCATCTGTCCGAGCCTCGGCCATCGCGCAGAGCTGTGGGTAGACCACTTGTTGTCAGAAGACCTGTGTTTATATACGGCTTTTGCAGCTTATAAGCTACAGCACTTAGAGCAAACCACTTAGGTTCTCTGTGTCTCAAATTTCTCACCTAAAAATCAATAGCTACCTCAAGTTTTCATATAAATTATCCCACATACTCTCGCACAAGCGTTTGTGCCAGGAAGAACAGGCCTGCACTATTCCCCTGAGACATATGAAACAACAAAGATTCAGAGAGGTCAAGTCACCTGCCCAAGGTCACACAGCCAGTCGCAGGTGGAATGAAGGCTGGAACCCATTCCCTGTGACTCCAGGTGCCATGCATTTGTATGAGATCATGCGTGCGAGAGCAGTATACGAATGACGGTTATTATTTCTGTCGTTTTGGAAGAGCAATCCGAAGAAAGGCATCCCATTTCCCGACTATGAATCCAGGAAATCAAAATAACAAACCCTAAAGTCCCTCTGGGAAAAAAAACCCAATAATACCAAAAAGGAAACAAAACAAAAATACAGAGCACAGCGTTCCGCTACCAAGATTGAGAGTAAATCGCAGAAATAAATGGAGAAGCAACACCAGCTTTTTCCGGGAGATGTGTCTGTGCGCCGAAAAGGTGCGATTGACAGCAGGAGCTGAAGGCCTATTTATCCCGGGACAGGCGGGCCTTGTCTGTTTAGCATTTATATGGTGCTGTCTTCTCAGCAGCGTCTAGGCACCAGCAAGGAACAGGGGAGAAAGGATTATTTGGGGGAGCATGGGAGCGGCATGGGTGCCGGGCAGGAAGGACCCTGAAGATGCTCTGAGGGTCTCCCAGCTTCACCCACCCCACCCCGAGTGGGGAAGAGACCCCGAGGCCTGAGACCAGTGCTGCTCCTCTTAGCATGGGACTCACACAGATGAAGTTCCTGGAGCTCTCAAAACAATCCTCTCCCCACCCCCTCCAAAGGAAGGGGGCTGCGATGGAAACAAAATCCCCGAGGCCTGGTCTCTGCTCTCTCAGGCCCCTCTTTGTACCCCCAAACCATTCACACCTTCTCTCCTCCATCCATTCTCAATTTCCCCACCTGACTTCCAGCCCTGCTCCTCCCGTCCAATCTTATTTCCCTGGGCTAAGGGTGCCTTGGGACGCGGTGGTGAGACCATGGAAGTGAAGACCTGGCCCACAGTTGCAGTTCTGCTCCTATGAACTCAGAACCATGAACACATCGCTTAGCTTTCCCACGCCTGGGCTCCATCTTCTGCAGGATGGGGGAGGGCTCCTTTGAAGAAGAAATTGGTGAAGCACCTGTATTGTGTCTCAAGGTGCTGTTCTGTTCTTTCTTAACTTTTCCAGGAGCCCAAGGAATCTGTCTAAAAGGGGTAAAATAAGGGTTTTCTTTATTTAAATAGAAAGAGTGCAAAGAAAGAAAGAGTAGAGAGTCCGTTGTTGTCATCAGAAACAAGAATTTGCATCTGTACAAGGGAAGTCTGTCTCTTGAGATGTGGTTTTTAAAAATTTCTGGATGTCCCTTTTTAGTCTAGAAAGTCCCTTTGGTCTGGAAAGTCCCAGCTCATGGAATTCTCCTGTAATCTGGGCAAAGCAACCACTGGCCTGGATAGCTAAGCCCTGAGACCCTCTGCTCTCTGGGAGAAGAGCTTACTGAGCAGAGGATCCAGGCAGTGGTGAGGAGAAAGGGCAGTCAGTGAGAGAGGCATGGAGGTAGGGGAGGGAAGCTGGCTTTGGCCTAAAAGCAGTACAGTGTGTGCCTTCCCGGTTTCTCCTGCTCACCATGGGGCTCTGGCCTGGGAGATGCTTCCCTCACAGGCTGCCCATGGTTACAACCTCGCTGACACAGACCTGGCCATGGCAGCAGGGTGAGGTGCAGACACATGGACACAGACCTGGCCATGGCAACACGGTGAGGTGCAGACACATGGACACAGACCTGGTCATGGCAACATGGTGAGGTGCAGACACATGGACACAGACCTGGCCATGACAACATGGTGAGGTGCAGACACATGGACACAGACCTGGCCATGTGCAGACACATGGACACAGACCTGGCCATGGCAACATGGTGAGGTGCAGACACATGGACACAGATCTGACCATGGCAACATGGTGAGGTGCAGACACATGGACACAGACCTGGCCATGGCAACACAGTGAGGTGCAGACACCAATGCAACACAGACCTGGCCATGGCAACATGGTGAGGTGCAGACACATGGACACAGACCTGGCCATGGCAACATGGTGAGGTGCAGACACATGGACACAGACCTGGCCATGGCAACACAGTGAGGTGCAGACACATGGACACAGACCTGGCCATGACAACACGGTGAGATGCAGACACATGGACACAGACCTGGTCATGGCAACACAGTGAGGTGCAGACACCACAGCTTAGCTTTCCTAAGCCCTCTTGAGTCTTAGCGACATAGATGGGACCAGAAATTCCCATGGCAGCTCATTCTCACCCACCAGCGAGGAGGGAGGGCAGCTGGTTGACACCCGATAGGCTTGCCATGAGGCTCATGGTGACGGGGAGAGGGGAGCCTGGGGCAGAGACTAGACATGGTTAGAACAACAGAAGAGTAATTGCAGTCGCATCTACGATCGACCGTGTGCTCACTGTGTTAGACTTCAAGCTTCTGTTGTGAATTTAATTCCCATACCAGAAGGGAGGTATCATTAAGGTCTAATTTACAGATGAGGAAACTGAGGGTCAGGAAGGTTAAGCAACTTTTCCAATATCATCTCTGCAGTGAGGGAAGCACCAGGATTGTTACCTGTATGCTACCTGCAAATCCTGGGGTGCTCCTCGCAATCTCTGACCAGAGCATCCTCAGGCAGACATTCTTCCAGAGGGAGGAGGGCCAGGCTGCTGCCAGCCCTTACAACCTACAGTGTCTCCATCCCCTCCCATGTCCCCCTCCCCACCGCAGGAGGGCTTGGAACCCATAGACAGGCTCTGCCCACCACAGAAACGCTGGCTGAGATGACTTTTTGTTAAAATACATGTGTATTTTTGGAAATGTTCTGGAGTGTAAGTGTATAAAAGGCTGGGTCAGACAGTGCCTGGGGCTGTGGGTGGGGAGGAGGCCAGCATATTTCCAAAGAAAGCTGAAGCAGCAGCTTCAAAAAGTGGTTTGATATTTTCCCCGCTGATTTTGATCTTAAAAATGTTTGGAGCCCCAGACAGGCCCAGCAGCTTTGGCCAACGGGGTCTCTGAGCCCCGCAACCTCACTGCCTTACTGCAGAGGTGGCTACATAACAGAACTCATGTGCATGATAGAAAGTGGGGGGGAGGGGGAAGGGGGGAGAGAGAGAAAGAGAGAGAGAGAGAGAGAGAGAGATATGGGGATAGGTGGCCAGGTTTCAGAGTTGTCAACCAGAAGCACAGTGGAGAGAAAGGCACTCCATGGGGTCCAGAAGGCACACCCCTCTGCCTCCCTGACCTCTGGGAATCCCAGTCTGATGGCTGAGCTGGTCTCCTTCTCTCACTGAGAAGGCAGACGACATAGCCACTCCGTTCCCGAGCTCTCTGTCGCTCTGTCTCCGACCAGTGACAAGATGGCATTGATGAGCTCCCAGAGGAGTTGCCACCTCTTAGGTGATTCCCGCTCCTCCCACCCCCCAGTTTCATGCTTCCCCCTTTCTGAGTAGTTGTTCCCAAGTGAAGACAGCTGAAGTAGACACTGTGGTTATCCGCCCCGATTCAGTCATACTATTCACATCTGAGTGATGGCCCAAGGCTACGGGCTATGCTCCCTGTGTGATGCCAGGGTCATCCCACAGAGCCTCAGCACTCCAGGCCCTGGGACCTCAAGGGTACTGGCTGGCTGGGTTACTACCTTCCCCAAATCTCACCTTCCGTCTGCCTCTCCCACCTCTACACACACGCACACACAAAGCACACCTACCAAGTATGTATTCTCAGGGCCAAACACCCAGCCTGCATGCCTGAAATTCAGTTCCAAATGCTCTTATTCAAATGGCTTCATAAAGGAACGTGGGACAGTATGAACACAAGAACACATAAGAACAGACTAAAAGGAAACCCTCACTGAAACACTAGGAATGGTTGTCTCTGGATAGAAGAGCATAATTTTCTTCTATTAATTTTGTTATAAAATTTTTATAATGAGAATGGATTCTTTTTTTAATTTCTTTATTGATTAATGTGTTACATATGTGTCCTTATTTCCCCACTATCCTCTCCTATCCCCCCCCCCCACTCATGCCCTCACCCCCCTGTTGTCTGTGTCCATTGGTCAGGCTTATATGCATGCATACAAGTCCTTTGGTTGATCTCTCCCCCTTACCCCCACCCTCCCCTACCTTCCCTCTGAGGTTTAACGGTCTGATCGATGTTTCTCTGCCTCTGGCTCTATTTTTGTTCATCAGTTTATGTTGTTCATTATATTCCAGAAATGAGTGAGATCATGTGATATTTATCTTTCTCTGACTGGCTTATTTCAGTGGGAGACACTTTGATTTAAAAAAAAAAAATACAGACTATCTACTGGGAGTAATCAGTTGCCTTGGATTTGAGAACTACCTGAGAGAGAGGCCCTGTGAAAAATGGTAAGGGGCCTGTGCTTCGGGAGAGTGGAAATGTCCGGAAAGCTAGGTGTTGAAAGGGGCTCCAGAAGAACCACGAAGCTAAATTAATATTTTTAAAAATAAATATTCTGGGGTCAGTCCTTGGGCTTTAGTTTCTTTACCTGTAAAACAAAAGTGTTACAGCCCTAGCCAGTTTGCTAAGTGGTTAGAGCATTGACCCATGGACTGAAGGGTTGAGGGTTCAATTCCGGTCAAGGGCATGTACCTCAGTTGCAAACTCCATCTCCCAGCCCTGGTCGGGGCCCATGCAGGAGGCAACCAATGGATGTCAAAAACATGGCTGTTTCTCTCTGCCTCTCCCTCTCCCTCCCACTTTCTCTAAAAATCAATGGGGGAAAAATCTTCATGTGAGGATTAACAACAGCAACAAAAAAGTGTTGCAGAATGATCCTGACGATCCTCCCCAGGTTGTGAGACGCTGTCGCTATGTGTAGTCGGCCTTTTGTGTCCTAGGAGTTCCCACCTTTCTCTCTTCTTGCCTCCCCTCTGTGTGAAGCCTGGAGGGCAATACTAAGTCCTCCGGATCAACACCACAGCACTTCTAGCTCCGCACACACCCCAGGGAAACGGAGGGCCTCCCCTAAGGATGCCATGGTTCTAAACGAAACATCCAGACACGTCAAGCTATTGCCTGACTCTCTGTAATCATGAGTCCACATCATGGCAACACCCACACTTCCTTCTCTTCCACCATTTAAATATTTCTGCAGAAGGATATTGCAAAGAAGTTTCACATCTTTTTCAGATCTCAGAATCTATGGAGCGAAAAGTGCAGTGACAAAATCACAGGCTTGGCATTGGCCAGACCTGGGTTTGAATCCCAGCCCTGACTCTCCCGAGCTGTGTGATAGAAATGATGTTATTTGACGTCTCTGACCCTCCACTTTCTCTTGCTGGAAATATGCTGATACCTCACATATAGTTTGTTGGCCATGGATTGAAAAAGATAAAGTGTTTTGCATGTGGCACTTGAAAGACAGCTTCCCCCTCCCTGCTAAGTTAATTCCCTCTTGGTTTCACCAAGCCCATTTCCTCACCAAGCCCAGCTTTCGGAGGCGCTGAAAAACTATGCACACTCTCTCCGGCAAAGTCAGTTTATTCTTCCCAGGTTCAAGTCTCAGGCATCAACCTCAACACTCGGGATCGACATCCACCTCCTACAACCTCCAGAAACATCTGCTCGAGAGACCTTTCCCTCCTACATAGTTTCTTCTCTGCCTGAACTGTACACACACACACACACACACACACACACACACACACACACACACACACACCAGCCTTCAGTCACGTCCACTCTTCTGTGGCACCAGGTTGTCTAAATATCTAAAGAGATGCCCTGACCTCTCACCACCGGCTAAACGTCTTCAGATGGTGCCACTTTGATTATAATCCTGGCCTTCTCTTCCTATTATCTCGATGCCAACCCCACGAGACACATCACATACCTAATGCATTTTGACTTGCATCTGGACTATGCTGTCTGGAGTGGGAGGTTACAGCGGAAGCATATGCCTCCTTCTTAAAATTCAATTATTCAGATTCAGTTGCTTCTCCTGCTCCCAGTCCCCACCAGCACCGAGGCTGGAGTTTTCATCAGATTCCCTCCAACTGCCAGCACCGGTGCCAGAAGTGACTGGCTTCTGCTCAAGCGGACAGCTGCCATTTGGTGTTGCTGTTGTTACAGTGCATTGTTCGGGGCTCTGGGGGTCCGAAGATGCAGGAGACATAGTGGAAACCCTAAAGAACTTCACATTCCCAATAGATAGAGGGACTTATATGCATTTAACCCCAACAATGCATGACAAGGGCAATTTTCGCATAAAAGATAAAGCAATATAAGAGTGCAGAGGAGAAAGCAATTAATTATTTCTGCAGTGGGAGGAAGGGATCAGTCCATTACGATCTCTTATCTGAAGCTTGGGTGATGAAACACTATATGCTCACAGGAAATAGAGATTCGAGTCAACCAAAGCAAAATTAGGGTGCCAAACATTGTTGTAAGTGTAAGGGTAGAGATGGGGCACGAGGGTGGTTACAGCGAGAACAGAAAAAGAAATCACTGTCTAAAAACAGCTAACAGCCCTTCTCAGCCTCTTCTTTGCTCATGCGGGTCCTCTTGCCTCCATGTCCCTATAGCCCACCCTTTACCATCTGAAACCCCATTAATTCTTCAAAGCTCCAATCCTACCTCCCTTAAGGGTTCCTCACCCCTCGTAGAATTATTAGCTTTTCCCCATATCATTTGTGAGGTGTTTTTATTTTTTAAATCTTCAACTGGGGATATGTTTTTATTGATTTTAAAGAGAGGGGAAAGGAGGGAGGGAGGGAGAGAGAGAGAGGGAGAGAGAGAAACATCGATGTGAGATAGCAACATCGATGGGTTGGCTCTCGTATGTGCACCAACTGGGGATCAAACCCGAAACCTAGGTATGTGCCCTGTCTGGGAATCAAACCTGAAACCTATTGATGTATGGGATGATGATCCAACCAACTGAGCCACCCTGCCAGGGCAGCATATCACTTGTTTTTGTACTTGCTCTCATAGCACCTGTGACTTGTTGTGGTACACATTTGTGCTGAGAGCAGAAAGTCTGTTGTAGTCACATTTGTATTCTCGCGTAGCTCACATGTGCTAAGCACAGCACAGATACTAAATAGATGTTCTTTGTAAGAAAAGCCAGTGGCAAATATAAACCCAATATAAAATATATGGGATACTATGCATGTTTGGGGTCACATTTGTAATGGGAAGTATTTCCCACTTTTATGAGCTATAGAAATAGTTTTCTAACTGCCTGCTCAAAATCCTCCTGGGTATCTCAAAGGGACCTCCCACTGAACTCGTTCATACCGCCCACAGCCCACCAAACTGGTTCTTTTTAAACCACCCCTGGTTCCATGAAGGGCGCTGTGGCCCATGCAATTCTACTAGGCAGAAAGAAGACCTTGGGTAATTTTTTATACCCATCCTGTTACACACCTTGGTTTTACTTCCCAAATGTGTCTCAATTTCCATCTTGAAAGCTACTTCCATGTTCAAGGGGCCATGGGCTTTTACCTGGAATCTCTGAATCTACCTTGCGCCCCCCTCCAGCCTATTCCAAAGGCTCCTCATGCTCCCTTTCATCACTCCCCATCGCCCTGGAGTGAAGACTGGCACCTCTCCACAGACACCAAGGCCTTGCCTGCTCTTGTCCAGCAGCTAGCAAACGTCTTTCATTCACAGAGCATCCATAGTGAATATTTTAGGCTTTGCAGACCACGTGAACTTCGTTGCAACTACTCAACTCTGCCACTGTGGTACACAAGCATCCACGGATTATATGGGGGGGAAATGGCATGCATGTGTTTCAATAAAAGTTTATTGACAAAAGATGAACACAGAAGGCTGGATTAGTCTGGCAGGCCATGGTGTGTAAACCCCTGGGCTAGCCCAAAATGACCACTCCAGCTTCATTTCTCTCCATTCTCCGCCCCTCTGCTCTCTGGTTTTAGGACACTGTCACGCCCTCTCCTCCCATAGTGCTTTGCTCAGTCTGGCCTGCCTCTGTCTGCAATGCTTCTAACTTCTTATCCGTTTACCAACTTATTCTTATTCTTCCTCAAATCTCACCTAGCTGTCACTTCTTCAGGTAACTGAGCTAAGTCAAGTGCCCAGCTAAATGCTCTACAAACATTTCATTCATTTCCTTCATAGGACTCATCCCAATTTGTAAGTACATTTGTTTAATGTCAGACTTGATTGCAAGTTCCACGAAGGCAAGTCCTGTTTTGCTCAGTGTTGGCCTCATATCTTAATACAGTGCTTAGCACAGAGTCGGCATTGGTGATGAACAAGTAAATTGATGAACGAATGCCAAAGATGGAATGTATGAATAATAATTGAAGGACTGCCTGAGGTTGCTATATTATGGTGGAAATTGTCAATTGCTACAAACTTTCTGAAGAGCAACATGTCACTATATCTCAAAACCCTTAAAAATGTATATATCATTTGACTTAGTAATTGTGCTTCTTGGAATTTACTTAAGGAAATAACCATGGATGTATATAAAGATTTATGTGCAGAGATTCTGATCATGCCATAATAACCAACTGATTTTAAATACATTGTAAGCCATCTAAATGTCCAAAACATAATAGGAGGTAACTTTAATGAATTCATCAATTGAAACCATTTACTATGCGGCTGTTAGTAATAATCTTTTAAAATCAAATTTAATGACTTGAAAAAATGATCACCATATATGGTTCAGTCAGGGCTGGCTACATAATTTGCACAGCCCAGTAGAAAATGAAAATGTGGGGTTAATAAGCAGGAAAAAATTACATTCCTTTCTCTCATGGTCTCTCACTTGACATGGCACGTTTTTGCTAGTTAATGTTGTTCTCAGTAAGGAAAAATTAAACATTTAAATTATTAGCATGAATTTCACAATTCATCTTTCTGTTGTACAATAAAAGTTTAAAATATATATAACAAAACCATTTAACTCCCTTGCAGAATTACCAAAATTACACAATTCATATTTTGAAGTTTGTACACATGTATTTCTTTCTTGCCAAAACGGTGGAAATGAATTCACAGAGTGAATTAAACTGTTTTTATTTCACTTCTTGGTACACACACAATCTACCAAACACTCTCTATTTTTAGCTTACTACTGAGTAAAGGAGAACTGAAAGGAAGAAGAACAATGGGTTGCCCTATTTTTCTCTTTCCTTCAATGTCATCATTTTTGGCATAATAATTGACTAATGGAGGAAAGTAGCATGAGTAAGAGAAGATACAGTAGGGTTTTTTTGGTCATCCATGTTTCTTAGAACACCATTGCCTTCTTCCTGCATTAGAAGCAAGTTCTGGTTCAAATGGAAAGGATGACCTTTCACTACTGTCAGCATATCCCCACTTGCTCCGTCAAAGACATAAGCGCTTGCTTGCCTGGTACCTGCCTTTCATCTCCTGAAAGGCCCATGCATTGTGGACCCACTGTGACTCCATGCTCATGGAGCCCAGTGAATAGTATGTGCCAGTGGGGCAGCAAGAACTGCAGTCACCTGAATTACATGGGTCTCCTCTGCTCACATGCATGTCCCAGAGGACTTCACTTGCAAAGCACAACTCAAAGATGTACTTACTGAGAATTTTGCAATGACAACAGCAGAGCATTAAACCAAGTACAGGCCACACTCACATGAAGCCAGCCTGCAGTCAGTGAAAATAACTACACATTGATCTTAATTTGGCTTTGAGAACACACACGTGCGCACGCGTGCGCGCGAATATGCTCACATGCACCCACATAACACACTAAAATATCAATATTAGCTGTCTCATGGTTTTCTAAAGGACTTCGATTTTTTTGTTGTGTCCTGCTGTGTTGTCTACAGTAAACATGTCACCTATGTGTAATAGTAAAGAAATGGTGTGTTTATAAGACGGATGCTTAGGAAGCCACCCCTTTACACAGCCGCAGTGAGCAGCATGGCAGGCGGGTGAACAGGCCTTCCTCCAGGTGCATTCTCAAGGCGCAGCCAGTTTCATTTCAACACTTGGAAGCACTCTTTTCCCCCCCATTCCCACCAGGGTGGGGAGAGAGCATGCCAGATGGCAGAATGGCTTTGTAGTCCGTTTAAGATAGCTTCATCTATCGTTGGTACTGTTTAAGCACTCAAAATTGTGTCACCTTCTAGTCTTTGCCAATAATGTCATCATTTGATGTGGAGACGCTGCATACTATTAAAATGGTAATATGATTTTAAAATATGCCTCAGCAGCCAGCTCGTTCTGACTGGAGTATTTATCTTGCTTTTCCAAACCCTTTTTTCTGGAGCCACAGTAAGAGAGTAGCAAGGATTAAGTTCAAGTGTGTGAATATCTTCTTCATCCTTGTTTCATTTGTTTCTTTTTTTTTATGGATGAGATAGGTTTGGCAAATATTCCTAGCCTAGAGGAAGTCAGGCTAGGACAAGGGAACTCTTGTTCAAATGTCACTGCCTGAAATACTGCCTTATTCATCATTTTTACCCAGCACCTCACACGGCCTGGAATATAGTAGGTGCTCAATAAATCTGTGAAATGAGTAACTTGCTGCCTAGATGCATACACATATGAAGTGAGGGATTTATTCAGGTAGCATTTCTAATTAAAAGTTCTCCTCAGTCCCAGCTGACAGAACGAACTTTATTTAGGGACAAAATAGAAAAGTATATACATGGTAGAGTTTAACCAACAGGGCCACTTCAGCTCAAAAATTTTCTACCAACGTGCGTGGAATTCCACCAAATAGATTCATTCTTTGGGTTAAACCATTTCTTCCTTTCTTTCTTTTTTTAAAGCAAACAAGTTGAACTTTTATTTTTACTACACCATTGTGTAGCATTAAGGTGTACAACGTACTGTTTGAAACACATATATTACAAAATGATTACTCCTATAAAATGTTAGCTAACACCATCATGTCATATAACTACATTTCTGTTTTTGTGGTGAGAGTTTAAGATGTACTCTCCTAACAACTTCCACACACATACTACAGTATAATTAACTACAGTCACCGTGCTGACTGACATTGGAGCACCAGAACTTTTTGTCTTACATCTGGAAGTTTATACCTTTCAAACACATCTCCCCATTTTCTCCACCTCCCCCCTCCCCCCAGCAACCAGCCATTCTACTTCTGTTTCTGAATTTACCTTGTTTCGATTCCACGTGTCTGTGAGATTGTACAGTATTTTTCTTTCTCTGTCTGACTTACTTCACTTCGCATAATGCCTCAAGTTTTACCCAGGATGTAGCAAAAGGCAGAATTTTCTTCTTTATGTCTGAATAATATTCCATTATGTATAACAGCGATTTTCAACCTTTTTCAGCTCACAGCACACATAAACTAATTACTATAATTTTGTAGCGCACCAAAAAATACATTTTTTGCCAATCTGAGAAAAAATAGGTATAATTTTGATTCATTCACACTGGACAGCTATTGTGTGTTGGCTGTTGTCATTTTTTTATTTGACAACCTAAGGGAAAGAGGTCAGTGCCTCTGACTAAATAGTCAGGTGTCGCATGTTTTAAAGATTCTTGTGGCACATTAGTGTGCCACAGCACACTGTTGAAAGCCACTAATATACACCATTGCGTGCGTGTGTGTGTGTGTGTGCGTGTGTGTGTGTGTGTGTGTGAGACATCTTTATCCATTCATCCCTTGCTGGACACCTCGGTTGTTCCCATATCTTGGCTGCTGTAAATAATGCTGCAGTGAACATGAGGGTACAGATGCTTCTTCAAGACCAAGTTTTCAGTTCCCAGAAGTAGGATTGCTAATCACATGGTCATTCTATTTTCAATATTTTGAGGAACCTCTGCGCCATTTTCCACAGTGGCTGCACCAATTTAAATTCCCACCACAGGGCACAAGGGTTCCCTTTTCCTTACATCCTTGCCACTTGCAGTCATTCCTTTCTGAAGTCTCCTTTCAAAATTCAAAAATCCACTAGAGAGGATAACATATTAACACACTATTCTTCAGTCCAGCTTAGCTTACTAGTTAACTAGTGTCCCCTAGGAAAGTCGAGAACCGGGTTTTACGACTAAGTGCGGATGGGGAGGAGGGACCAGGCACCCACTATGATGCTACGGAGGGGTGTCCAGGATAGCGGGAGAGTGGCATGAGTGCTCTGGGGCTAGGAACGAGAATGGAGAGGTTAATAAGAGCCACATGAAGGAAGAAAAATATTGAGAGAAAGGGAGATTAAATAAATTCCATCTATTTCAATTTTTCCGCTGGATTGATCCTCCTTTCTATGTTTGTTGTTTGTTTGTTTTTGTTTTTTGGTGATGCCCCAGCACTCTCTAGCTATTCACCCAGATCCTGGTCTTCTACGTAAATGTATTCTTATTTACTCTATGTTAAGTGAGGCAGAGCTAGGAGAGGCGGTTGAAAATGGGATGGTTAAAGGAATTAAAATGTCACAGGGATTTAACCCACACCATTGAAATGGAGTCTTGGTAACGGATCCAGGTATTGAAAAAGGGATTAAGTTCCAGGTCTGACTCCATTGGTTTCTTAAATGAAATAAGAGGAAGCAAGAGACAGAATGGAACAGAACCAAATGAAATGGCTTGGCATTGAAAGGGATGCTGTTGCATTTTTATGCAGAGAATATATAATTTCAGCCACAAAGGGATTGAGTATATCTGAGAATAAATCGTAGAGAAGCATCACACATGGAAAGAAAGGGGTGACTAAGTTGTCCATAAGATTTAGGTTAGAAAAATGTAGGTTATTAATGGATGTTGGCTATCTAGAGATTAAATAATGTTTTTCTCATTCAATTTGTGTTTGTTTAATTCAGATACAGGCCGGGCAGTATTCCTCTGGCTTCATGATAAATATAAGTTTGAATTCCAATAAACAAGTCACCCATCTCCTTGAGTCCATGTGCAGCGTCCTTGACTCAAACCTAGCTCGGCATCCAAAATCATGAGAGATGCGGCGGGGGGGGGGGGGGGGGGGGGGGGGTGAGGCAGGGGGGGAGACATTGAACAGAGTAAAAACAAGAAGCAATTTTCTTCCTTGTTTAATCGTGGAAAGGTTGCTTTACTATCCTTCCTTTCCACATTGTGAGCCTTCAGGGAAGAGTAAGAAATTTCCATCCTGCTTACCCAAGTCATTATCAGAGTAGATTAGAGCTAGGTGCCTTGCATGCAAATGGACCGACTTGACAAAAAAATAAATTGGAATTTAGATAGCAACAAATAAACTGGATTGAAGGCTAATTTCAGTGGCTTGCCCTTGCACCAGCGGAGCTGAAACTAGGACAGAATTCTTGAACGGCTTAGCTCCACTCTCTCTCCTCCAAATACTCTCTCTCTTCATCCTTCCTCCCCTCCACCACAAACACATCCACCCCAGCACACACGCTCCTTCTACTTCAAGCTAATAGTTATCATCACCCCCATGTCACATCATCAAGTGTCTCTGCCTGTGTTTTCAAGGCACAGTTGGGTACCATGGGATACTTGCTGGAACAAGTCATTTCTTAGTCACAACCTGCTCACCTGTGTGCCTTTCAGAAAATACCCCAGGCACTGATTTTCTGGATACATTATCCCAACCACTCTCCCCAACTCCTCTCTACACCTTCCCACCTCTCACCAGCTCCTTGTCTATACCTCTGAAACCAGCTTGTAGCAAAACTAAGTTTGTCTTGGAGTCATCCTGCCTGTAACTCCCACCATTTCCCCATTCCTGGTGTCACCATAAATCATTCAGTGCCCTCAAGCTTCCCCCTCTCTTCCACCAAAAACTGCTTCTAGAAGCCTCACATTTATCACCTATACATTGGTATGACTATATTTTTATCTAAGACATTCAGGCCTTACGGCCAATGAGAAGTCTTCCCTTGGGACCCCAATTAGGACCTTTCATTTGTTAATAAATGAAATTATACCTCCAAAGTGGTGTTTCTCAATCATGGTCTGAGGACTGAGCGTCAGAATCCCCTGGCACCCTAGTTAGGCATGCAGTCAGCTGGATTGTTTCTTCACCCCAAATTCACTAAATAAAATCTGTTTGGGTGAGCCCCCAAATCTGCCCTTCAATAAAGCATCTGATGACTCTGAAGCCCAGCAAAGTTTATGAACTTCAGGTCTTAGGACAATCAACATAAAAGTCTATGCTTCCCCAGCAATTGAGCTTCCTTGGGGATCACCTAGACCCTCCTCCATTTTCCAGATGTGAAATTCGCCCAGAGCTGCTGCATGACTTACAAAAATTACACTCCTGATTAGCAGAAGAGAGAACATTCTAAAACAAGCTTTTTGCCTCCAAAACCAGGATGTCCCCCCTGCACTTCAAAATGAGATTAAGGATGACATAAACTAAGAGCCTACTCATATAGTGACTGTTGAAAACTGCCTAAAAACAGAACAATACCTTTCAGACACTCTTCGAATTATAGTTTATCACATGTCCAGCTGTTCAGTAAAAGATTTCTTAGGCCCGACATGGAGACATCAGACAGAACTTCTAAATTTCCCTTCACATCCTGGTCCCCTTCCTGTGATTAAGCTCATCACATTTGGCATAAATACCTGAGCCTATTGATTTCAGAAATTCCTTTACCTTCAAATTCCTTTACCTATATTTGGTCAGGGCAAGGGAAGGGAGCGGCCAGGATGTAATCAGCACTGAAAGGAGGGGCTCCATGAGCTGCCTGGGTAAAGAGCGAAGGTTACAGAATGTGAAGGCTCTGAAAGAGGCCCTTTCAAGCCGGAAGAGGCCAGGATGAATTTGAGAAGGAAGAGGAAGTTTTTGGAAACAAGATTTTGGTCATGATGACTTGTGATGGGAATGAACTATTTATAAATGCCAGAATGGTCACCTCTCATAAGAAGAAGGGATCTTTTGAAAGCATGTGGTTCAAATCCTCCCTCTGAAGCTTGACCCTTGTGACTTAACTCTTTCAATGGACCACATAAGGAACTGCTAGTGGCTGAGTCTCAAGATGCTACATCCCATGGTTGGATCTTCCAACTTTTAGAAAGTTTAGCCTTTCATCGACCTGAAACCAGACCTGATCCACCTGAGGAAACTAGAAAATAAGGATGGAAGATCAGAGACAAAATTGATATAAAACTCACACGGGGTGAGTTAACCAAAGGCAAGACATTTCATTGACGACTGAGAGATCACATCCTGAAGCAGGTTAGGGAGTTTTGTTTGTGTTTTTTATAACATGCAGAGAATGTTTTCCACCCCCAAACTCCCATTTTATTCCTTGCTAATTCTAATCATTCCCCAGAGGGCAATTTCCCTTGACTAAATAAGGTTCCTCAGGTGTAATGAACCGTAAAAAAGAGGAATAGGCTCTCCCGCACTTAAAAAAACCATCACAGGCGAACAACAGAAGCATCTTGCTTTCTTTAGGTCAGAAAAAGTGGGGCAGAGGCTCCCCAGTAGGGGGCAGGCTTTGAAGTCCAACTCAGGAGTCCCAGGCTTCAAGGCAGCAGGAAAGATTGAGCCAGACAGAGGATCAATGCCCACCGATGTTCCTCCTGTGCATGAGAGATTCTAACAGAGTCCAGAAACTCTTGTAAAGGGCCTCTAAGTCATTAAAGCACCTCTCATCTCAAGGATAAGTGTTCCATGAGATAATATTAACATGTGTCCAGCCATCACTTCAGAGAAGCATGGCCCATTTATAAATGAGTTAGAAGCTCCATGTAGGATTTGATGACCTCTGGAAATTGTCTTCCAGAGTGTGGGTTCCACAGATGTTTCTTCAAAGATGGAAAAGGCTTATTTCTCTTTAAAACACACACACACACACACACACACACACACACACACACGCACACACACACTGAGCTGATCTCCCACAGCTGGCCTCAGAGCATGCATGAAGTTCTGGGCCTTTCATCAGGGCTAGACTGGCAGAGACAGGAAGAATATTCATTCTTTGCAGGCATATTATGAGAATAAATGGTCTCTCCTGGTCATTTATTGGGAGTAGATACACAAACACAGGATTTAGAAAGGATTAGGGTATTTATAGCAGGTCTTCCTGAACCTAGGAAATAGGAAACTAAATGACAACTAAAAAATATTATTAAGCTAGAAATATATTCAGGGACAGATTTGCTGCCCCCCTCCTACCCACCCCCTCTCACACACCACCACCACCCACCACCTCATATTGATTCTAATAGGCAATAAGCTGTATTCCCTCAGCACCAAACATCTGGAGAGTGAACAATTCAGTATAACATCTACATGCCAGTCGACAATGTTGCCAAAAAATCTGGATATTTAGAATAATCTGGATACCTATCTGTATTTTTCTTTTTTCCTTTCCCCAAACTTCCTAAAATGACACTTAGTGAAAGAACATTGAAAATTAACTACAAAGCACCCTTGAAATAGAAAGTGTAGTCATTATTGAGGTCTCATTTCTCTGAAAAATTGATATGAATCCTTTTAGAAACATTTTGAGCAAAAAACAATTTCTTGACTATCAGTCAACGGTACCATATATTTCCCCAGCACCACCTCTCCCACTCTGAATGTTACAGAAGCAGCTTAGGAAAATGAGAGAATAACAATAAATGATATTACAATGTTGCTTTGAAATGAGATTTTGGTTGTATGAGGCAGGGGAGAAACAGATGGGGGAGAAATGTACCCAGAGAGGATGATTTTTGTTTAAATAAGTTCATAATATGTGAAATGCACAATGGAAACTGACAGGGGAAGTGGAGGATCATTGTTTGAATAGCATCAATATAAACACAGATGCAAAAGAAATTGGCTTGGGAGACGGAAGAGCCTAGCCTGAATAATGTTGTATACCAATAAAAACCATAAAAAGGGGAAAAATATATAGAGTAGATGATTATTTCTGTGATGCTTAAGATGCACATTTTCACAGATATCAAGGGGAAGGGAAAATATGCCTTAGCTATCCCTGAGTTGCCCATTTTTGCTAGAGTTCATAATTCTTCCAGGTTTCACCAAATTGGGGCCTGTCTATCTACTTGACTATATGCTAAGCAGACCTCTATCTTAGAATGAGAGAGGCTGTATGTGGGTCAGTCCAGGGACATATAAAATATGGAGATGGGAAATGTGCACAGATTCAACCCAACTCCCAGTCCTTGCTCACATTCACTCTAGTTAATGAGAATCACAAAATGTTCAGGGCAGGCAGAGGCCACAGGGGCTGTCCTTCCTCATGCTCGCCTAGCCATCACTCCTACCATGCTCTGGGGACCCTCTCTCTTCCCTGTGTCTTTCTGTTCCTTCACTGTTTGCCATACTACAGTATCCTGGGGAGAGAGAATTATATTTGTTGGTGATACAGTAACATTTATCAAATATATCTATAGAAAGAGCAACTCCTCCTCATCATCACTTACTCTTCCACTCCCCTTTATGAAAAATATTTTTATTGTATCCATAAAAAGTCACCAAGGATTGTAATAATAGTTTGTAAAAAGCACAATATGCCTGGCAGGCATTATGGAAAGTGTATTGTCTACATCATCTCACTTGAGCCTCACAATAATCTGTAAAGTAGGCTGATTACCTGCACTTTACAGATAGGGAACATGAGTCTGAGATATACTAAACAAGTTGGCTAAGGCGACATTAAGAAGAGCTATACAGGAGAGCCAGATGCAGGTCTCCTAAAGTTCATGGCTGGCCGCCTTGACTCAATAGTCATGATTGATTTTACAAGCATGGCATTATTTGAGGGATATAGACAAAGTTCACACTCACCCCAGTCTCTTTTTCAGAGGTGCCTGAAATGTCACCATTAATAATTCAACATTTTGTATGAAGCATTGCTCTCTCCTTGCAGGACTCATTTTGCAAGAGCCCATGTAAAAAAAAAAAAAAAAGCATAAATGATCCCCCTTAATAACTATGACAATTAAAACCCCAAATCCCTGAGAGATGGAAAGAGCAGACGATATAAAAAGTGGGGAGGAGGAAAGAGAAGGCACCAAAAATTACCTTTATCTCCTTCATTGTTTTTCCCTAAGCAATGTTTGGAAGAGGATGAAAAATAAAAAATGGTGGGACAGATTTGGATTAGACATAAATGTATTCCTAAATATAAACATTGGCTTGGTTAATAATAAGAATCTAAGGAGTGCCCTTCCTCAGAGATTCTCAAGGTGAGAGACCTCTCTTGGCTGAGTTGAAGAACTTGCCAGAAGACAGAAGAAGGACCAGATGATCCCCAGAGCGGGCTCCCCATGCTGCTGTCCAGGGCTCTGGTGCTGAACTGATTGACAATCTACTCACAGCTCAGTGACGTACACCCATCCTGCTCCATGCTATGTCTGTTATTATGGACAGAAGAAGCAGCTCTTCTCTGTGAGAAGGGTCATTGTGGAAAAGCAATTCCCTTGTGATAAAAGGTAGGAGAAAAGAAGGCTTAAAGCTCTTTGTTATTGATAAGTGAAAAGAGAAGATGCTTCATAAAAAATGACAAGCAATAGTCTTTTCAACAGGGTAATAATATTCTGATTGGTCTGATATGTGGCCATGCTGGCAGTGTTGTCTGAAGAGAGGTAACTGCATTGACAAGTTCACGATGTACTTGGGTGCATGAGCTTTTTCTTCCAAATCAACATATTATTCTCTTTCACCAACTGCAACTCGTAGTTCAATGAACAATGATGGGATTTTATTTTAAATTTATTTGTTTATTTATTTCTGGGTTTTGAAAACTCTTAGAATGTTCAGCTCTCAGTCCCAAGCCCCCAAGTATATAGATTTTTTTGTTTTTCAGTTGATTCATAGATTTGGGATAAAAAAATAAAACAAATCAGAGAAACATTTAAAATATATATTTTATTGATTTCAGAGAGGAAGGGAAAGGGAGAGATAGAAACATCAATGATGAGAATCATTGATCAGCTGCACCCTGCCCACCCCCTACCCAGGCATGTGCCCTGAACGGTATTTGAACCGTGACCTCCTGGTTCATAGGTCGATGCTCAACCACTGAGCTACACAGCAGCCAGGCCAGAGAAGTATTGTTTTCTCAGTTTTACAGGAAACTTGCTTGAGACTGAACGCCCCTTTGAGAGGTCCATGCATTTATCCACCTGCCTTTAGGCAAAACAAACTAACTGTAGAGTCCTACCTCATAGGACCCTCAGGAACTCTGCATTGTTTCCCTGCCTCTGTGTCGTGGGTACGGGCTGGTCCTCTTTGGCATGAACACCGGAGACTCCATATATTTCAACGTTCTCAGCCTTGGCTCTGACATGACAAAGATGTGGCAGAAACACACATTAAAATGTTACCTGGCGTAGTATTTTCTCTATTTCCTTGTGATAACCCCTGTTCCCACTATTGACAGGGGGCTACTCCAGGGCCAGAGAACAAAGATGCCACACTGTCAGCTTCCAAGATAAAGTGCTGAAATTTCTGGTGTAAGAAAGAAAATGTAAGAAAATAAGTGCTCCTAAGTAAAGCATTTCTGCCCAAGTCCCTCCCCTACATGTTAGGAAGAGGGAGAAAAGAGTTGAGAGGATCTTGGATGCAGAGATCCATCTTTGTGTCATGACCCCCACTCCATCCCACCCCCAATAATTTGGAAGAGGGGAGTAGAACAAGAACCTGATCTTAGAGAGTCAGAGAGAGAAGATCTGTGTCTTACTGGTCCCACCTGGATTTACAGTATTCAGCATCCCTTGCAGCAACCCCTGTGGCTTTGGGTAGGTGAACAATAAAGCGGAGAGGCAGTAAGAGGGTATGTTAGATAGAGCAAGGACCCCCTCAGTGTTTCATGATCACAAAATGACTCAGAGCTAAGTGATCTGCAAGCTCATGATATGGTTTAGGAAGGGCAGATGTATGCACGGGATCCTGAAGGTCTGAACAAGAAAAATGAAGAGCAACTCTTATGAACATGGATAGTGGAGGCTCCAGGAAAACCAAAACCACTTCAGTGAATGAGGATAAATGAACACCTTGCAGTGGGGTCAGTGTGAAAGGGGCTCCCTCAAAGACCAACATTGATGTTGTGACTCAAAGGATGACTGCTAAGACCATAATGGGTGAAACTTGGAAAATGGACAGCCCCTGCCCAGATGACAACCTCTAGTTTTTCTCCAAATCTAGAATGTAACTGAATTGTACCTTTATTTGCCTGAGAAGATACTACATAAGACTAAGTTGAAGGTGACTAGATTAAGTTTCTGCATTCGGTGAAATGAGGGCTCAGATTCAGAAAATTAAATTGGCTTTTAGGAAAATGAAGAAATTTGTTTTTGTTCACCTGATCCTTGTTCGTAAAAATTCATACACAACAAACAAGTTATGTTCCATGGAGACACGTGTATTACATATTGTGAAGAAACAATGTAAATAAGAATGTGCCATTGGAATCATATGAGCTCTGTATCATTAGTGCTAAGCACTGAATGAATTTGAGTTGCTCAAATAAACTCTTCCACTCTGAGCTAGAGTTGCTATAGGAGATAACTGCAAGGCACCATCCCATTAGGATACTTTCTCCAATTAATTATGCAAATGGTTATTAATTATTGATTAGGACATTTAGTGATGTTATTAAGAACTTGGAAGATAAATCTTTTTGACTTGTATTTAACTGGTAGATTATATAAGCAATAAAGAATACATGAGCAATAGCTGCATAATTACATTTTATGAATAGCAAAAACCTGTAAGGAATGGGGAAAGATTTAATTGACACTTAACAAGATAACTACAGCAAATTAATTAGAAATTATCTGCTAAAATATGAATTAACTTGTAATAATATTTTAACCAGCCACTCTATGATGCTAGCGTCTTCTTATTGTTGCTAAAATACCTAAATAAAATACCCTGCTAGTTAAGATGATAGTGCTAATTTGTCTCCCAAATAATCAATCAGGTTTTATTGAGATTTATTGTATAATCAGGAGATATTAGAGAACAAAAGGACCTATGTCATGTAGTTCCTACCACTATGAGATTCACAGCAGATCTGGAGGGAAAGAACTCAGCACAAGGAACTGGGAGGAGTGAGAACATTAAAGGGATTACAAATCCTGACTCACTTTACTTCTTTAAACCTCAGTTTTCTCATCCATAAAATGGGAATGATAACACCTAGCTCAAGGTTTGTTGTGCAAACACCTATCTTATGCCTGCTACTTCAGAATCTTTCAGGAAATATCAGGTTTGTTCTAATCTTACTTTGTGATTCTGAGAAGAAAATACAATCAGTGAAAGCAATTGACACACATGCAAAAGGATGTGCTTTCCAGTTGTTCCATGAAGCAAGTTTGTAAACATAAACCTGGAATAATCTAATTCGCATCAAAGATGCAGTAATCAAATCAATGGTGATGGATTCATACTACAGAGCAGTACCCACCAGGCAATCAGAGTGAGTCTCATCCTGGTGGACTAACATGCATGAACATCCAGAAATTTCACAAAATATAAAAGCACATGCCATTTATATTAAAAATGGCCACATTCAATATAAATACTACATATCTTCTGTAAACATCAAAAAAATACCTGAATATATACCACAACCACTTAACCTCTGTGCAAGGAGGAAAGAAGCAGGATTGGAATGAGTGATCAAAGGGAGCCTTAGCCTTGTCTATAGATTTCATTTTTAAAGGCTATTTAGATGATATCACTTGGGCAATTAAACTTTAAATTATACAAGATGAGATCAGAATGCAGATGAGGCAGCAGAGTGGTTTGAAGGATGGGGGTGAACAGGGAGTGGGAAAGATGGAGAGTGTTGTTTCAGTCCTGCGCCTGGGCTTCCGCATGGCAGTCCTTACACACATTCATGGAGGCTGCGGAGGCGGGGAGAGGCCTGATGGAGGGAAGCCAGAAAGAAGGGGAAATGGTTGCGTAGTCTGAAAGGGGGAATAATACAGACAGCAGGCAGAGGAGTTTAAACCTGGGAGGAGACATTGAGAAGTGACTGTGGGGCTTGGAGCAGGGAAGGGGCAACTGGCAGGATTATTTCCCAAGGGACAAGGAGAAACAGGGGGCTGCCCAGAGGCTGTGGAAGGCACTCAGGTCTGCAGGACCCAACACCTGACAGTGGAAATGGAGAGGAAAGGGTCAATCTGGGAGGCATTTGGAAGCAAATCATGGTAGGAACTGATGAAGGGGAGGGATGAGTGGGAGTTTATTTCAAACTGTCCAATCTACAAATCTGAAGGTACAGGGAGTGGTACCTCAGAGAAAAATGTGGCAAGGGCTCTACTTTTTTAAAATAATTTTCTTTTTTTGTCTTTTATTTGAATTCAGACAGGGGGAGAGAGAGAGAGAGAGAGAGAGAGAGAGAGAGAGAGAGAGAGAGAGAGAGAGAGAGAGAGAGAGAGAGAAAAACATCAATGATGAGAATCATTGATCAGCTGCCTCCTGCATGCCTCCCACTAGGTATCAAGCCCACAACCCGGGCATGTGCCCTTGACCGGAAACAAACCCAGGACCCTTCAGTCCGCACACTGACACTCTAGCCACTGAGCCAAACCAGCTAGGGCTAGGGTTCCATTTTAAAATGTAGAATTCTAGATGATGTTGAACCTCTAAGCGGAAATGTCCGATTGGTGCATTGTGTGCATGCTTATGACATTCTAGCTTTCTTCTGAGGGGTATCAGCAAAAGCCATGGGGCTGTACAAAGTCCCCAAAGACATGAGTGAAATGAGTGTGAAAAGGGAAGAGCAGAGAGTCAAGACCTGGGGGACAGGGGGAGAAGGGGGTATAGGAGTACTCACTCACTCAGAAGTTCAAAGTTCATATTTGCGTCTCCTCCATTCCGATGCTATTTAGCAAGAGCAGGTGCCTCTAAAAGAATATCCAATCCACACCAAGAGGAGGGGGATGAACAGGGAGTGGGAACCATGGAGAAGGTTCTTTCTTCAGATATACTTGTTTAAACTAAAGGAAGTCCCGAGGCTGGCCTTTCAGTGAAGATAGTGACGCTGCATGCGGTCTGTTTTGAGAATATCTTTCCCCAGATCTGCATTCCCTTCTGCCTTCCTGTTTGAATAAAGGAAGAACTGTGCTGAGAAACAGCTGCTGTTTCTCTGGCTGAGCCTCTCCTAGGGGCCCCCTCACCTCCCTCAGAAGCGTGACTGACTAAATGCCTGAATCTGTGCACTGGGCTGCTGTTCAGTGGACTCGGACCTTGTGATTAAACTCATGTAACAACCTCCCCATGCACGTATGGGCACTTATACTCAAAACCTTATTTCTTGTATCCATTTGACTTCACAACACCCCTTCCAAGAATGAAAAGGAGGAGAGTCATGTATATTTCCCCCTCAAGGTTTATTTCATTTGTGAAAAAGAAAGAATACAGTATTTTACCAAGATTCTTTGGTAACTTACTGATGGGAAGCAATTAGTGCCTGATCCTATATAATAAAAATGTAGTATGCAAATTGTCTCCTCGACCGAGAATTGTCCAGGAGTTCAACCAGAGGGTGGGACTGGCAAGGGGAAGGGAGGGGGTACCTGACCAGCAGCAGCTGCTAGGGACCCTTACCAGTGCATGAGTTTCATGCACTGGGCCTCTAGTAAAAATAACAGACATTAATTGCCAGGTACTGTGAGAAAGCTTGTATCTGCATCATCTCCTTTATAATGCTCCTCATTTCAATATGAGGGTACTGAGGCTTTCTAGGACAACTAGGAGGGAGGGAGAAATGCCAGCACCAAAGTCCAGGTCATCGGACACCACTGCACTGCATTGTCAGGACTTAGGTCTTAATGCTTTTTGGTTTAGATTCTTTTTTTTAGTTGACCCATATTAGTCAGGGTCCTGCAGAGAAGCAGGATCAATAGGAGATGTGTAATTATAGTTCTAGATACGAAAATATATTAAAATAAAATGGTTTAACTTGTAAATGTATAATTCTAGATAATAGTTGGACATCTAAATGGAATTGTATGCATATATATGTGTGTGTGTGTGGATATGTCTACACATGTTGTGTGTGTGTGTGTAACAAGGAATTGGAACACATGATGATGTGGTAATGGAAGCTGGAAAGTCCTAAGACCTGCAGTCAGTGAGCTTGAGATCCAGGAGAACTGGTGGTATAATTCCAATCCAGTCAGAAGCCACAGGCTTGAGACCCAAGAAGAGCTGATGTTTTAGTTCAAGTCCAAAGGCAGAATACAACAAACAAACAAAAATCAATGTCCCAATGCAAGGCAGTCAAACAGGAGGACTTCCTCCTAACTTGCAGGAGCGTCAGCCTTTTATTCTGCTCAGGTCTTCAACCAATTGGATGAGGCCCACCTGCATTGGGGACAGCAATCTGCTCTACTCGGTCTATCAATTCAAATGTTAATCTCCCTCCAGAAGCACCCTCACAGGCACACCCACAATAATGTCTGACCTCATACCTGGGCACCTGTGACCCAGGGAAGTTGACACATAGCATTAACCATCATACTCATGTTCTTCCCAGAATTGCTTTGGTAGATGGGGAATGTGGATTTTTTCCCCCAATCCCATCCCTCTGAATTTCTCTTCTGGAAGAGGAAGTTGATCACAGGATGATAGAAGGAACCATATCACCTTCTTTGGGCAACTTGGTCCCAAAGTGGTCCAGCAGAGACCATGTAATTCTCCTTCAATGCTATGATAGGAAAAGGCCTTTATTGGAAAGGAAGCTGGACTAGATGGTCAAGAATTTTCCAACTCTCAGATTCTATGCTCTGGGTCAGTTTGCTCTTTCTGGGCCCCTTTTTCTCATCTCCTGGTGATGAAGGAAGCATCAGAGCTCAGTGAGGACAAGACTTTAGTAAAACTCACAAGATTGCTGCAAAGATAAATATTTGCATGCATAAACAGCACTTCTAATGATTCCTGCCACATGGCCAGCATCCAGTAAGTTGCCGCTACTGATGCTATTATAACAGAAAGCAGGCCCATTTCACTTATCAGTCCCTGTCTACACACAGTAATCAGGCTAGAAAGTCATTTGCCGCCACCTGGTGGCCCCTAATCACACTACCTACGTAGGTCAACCTACCTGAACACAAATGAATACAAGTACAGGCAAACTTAGGTGTCTAAATGGAAATAAAGGGTGGGGGTGCAGGTGGGGAGTGGGGTTAGGGGGGAGTATGTACCAATGAAATGTGACCTTCACCCCCTGAAGTTTATTTTTAGCTTCCTGCTCCTTGATGACAGGAACTGTCTCATCAAGAAAGCATTGCTGCACAGGCACTAAATGCATGTTTCTCTTATAAATGGAGAAGTGTGTTTTATTATTTTTAAAGCATCTATTTACAAGATTAGTAAAATGTATGGAAAGATAGCATGTCCTCTGATTAAATGGAGCACGGCCAGTGTAGCGTGGAGGGGAAACTTGAGTGACTCTGATAGTCTGGAGACCCACACAAGGTTTTCAATGAAATCCAGGCCAAAGCGCCTTAGGCTCGGAGTGTTAAGGTTTTAGCAAACTCAAGCAGAGAGCAAGCTTCAAACTCACCTTGCCTCCTTTCCTGCCAGAAACCAGAACTCCACAGAGACATTGTTTAGGAAAAAAAATAGTTAGGCAGTCTCCTTCCATTTCTCCAAATGTCAGAGTGAAGTCCAACAGAAAGCAATTAACAGATGTCTGCCCAGCAGAGAGTGTGGGAGTTCGAGGCAGAAATGAGCGCAGGCATATCTTAGCATATCACAGGATGGCCCCATTTACTCCCCATTACCCAGCTAAAAATAACCTCTCCACTTCCTCAGCTTTCTCTCTTTATGAGCATCAGTCCCAACAGGTTAGCTCTTTCCCCTTGAAAGCTTCCTTAAACAAGTGGCAAGTGAGAAAACGAAATTAAAAGTCCGCTCAGGTGCGAATTCCTCCAGGGGAAAGGTGAGCATCTCCCTGGAATTGGAGGTGCAGGTCAGCCACCACGAAATAGTCCCAACCACTTTCTTCCAACCCCGCTGGCCCCCACCCAGAGGGAGGAAAACAACCAACTGTCCCTTAGAGGGTGAGATTGTGTGTGGTTTTATCGCAAGATCTTATTTGTGACATAAAATGAGCAAATTGCAAAGCATCTAAAATGATTAATTTCTCACTGGGCTGTCAGAGCACTGTCACCAACTGACAGTTCTGTCATAAGTGTCATTTATAATGCCACAAGTCTATTCCCCCATCAGTGTCATTAAACAATTATACTCGGTTTAGAAAAAGAAAGGGGACGCGTGGAAAGCCATGCGTAACGCTTAAGCAATTATATACTTTGCTCTTCCTGGGTGGCAATCCCTGCCAACAATTAAATCTTACTTGATTTGTTCGTTTAAGCAAATTATCAATTATTTGGAGGCATCAGCCTGGTAATTTTTTTTCCCTCTCCACTGGCAGCAGCCACCGTGCCCTGCCAGGATTGATATCAACAGGATGGACACTGAGCTTTGGTAATTAGCCCTCTCAGCGCCGGAGCCTGCAGCTCTGCTCCCCGCTTACTGTGCGCACACTGGTGGGTTTCCTTTGTCAGGGCTTGGCATATGGGTGAGACTACAGATTCTGTGAGCTGTTTAAGTAAAGATCGCTCTTCCAATAGTCTTTCTTTTTTCCTTTCTTCTTTAAATTTTGGTCAATACAACCTGTAATGCAGCTACACCTGCCTTTCCTCCCCTCCCCCCGTTTTTTTTCATGCTATGGGGCCACTTTGTTAAACTCCCACCCACTTCCCCAGATACTTGCTACATGTCTACGAGAGTATGTTCGGTCTCAATGGCTATGTTCACAAGAATGGCCATGCAAATAATCCTTTCTGATTACTATGTGACATCGTTAGGAAAGCACGTGTACATGTGTGGGGAGGGGATTAGAGCTTGTGAAGATGAAAATGAGAAAGACAGGACACTCTTGAACTCTATAAGGGTTTCTCTTTGGAATGGGCTGTCTGAGGTCTGGCCTGGAAAGGTCAAGTGTCTTTCAAGAGCACCAGGGAGCCAGCCAGGGAGGCCTTGAACCAGTTATCAAATTAGGGATGTTTAGACCAAGTGTGGTCTGGACAAATGCAACTTAAGCCTTGAGTCTTCATTAGGGCCTGACCCATTCCTGGTGGATTCCAGATCCTGGTACATGACTGCTCTTGGTTCAAAGTTCTGTGACATTGGCTTCTTTCTGGCATCTGTGGTAGACAGCTATTGTTGATCCCTGACAGTATTTTTCTTTTCAAGAAAGGAGTCTGCTAATTTTTTTTAGCAGGACTATTCCGTGCCCACTCCAGACCATGTACTTTAGGTGAGGCTGACCCCACTCTGGGCTCCAGGGATGAGCACCTACCTGGCCAAGGCATGACCAATGAGAGCATCCTGTCTCCCCAGCCGAGGTAAATAGTCCAGGGAAGGAAGATGAGCCAGACGGATCCAATGAGAGCCTGCACTAAACTTTTCCTGGTGCTGATGAGACGGAGTTTGAGTCTGGAAATGTTTTTTCAGGGAAAAGTGTGCCTAAAAACCAAACCGGTAAAGAAGGGCAGAGAGAAAGCACCAGGTGTTAGTGGAGCATCTGGTCCAGTGTGTCTGGAGCTCATGTCTCCTTGGACTGTTTACCTGGATGGACGAATACATTTCCTTTTCACCTAGGACACTCTTGAACTCTATAAGGGTTTCTCTTATAGAGTTCAAGAGGGTCTTGACTTGCAATCAGGAGGGTCCTGACTACTCCAATTTTTCTCTTCTTAGTTCCCCACTTCTTTCCTTCTGTGTTCCCATCCAGTCTGTCTGTGTCTGTTTCTGTCTCCTGATTACTGATATAAGGGTTCTCATTCTGTCCCTCTGTTGTAGCGTCACTTTGGTTTGGTAAGTTGTCCAAACTCTCTCCCCATCTCCACCTATTAACCCAATGATAAAGGAGTCTTAGGGTGGGGTATTGCCATCCAGCTGGCTGTTTGAAATCCTATCCTGAATTTAGAGGCTTTCTCATTGGCTGGCTGGATTAAAGCCAATTAACTCTGAGTGGAGCTAAGACAAATGTATTACTCAGGTATACCCTTCCAATTTAGCAACAATTGAAAGGAGGGGGGGTGGCGGAGAGGGAGAGAGAGAGAGAGAGAGAAGGGAGGGAAGGAGAGGAAGGAAGGAAAGGAGGAAGGGAGGGAGGGAGGGAAACCGACAGTTAACAGTAAACAGTAAACATGTTTATGTTTAGAACCCAGAGTCTAGAGATGTAGGTATAAGCTTTAATTAAATGCTTCGTTGGCTTTGGTCATCACATAGCTTATAGTCAAAGATTAAGAAAATATGTTAGTCATGTCCTGGAGGCCTGCCTGTAGAGCAAGTTCCAGAAAAAAATGTTTAAACGTATACTTTGCTGGAGATAGTAGAAAAATGCACCTGGTTACGCATAAAGCAATGATAGCTTAAATAATAACAAAAGTCCCAAGACCTTTAGTTTCTGCTTTTTGCTTTAAAGATAGTCTAATTGATGCACAATCATGAGATGTTTTGCAGAAACTTGCTTGGTACTTCAGCCCAGCTAGGTCACCTGAGCACAGTTACAAAGGCTCCAGACTAGATGATACCAGGAGCTAACTGCATCAGACAAAGGAATACCACTGCAGCTTGCACAAGGACTGACCAATCAGCTTCACCATAATCCCTAGTCCCTAACCTTCAATCTTGGCCTTTAAAAAAAACCCTTGATTAAAAGCCATCAAGGCATTTGTGTTTTCAATGGTAACTTCCCGTTCTCCTTGCTTGGTGACCTGCAAATAAATTGCCCTAATTTCTCTCCTGCAAACCCCCATATTCAGTGTTTGGCTCTGCTGCGCCTTGGGTGGGTAACAGAAAGAAGAAAAGAAAAAAAGGAAGGGAGAAGAGAGATGGTAGCGCAGGTCATGGACCCAGGCTCTCACCCCCAATGCCATGGAAACACAATGTCATGCTGCCCCTTCCTGAGGGCACAGGTGCTTGAGAACCTTCAAGCTGGCCTTTCAAGAACTGTGTGAGAGTCTGACCTACACCACCATCTAGATTGCTGCTTGGTGTGAATCCGCTCAAGTCTCTCTCTTTTCCAATATTCTTTCCCTGCTAGCCCCATTCATTGAATAGGAACTCTCCTTCCCGTACACTTCTCGAATCCTCCTGCTATGTCAGCATCCCATCACCCCTTTTTACCGTTGCCCTGACTCTGCCTCAGGCACCAGGGAGTCTCCAGCCCTTCCAAGACGTCTTTTTTAAAACCACTTGTTGATATGTAACACAGAGGGGATTGCTTGTATACACCACCCAGGAGACAAGGAGAAAGAGACCTACCCAGGGTGGGCAGGGTTATTCATCACACCTGGCATGGCATCTGGACAGGGTCTATTGGCTGCCAAAGAGAAGCCCGGCAAAAAGTGGAAAACTGAGTCCATTGGGTGCCTGCTTGTCCACAACTCGTGCCAATGATGTTCCACTAAATTGACAGGCTTTCTGGATGAAACGATTGGGTCTTTTGTCATCTGGTTGAGCTCTTTCGTTTGCAAAAGGTAAATACACACTGACCTGAAAGAACAATTGTGCAGAATAAACATGTGATGTCTAGTTTCATTTTGCAAGCGGAATCAGAGGGGGGGAAGAGAGGTAGAGAAAAAGAGAGAGAGAGAGAGAGAGAGGTGGGGAGAGAGAGAGGGGAATGGCACCTGATAGCAACTCTGCCTGGACGCCCCCCCCCCCTCCAGCTGTGCTGTGTTGTGAGCCCAGGTTGCCCTGCCCCAGCAGCTGTGGTTGGGACCCAGGTGCTTATGGAACATGAAAGTGATGCTGTGGTGGATATTGGAACTAATGTCAGGGAAAAAACATCTAAGTTACATTTAAAAGGAATCTACCTTTTTATCTTTTAACCTTAGGCCTTCCCCAGCCATGCAGAAAAATCAATCTTGGCTAATCCACTGACCAAGAGAAAGGAAAAAGAACACACGAGAACCTTGCATTAAACAGCTGCTTGATGCTTAAAGAGATATCCGAGGGAAGGTGACCTGAGAGCTCACCAGCAGGAGCGCAGGCTCAGGAGGATGAATTTGGAACTTCTTATCCACATCCCACAGCCGGTCATTACCCAGCAAGGCAAAGAACACAGTTACCTTACATTAGACATCGAACTTCAAAAATCCTTAAAATTTCCAGAGGAGCCCCTTTGACCTCTTGAGCTTATGATAAGCAGGTAACTTCATGGTGGGCCCTGAGATACTTTCCAGAGAGGCCCACACAGTGCCTCCCATCCCGTTTCCGCAACCATCAACTCTACAGGAATTTCTCTGGAATCTGCTTGATGCTTAAAGAGATATCCAAGGGAAGGGGATCTGAGAGCTCACCAGCCAACACATACTACCTATTGAACATTCCAGAAAGACAAAGCACATGATTAGAGAGTTGGAGCTCACAGACCCACCACACACTCGAGGTAGAGGAAGGACTAAAGATTGAGTTTAACAGGGGGGTTAGAAACCAAGATGGCAGCATAGGTAAACACCTAAACTGCTGCCTCGCACAACAAAATCAAAACTACAACTAAAAGACAAAACAGACATCATCCAGAATCACAGAAAGGCTGGCTGAGTGTAAATTCTACAACTAGAAGGAAAGAGAAAAGCACACTGAGGCTTAAAGGAGCTGCGGAAGGAAGAGGTACAGAGGTGCACGCGGAGAGGGCTGGCAACTGAGTACGCAGCTGGCTTTCTCAATTGGGAGGGAGACAAAAGCTCCTGACTGCTTTGAACTCCAGTTCTGGGTGAGACTCTGGGGACCCAGATTCATACGGGGAGAAATTGGACTGTCTGGCAGCGGATGAAACTCAAGGGTGGCTTTCTCTCAGAGGTGCTTGCAGCATATACCATGGGACACAGAACCAGGGGCCTCTTAGGGCAGGGCTGATGGGAAGCCATCACTGTTTGCTCCGCCCTGAGATCCCACCCCACGAAGCCATTACTGATTGCTCTGTCCTGAGACTCAGCACCATCCAAGCTGAGCACAGAGGCTTTTGCATATGAATGGCCTGGTCCTTTGAATTTTAAACTTACTAACAAACTGCAGCTGAGTCAGTGAGACCCAAAACATCCAAAAGAAGGCCCAAGGCTCCACAGCAGCTTGCAATGCTTCACAACTGGGCCTCATTTGGGCACCTCCAAAACCCAAACAAAGAAGAGGAATCTGCAGATCTCTCCATAGCTCCTGCTGGGTGGCCTCAGGCAGAGGCTAAATTAGCACCTCTTTGGAGATCCAAGAGGCAGTGTACCAAGGGGTCAGAGTGGGACCATGCAGATTACAACTCCTCAGATCCATAAGGGACACACTCAGGGGGCAGACTCAGTGAGCACCAAAGCCCCACTGAAGCAAGTCTTATCTCATAAGGGTGTCTCCAGTACAGAAGTTCTCCCATTGTAGACACAGCTGATCCTCACAGCCAATTGGCCTGGAGGTCAATTCCCACCAGTGATACCAACAACAATCAAGGCTTAACTACAACAGGACTGTGCACAGAGCCCACAAAGGGGTGCACCAAGAGTGTCCACGTCAGGTAACTGGGGAGGCTGAGCCACTGGGCCCTATAGGACACCGTGCACACAAAGCCACTCTATCAACTCAGGGAAGCAGCCAAAATGCAGAGAAAAAGAAATAGGTCACAAATGAAAGAAATGGAGGAAAGCAAATGACTGGATATAGAGTTTAAAACCACGGTTATAAGGTTTTTCAAGAATTTTCTAGAAAAGGCCAATAAATTTAGTGAGACTCTCAAGGATATGAAAAAGGACCAACTAGAAATTAAGCATACACTGACTGAAATAAAAAATATTATACAGAGATCCAACAGTAGACTAGAGGATCACAAGAATCAAGTCAAAGATTTGAAATACAAAAAAGCAAAAAACACCCAACCAGAAAAGCAAAAAGAAAAAAGAATCCAAAAATTTGAAGATAGTGTAAGGAGCCTCTGGGACAACTTCAAGTGTACCAACATCAGAATTATGGGGGTGCCAGAAGAAGAAAGAGAGCAAGATACTGAAAACCTATTTGAAGAAATAATGACTGAAAACTTCCCCCACCTGGTGAAAGAAATAGACTTACAAGTCCAGGAAGCGCAGAGAACCCCAAACAAAAGGAATCCAAAGAGGACCACACCAAGACACATCATAATTAAAATGCCAAGAGCAAAAGACAAAGAGAGAATATTAAAAGCAGCAAGAGAAAAAGTTAGTTACCTACAAGAGAGCACCCATAGGACTGTCAACTGATTTCTCAACAGAAACTATGCAGGCCAGACGGGAGTGGCAAGAAATATTCAAAGTGATGAATAGCAAGAAGCTACAACCAAGATTACTCTACCCAGCAAAGCTATCATTCAGAATTGAAGGTCAGATAAAGAGCTTCACAGATAAGAAAAAGCTAAAGGATTTCATCACCACCAAACCAGTATTATATGAAATGCTGAAAGGTATTCTTTAAGAAGAGGAAGAAGAAAAGGTAAAGATAAAAATTATGAACAACAAATACATATCTATCAACAAGTGAATCTAAAAATCAAGTGAATAAAAAATCTGATGAACAGAATAAACTGGTGAATATAATAGAATCAGGGGCATAGAAAGGGAGTGGACTGACAATTCTCAGGGGGAAATGGGTATGGGGGATGCGGGAAGAGACTGGACAAAAATCATACACTTATGAATGAGGACGGTGGGGGGGGGGCGGGTAAGGGCAGAGGGTAGGGTGTGAACCAGGTAGAGGGGAGCTATGGGGGAAAAAGAGGAACGATTGTAATAATCTGAACAATAAAGATTTATTTTTTTAAAAAAGATTGAGTTTAACCATGTAATCAGTGGTTTGATTAGCCATGCCTTCTTAATGAAACCGGAAATAAAAACTCTGGACACTGATACTCAGAAGTGTCCCTGGTTGGTGAACATACTCAAGTACCTGGATGGTGATGCACCCTGACTCGCTGGGACTAGAAGTTCCTGCACCCAGACCCTCCTAGAACTTGCCCAATATATCTCTTCATCTGGCTGTTTATTTAAATCCTTTATAATAAAATGGTCATTAGGAGAATAGAGCTTTCATGAGTTCTGTGAGTCATTCTAGGAATTGCAGAACCTGAGGAGGTTGTGAGAAACCCTAAATTTACAGTCAACTGGGCAGGAGTGTGGGTAGCTGGTGAATAAAGTAAGAGCAGCCTTGTTGGAGAACTTGACCTTTAACTCACAGGATCTGACCCTACCTCCAGGTATTTTATTGTCATAATTGAACTGAATTTTAGGACACTCAGTTGACGTCAGAATATTGGTGTCTAAACATACTACCTATTGAACATTCTCAAGTAAATTGTGACCTCTGAGACTAGTACCACCTTACATTTTTATAGCAAGAGGAAAATTGGTGTCTAAACATACTAGTTAGTTCCCCTCCTAGAGGCATGCAGTGTTACTAATTACCACTGTCCTACTCTAGCACCCCCAACTCACACCGATATTTGAGCAAATTCAAGATCCAGGCTGAGGCTGGCTCTCCTGCTTCGAGAAGAGGCTGATGGAAAGCAGGGCTCTGAAGTGCACTGTACATAGTGAATAACAAACACCCTTTTAAGATGAGAATTATTAAAGCACCAACATGTTATTATCCAAAATGTCTGAAGTGACTTTCTTTTTCTTTTTGGCCTTTCAGACCATGTTGAAAGCGTTACCTAATGCCCACTCTAACAGATTAGATTCCTCTGAGAGAAAAGAGTCAACATGCATAACACATCACAGCGCCATCCTGCCTCGTTTCCATTTGGGTTCCCAGTTAGACATTCCCTGGTTTAGGAGAAAGAGCATTTGCAAAATGACTCTTGGGGCTTAATTGGCGTTTCTTTCCTTGGCCTGCTGTTATAATGCAGGAGAAGAGGCTGCAAAGCCATTACAAACATTAGCATTGTTCCTAAATACCCACGTCCAAGGTTAGTGAATACAATGGGAGAAGCTCAAAGAGCACCTAGGGAGATTAAAGGAGGTTTCAAAGCAGAACGCCTGATTCTAATGAACTTGAGCTCTGCCTCACAGAAGAAGAATCTAAATACATTAGGGCCAGCAGAGCAGCAGACAGGAGGCAGGTACCTCAATGTGAGAGATGTTGTTCTCAGTAACTTGCAAAATGCTGCAAGTAGATTTGAGTGAGTTTGAAGCCCTGAGTCACTACAGGGTGCTATTTTGATTTTCAAACGGTTGGTGAGAGAGATGGTCCCTGGCAGGGTGTCAGAGCCACACCATACGCACTCCTGCTGCCCTGGTGCCCCTCACAGTCAAGGCCACTGCTTGGTTCCCTTTTCTCACTGTGTAGAGGAATTAACTTGTTTGGAGAAGAGTGTACAATAGGTTAGTACCACATATAAGTAATTTTCAGTGTTGATGTTTTTTTAATTTCAATATAATTGTTATCTAAATGGTCAGCTGCGTAGGGCCAATGTGATCACATTTAAACACTATGCATCAAAAATGGACAAAATATATAAATTTTAAAAGACTCTCAATTTGGGGTCTGAAATTGCAAAGTGGGCACCTTATAAAACATTGATCTTCCTGTTGAGTTTCTAGGTGACAGTGACAGGACTCTGATACCAACTACCTGCAGGGGAGCTGGGCAAAACGTCACAAGTTAAGGACAAAGTCCTCTACACAGCTGCCCTCACCAGACACAGATTCTGAGATCCCTAGGCCTCCCTCACTCCTGACCAACTGGCTACAAATTCCAGGGTTCGCACTATCCCCTTGCGTTCGATCATATGCTAGAACGATGCACGGATCTCAGGAAAGCTCTATTGTTATGCTCACTGTTGTATTATAGCAAAAGGATAGAAGTCAGATCCAGCCCATGTATTCAAATGGGAGACAGCATTGTCTTGGAGGGTCCCAAACATGAAGATTCTTTGTCCTCTCCCTGGAGAGTCAGCATGGGTCACTCTCCCGGCACACTGATGTGTGGCTGTGCACAGATTATTGCACAGCAGGGAAGCTCACCTGAGCAGCTACGTCCATAGTTTTTATTTGGACTTCTTTCCAGAGGCATGACTGATTAAGTTGTCGGCCCCCCTCATGTCTTCCCCCTCTTCCCTCAGGATTGGTCTGATATCAAGATGGCTCAAAGCCCTAAACTTCTAATCACATGGTTGGTCTTTCCAGCATGGCCAGCTCGAATCCTAAATCTTTTCCTTAGCATAAGCTACCTAGTAAAAACAACCTCCCAGGCTTCTATTACAAGGAAAATTCCACGGGCTTAGAGGCTACTTTGAGGACAAAGACCTGCCAAATTATTATGCCAGGACAAGGTGATTGAAGACATTTAAGGGGCAGAGGAATAGGGTACAGTGAAAGCTGATAAAGTAATACAGCAAGAAAAAAACAAATTCTACTTAGATTATGTTATACCATCTTGAGCAAGTCAGTCACCTTGGGTCATAAATTTGTTCTCTTTACTCACAACAATAATTACTGATACCATTGAATCAGTGCTTACTATGCAACAAATGTATGCAGCAAACTTAACCTACTTAATCACATTTATTCTTCACAATAACTTGCAAATTTTTTTATTTTATTATCTCTATTTTGTAAAGGGGGGAGAGGTGACTGAAACCCTCAGAGGTTAAATAACTTGTTTGAATAAGTGGAGGAGTTGGCCCTCAAAACAAACAACAGTGAGAGTCTGTGCTTAACACTACACTGACAATCCCTTCCTTGGCTAACAGGCATATTGGGGAAGTAAATGAGACTGATATGAATGACTGTAATCTGAAAGAGAACCTTATAATTCAAGGTTATAAAATTACCATTATTATTATGTCATGGATTATTACTATTAGCAGTGTTATTTTATTCTTACACTAACACAAATCTGTCTGCTTTTTCTAAAAACGGTTTCTACTTTCTTAGGACTTTCTATTAGAAAGAAAAAACTCAGAGAGAAGGCAGTTCTTTCAAATATATTGAGCAAAATTCCATGGAGTCGCCCAAACGTTTGTTAAGTATAACGCCTGCTGTGTGCCACTGTGCTTGCAACTTCGAAGGGACAGAAAGATGAGTGAGACATAGACTGTCAGTAATACAATAATGCAACAACACAAGGTACTTGTGGCACTTGACATATTGTTTGTCAAGGTACTTGGGGCACTTAACATATTGTTTGTATGTCAAGTGCCCCAAAAGACACAGAACAGAGAGAGAACACATAATCTTCAAGGGATCACAAAGAATTTCATATCCAAACCTTGAAGGATGGATGAAATTTTGAGCGACTTGGAGAAGGGAGTCTGGTAGCAAAATCAAGGATTAATGAGTACATAATGTAGTGGTAACATATTACTGGGATGAGCACAAAATTCAAAATCAAAAGTCTGGCTTAATATTAGCTTTATGTTGGGCAAGGCTCTAGCTCCTCAAGCACCGCATTATCCATTAAAAAAGGAAGGTAGGAAGAGAAGGAAAGGAAGAAAGGGAGGGAGAAAGACCCTAGCTCTGAAGGCTTTTGTTGGGATTAAATAAAAAATATACTGAAAAACATATTCCATGAACTAAAAAAAATATTGAAAAAAAATTTAAGTTTTCTATATTTGTTTGTCTGAATTGCTGGAAATCAGTAGGGCTATGATAGAAAATGTCAATAAAAGAAAGTATTGGAGCCATACTATGCAGGGTGGGAATTTTGGGGCCAGAATTCCAGGGTGAGGAGGCTGAGCTTTGTCCAATGGGAACTAAAGAATTCAGCTCATGTCTTCCTTTGTGTTGCTTTGTCTTGTTGAAGGTAATCATAATAGCACTGATGCCTATTGTTTCAGGTTAGCAGACATTAACTCCCCCCGAAAATTAAATTGTTCGTCTGGAATTTTCAGTGAGTATAAACATGGAATGTGGCCAAAGTTAGTTTCTGAAGATTGTTTGAGCAGGTTTACCTTTTCAGTGGAAACACTTCAGAGATAAACTGAGAAAAGCCTGAAGACAATAACTTGGATTTGGCACAGTCCCATCTAGAAGACAGATTAGGGGTCAGGTGTTCTGTGAAGTCCCTTCTGACCTGAGAACTTGACGCACTTCCATCAGTAAGTTGAACATTTTGAGTAATTCTCTTTCTGCCTCTCAGCTCACCTTACTAGTATACAGTCCCTGGAAGCAGAGACAAGAAGAAAGGTGATTCCTCATTTGGCCAGTTAGAGAGAGGGTAGAAAGAAACAGCTATCGCTTGAAGTATCCAAAGCATGCATGTACAATTAATTTTCAATTAAGTAGAGATTCCAAAGAGATTTAGCTTAAGTAATTCTGACAGTAAAAATTTAATTAAATTGTGTTAATTAACTTATAATTATCTAGGTATGCCTGATAGGATGGAGCTAGAACCTAAATACCTTTATTTTTAACACCTGGATTAACTATTTTAAATTAGTTTATATAAAATATTCAAACATACAAAAAAGTAGAGAGGATAATATGTAATGAATCTTGATATACTCTTTCTTCACCCATACTCAACAAACTTTAAAGATTTTACCATATTGTTACATTGATAATATAGATTTCCATTTGTTTACATCTACTTTTGTATCTTTTCAATATGTATAAAAGTTTTCTAGATATAAATTTTGTTAAGTTTATGCCTAGGTATTTTTTTCTATTTTGTTGTTACTATAAATGGAGTTTTCTCTTTCATTAAAATTTCTAATTAGTTATTGTTTGTATATGGCATGATTATTGATTCCTATCACTTGATTTTTCAACCTGCCATTCTACTAAATTCTATTATAGTTTACTAGAGGCCCGGTGCACAAAATTCGTGCAGGGGGGAGGGGGTGCCCTCAGCCCAGCTCACACCGTCTCAAATCTGGGACCCCTCAAGGGATGTCCGACTGCCCGTTTAGGCCCGATCCCGGTGGTGGGATCAGGCCTAAACGGGCAGTTGGACATCCCTCTCACAATCCAGGACTGCTGGCTCCCACCCATTTGCCTGGCTGCCTGCCTGATTGCCCCTAACCGCTTCTGCCTGCCAGCCTGATCACCCCCTAACCACTCCCCTGCCAGCCTGATTGACACCTAACTGTTCCCCTGCCAGCCTGATTGCCCCTAACTGCCCTCCCCTACCGGCCTGGTCACCCCTAACTGCCCTCCCCAGCAGGCATGGTTGCCCCCAACTGCCCTTCCCTGCAGGCCTGGTCCCCCCCAACTGTCCTCTCCTGGAGGCCTGGTCACCTCCAACTGCCCTCCCCTGCAGGTCTGGTCTCTCCCAACTGTCCTCCCCTGGAGGCCTGGTCCCCCCCAACTGCCCTTTCTTACAGGCCTGGTCCCTCTCAACTGCCTTCCCCTGCTTGCCTGATCACCCACAACTGCCTTCCCCTGCTGGTCATCTTGTGGAGGCCATCTTGTGTCCACATGAGGGCAGTCATCTTTGACCACATGGGGGCGGCCATCTTGTGTGTTGGGTGAAGGCCAATTTACATAGGATAATAGTCTTTTTAATTGGTTCTCTTGTGTTTTCCAAATATATGTCTTCATTATTATTACTTCTAGAAATTCTACAATTTTGTTTTATTTTTTCCCTTTGACCCAAGAGTCTTTAAGAGAGAGTTTTGATAATTTATTACTTTTGGTTTAGTTGCATTTATCAAAAAAAGGGAGTTTACTATTTCTATTTTCTAATTTTAACTGAAGTTTTTCTCTCTTTTCTTTTAACTTTTTATTTTTGTTGAATTTATTGGGTTGACATTAATAAAATTATATAGGTTTCAGGTGTACAATTCTACCACACATCATCTGTATATTGTATGTGTGTTCACCACCCGAAGGCCAGTCTCCTGTCATCACCATTTATCACCCTTTTACCAAACTCTTCCACCTCCCCTCATGTCACTTTACCCCTGGTAATCACCATATGGTTATCTGTGTTTATGAGTTGTTTTTTCCCTTTGCTTAATCACCCAGCCCCCCAATTACCTTCCTCTCTGACACATGTCAGTCTGTTCTCTGTATCTATGAGTCTGTTTCTATTTTGTATGTTAGTTTATTTTGTTCATGAGATTCCACATGTAAGTGAAATAATATGGTATTTATCTTTCTCTGACTGGTTTATTTCACTAAGCATAATACTCTCCAGGTTCATCTTGCTGTTTGTAAAGTTACAATTTCACTTTCTGAATAGATATTAGCAATTATACTCTACTGTGAATTGTACTCTTTAAATTTATAACATGTTCTTCATCTCTTTCTATGTTTTTTGGCATAATATTTATATTTTCTAATATTCAGATTATTTCCTCTGCTTTCTTTTTATTTTCTATTGGCTGATTTATCTTTATGTGTAGTTTTATTAACCTTTCTGATTCACTTTATTTTCTTAGTATGTTTCAGATAACAGCATGGATTTTGCTTTGCTAAGATCAAAATGTTTTTCTTTAAATAGGTGAGTAAAACCCATTTACATTTATTGATATAATCAATATTGTTCCTTGATTCACTCACATTGTTTTATATGCTTTTTCTTTGTTGAAGCATGTTAAATTGTTGATTGTCTATGGTTTAGAAAGTACAAAAATGCGCTTTTCAATCAAATATGTACATATATACATATATCTATGACTTTTTATGTCCATAAACATACACAACATATATACAAAGTCCTTTACTTTGTGATTTGTTTTTTGTTTCTTTTGACATTAGATAGGGTCTCACTTATGCTCTAGTGATTATCATTATTTAATACTTATTCTTTATATAGTAATTTTGGCTAATAATCATTTTTTTCTCTCCTGTCTTCCCCCATCATTCATTTTAAGTCACTGGTATTAATTTAATGATAATTTTTAAACATTAAGAAAGTTCAAGCTTAACTACTTGAATTTTCAGCTTCAATTTGTAGTCTCTTACTCCAACCTAAGGCACAACTGGCAATCTATAAAATTATTCTATTTACTCTCTCCCTTCTACTCACATTTTTGTTAGTTTTATTAGTTGATACTGTTCAAGCATATGTCAACACTATCTCCTTTTTAAACATCTCCAAATTTTAATGTTGTTCTGCAGTTAAATATATTCATCCTTACCTCCAAGAACTTGTGATAAATCCTTTAATTGTAGAATATATGTTCTCTAAAGATCACAGAGTCCAAGACTTCCATTTAATAGGAAAGACAAGGCCCAGAGAGTGAAAACAACTTCCTCAAGGCCAGTTTACAAAACAACAAAGCCAAAGGTGAAATATCACTTTCACAGGATCTTGGTGTTAGAAGGGAATTCAGGGATCATGTGGCCCATCTTCTTACCCTTTGCAGAAGTCCCCAAAAGAGAGGCAGCCAATATTCCCTTGAATACCCTATATGCCTAACTTTAACTATTCCCCTTAGAGTAAACAAAGTCTTTTTATCTTTTTACTTTTTTCGACTTTGAAAAGTATAAGCTGAGACAGACAAGGATGAATGATGCCAGATGCTATTTTTGTTGTTGCTGTTCCCTGTTATTCTCAGTTTAGAAACTGGCTTGGAAGTACCTCTAGGTTAATTCACAGTTTGAGTCGAAAATCATCTTCAAGTTCAACTAGTCTAATGTGATTCATTATTCTCTGTTTATACATGTCTGGCAGCTCGTTCTATCACCAATTATTTGGGAGTTCTTCCTAAAGTGAGATGATGCACATGAGAATATATGTGGAGTATACAGCACTATATAAATGTAAGAAATTATTGTTAGAATTTTTTTATATTGAATCAAATTTCTTTCTCTATAATTTTCAACCATTGTTCTTGGCCTGCCCTCTGAAGCTATGCTGAATCAGTCTCATCACTCTTTTACTTTACAGTTCTTGAAATATTGAAAGACAGCTATTGGACTCATACCTCAAAACAAATACCTGCAGAGAAAGGTTAATTTTAAAGCTTATTCTTATCATTTCTCTTGATAATGCCCAAGTACATCATCATAGGGTGTTTTAAGAGATGGGAACAAGTATGTAACATACTCAACCCTGTTAAACTGTCCTGTGAGCTGGGATTCAGAAATCATACTTCCCACATCCAGAACTGTAGTGAGCATCATGAGGTTAATAAGTGTTACCAAGAAAGATGTCTGTATTTTCACTTTTACTCCCTATTGAATTAACATAAATATAGATTTGTGTATGCTGGCATATATCCACCTACCCACATCCCAGTTAAGAAATAGAACATTTCTATTACCCATGAAGCTGTCTTTGTGCCCATCACCAGTCTCATTCATTTTCCTATTCTCTTAGAGACAACTTCACTGTATTTTCTGTTTATCAATCTCTTGTTTTTATTTATTATTTTGTGACATATATATTTCTAAACAATATATTATTTAGTTTTGCATATTTAAAAATCTTATGTAAATGGAATTCCATTATATGTTTCTGGATCTTGCTTTTTTGTTGTCCCATTTCATATTCCTGAGGTGCATCTATTTGCTATATATTGCTATAGTTCATCTGTTTTCACAGGTGTATAGTATTCCATTTATTCAACAATATATGTTTATTCATTCTATAGTTGATGGATATTTGGGCTGTTTATAATGCATGGCTATCATAGAGTGCTAGTATAAACATTCTTATGCATGTCACCTGGCCTAATACGTACCAGAGTTTCTCTAGGTATCTATCAAGGATGAGTAACTAGATTGACAGGTACGTGCATTTTCAAGTATACTACATAATACCAAGTTTTTTCCAACATATTGGTGCCATTTTTTACTTTCACAGGCTTTATGTAAGAGTTCTGATTAATCCACATCCTTGTCAAATTTTATATGGTCAGGTCTTGATTTTCATCAATATAGTGAATGTGAAATATCTCATTATGGTTTCAATTTGTATTTTCCTACTAAAAAGGTTAATTTTTTTCTAATTTGGTGTTTCTCAGAAGTGATTATTTATTTTTTACTGGATTATTCATCTTTGTCTTCTTATAATTAACTCATTGTTATAGATATTTGTGTTGTTCTTGAGATGTTCTTTATAGATTCTGGATATGAATCCTTTGATCATCATGTTGCATGTCACAAAATTAGTATCTAATTTCCTTAACTTTCTCTATGTTGCTCTTTGAAAAATAAAACTTAATTTTAATCTTTGAAAAATAAAACTTAATTTTCATTGGATGGCCTGTATATGCATAAAATATTTCACCAGTTTGTAGCTTGCCTATTTATTTACATTATAGTTTATTTTGGTGAGCAGATATTTTCAATTTTGACATATGATTTATTACTTTTTAAAAATTGCTGTTTTCAGTGTATACCTAAGAAAACATTTTAACTCTAGGTTGTCAAGATATTCTCCTATATTATTTTTTAAAACTTTATCATTTAAATTTTAGATCTATGAATTAATGGTTTTATATGGCAAGGTTTGAGGTTTATATATTTTTTCCATATAGACATCCAGTTATCCTACCACAATTGTTGAAAAGGCTTTCCTTTTCCATTTTATAGCTTTTGGTGTCTTTGTCAAAAATTAATTGACTCTGTAATTATGGCTTTATTTTTAAATTCTCTATTCTGTCTTGGTAGATTTTACCCAATATGTCTTCAAATATTTTTTCTGCTTCTTTCTCAACCTCTTCTCCTGGCTACCAATTGCACATATATTGGATTGCTTAATATAGGTCTCTAAAGCTTTTAAAAAATTATTCAATAATTTTCTCTTTCTCAGTCCTATAATTTCTGTCGTCCTAGTTTTATGTTAACTGACTCTTCTGCCATCTCCAATTTGCTGTTAAACCCATTCCATGAATTTTTCATTTCAGTTATGGTAGTTTTCAGCTCCAGAATTTCCATTTTGTTCGTTTTCATAGGTTTTAGTTCTCTGATGATAGTTCCCATCTGCTTGTGATGAATATATCTTCCTCTAAATCCATGGACGTGTTCATTGTAGCTGCTTCAGAGTCCCCTCTCCTCATTGCAATATCTGCACCATCTTGGAATTGGGGTTTATTAACTTACTAGAGGCCCAGTGCACAAAATTCATGCATGGGTGGGGTCCCTAGAGGCTGCCAGCTGCTGGCCGGGGCCTCCCTTTCCCCGACTGCCTGCCACTGCCACTGGCCAGGGCCTCCCTTCCTCCTGCAGCCAGCCCTGCCCCCTGGTTGAACTCCCAGTTGAACTCCCGGTTGAGGGGACAATTTGCATATTAGGATTTTATTATATAAGATTTTATTCTTGCTATGGGTCACATTTTTGTGTTTCTTTCACATGTCTATTGAGTATGGATGGATACTGGACATTATACAAGTTGTATAGAGTCTGGATTCTGTTATTTTCCCCTAAAGAATGATTTTTTTTTTAAAACTTAGCTGGACTCAACCTCCAAATTTTGTCTCTCTTGCAATGAACAGAAGCTTAAATCCTCAGTTCTTTCAGCTTCCACTGTTCTTGTTGTTGTGTTTGTTTCTGTCACACCTTCTGCTGGATTCTCCCCTGTGCAAGGAGAGCTGATGGTCATCCAGGACTGCAGTGGATTAGATATGTAGATTTTGGGGTTCACCATTCTGTGGGTCCACCTAGGATTTTCCACCTAATTTTCTACCATTTTTTACTAGTCTCGATTTCTGTTCTCTAAAACATTAAGCCAATAAGGCTGTGGCATTCTACCCAAGCAGCTTTACTGCATTGGGGAGTGCCACAAATGAAATTATCTAAATCACAGTTCATCCTTCAAGGGTTGACTCCTTATAGTTTCTTTCTGTTTTTGGTAACTCCTGTTTTTCAAAAATGTTGGATAATTTAAAAAGTATTTTTCCATACTTTCCAATTGTTATCTGAGGAAAGATTAGTTCAGCCACGCTACTCTACTGCTACTAGAAGCCAGAACAAATAATGTCGTCTTTAAATTACACTTTCCAAATGTTTGCTGCTGGGTATAGAAATGCAATTGACTTTTGCATATTAAATGTATATCCAACATCCTTTTTGACTCTTTTTTTATTCTAATAAATTAGATCACTGTAGGTTTTCTATATATACAATAATATAATCGTGAAAAATCACAGTTTCATTTCTTCCTAATTCTCCTACCTTTTATTGTGTTTTCTTGCCTTTCCATTTTGGCTGGGAGTTTCAGTGCAATGCTTTAGTGTTTTCTTACATTTGTATCCTGGCTAGGAATTTCAGTGGTGAGAATAAACACCCTTGACTTGTCTATTTTATTAAGAATGTTTTTAACATTTCACCACTAAATATCACAGTTGCTTTCAGTGTCTTGTGATTTGTATTTAACTTTAAAGACATTTCCAGCTACTGCAGGAAGTAGCTTAATATAAGATTTGAATACCAGAACAAATTCTCTTTAGAAAAAGGCAAATGTCAAACCACACAATGTTCCATCTTCTAATAACAGTTCAATCCTCTTCTTTTATATCCAGGGAGGTGAGGGGTTTTCACTCCTTATGAGTGGAGTGTAAGTCTCTGTATAAGATGACCATCAGACCCTAGCCAATTTGGCTCAGTGGATAGAGCGTTGGCCTGCAGGCTAAAGAGTTGAAAAGTGTTCTCTTTTTACTAAGTTCTGCAATTCAGGTAAACAGAAAAGTATTTCTTTGAATTTTAGAATTTGGCAGAAAAGAAATGAAAAAAAATTTATGGCTTGGTAATATTTTTATGGGAAGATTTTTACTACAGATTCAATATTTTAACTGTTATAATGTAGTCAGCTTTCTGTGTGCCAGCTCTATCATTATCATTTCTCTCTGCTCTTTTATTTGTAGGTTTTTGGGGGGTTTTTTGGTTGTTCTTTTTCTCTAATTTTTAAGTTGAATGTTCATCTTATTAATTTCTAGCCATTTTCCCTTCTCTAACATAAGTATTTAAGGCTTAAAATGTTCATCTAAGTACTTTTCTAAAAGTTATTTGTATTGTTGATAGTATTACAGATTTTCCCTTCTTTCTCCCCCTTGCCCCCCAACACCCAGTTCCTGCACCGCCTCTAAGTACTTTTTGAAATAAATCCTATAAATATTCCTAGACGCTATGCTCTCTTGGTTTTCCCCTTACCTCACTGATCACTTTCTCCTGGTCACCTTTATTGGTTCCTCTTTTTACCAGTCTCTGAAAGCCATCTGCCCCAGTACTCAGTAGATGGACCTCTTCTGTTCTTTATCTTCACACATTCCCTTGGTAACCTAATGCCGCTACTAACTCCAAAATTTTTACCTTTAGCCTATACCCCTGTCTTGAAATTCAAACGTTTATATACTCTCCTTAATGTCTAATAAAACTTCCCCAAATTAACATACCTATGCTAATGACAGTTCAGATTAGTATTCAAAAAATATTCATTCCACTCCTTTCCCCTGTGAGAGGATATACTGCCCCACCCAATTGTTGTTGGTTGGGCATGGCCACGTGACTTGATTTGTCCAATGGCAGGTGAGCACATGTGATATGAGAAAAGGAGAAAGCAGTGTCTGTGCCATGGGGCATGTTATTTGGGCTTTGCCATTGCCATGGGAAGAACATGCCTTGGATAGCCCACTGGTTCCAAAATACAAGGGGCACATGGAGCAGAGGCTGACCCACAGGCCTGCAGCTCGAAGCAAAGCCATTAATTTCAATCTGCAAGTCCCAATCTGGGGCAGGGCTGTTGGGCTGACCTGCTGGTTGTAAGCAAAATAACAAACGGTTATTATTATTATATGCCAGGAATTTGGGGATGTTTTATGATGCACCAAAAGCTGACTGACACAGAAATTTGTACTTAGAAATGTATGTTTATGTCAGCCAAAACCTACAATATATGGACCTGGCTCAAGGAAACTGTTAAGTGAAGCTGAAGAAATGGGACCAGTGCTACATGGTGGTGAAATATTTGGTAAAACTGTCTCCTGTGATAACCTGGGAGACAGAAAATATACTTAATGTACTGGTCAAGTTGAGTGAATAATTTTGAGGCAAAATGTGGAAATATGAGCTGTCTCCTGCTGGCTGTATTTAATAAGATACCACAAGAGAGGTATGGATTTAGGCAAGAATCACCTTGGGTACAAACAGAATTTAAAAATAGAGAGAGAGAGAGAAAGTTTAAAATATTCCATCACTTACAGGGTTGGAAAAATAACACTTTTTCTCACAAAATCAAAGATTCCAGGAAGAAATAAAAATCTCCCTAACTCCTTGTAGGTCAGTTCCTCATGGCTGCTCCCCATTCCTACCAGCTTCCGAAAGGTTAAGAACTGTTAGCTGGCCTCTATTGCTTTGGGACCCATCGTTGCGACTGCATTAATTAGCCAGGGTTCATGTCAGCCCTCACCTGCAGAAGAGAGCCACCACTGACCTTGTTAGCAATGCTATGCACAGTTCTCATGGCCTTTGTGAATAGAGTGTCCCCTTGGCCCTCTTATGGGCCATAATCTTCTGGGGGATGTCCCGGCCTCTGATAACACATACCTTTCAGCACTGCCCTGAGCCCAAGCCTCCTAAATCATTCCTACACGATCTTTTACAGAAACTCAGGCTTTTCCGTTCCGCTCAGCATAGGCTATTGTTCTCTGCAGGCTTTCAAGACTCACTCTAGCAGTACTGTGTCCCAGACCTTAAAGTCCTTGCCAGGGTATAAAACCACACCCTGAGAGAGTACCCCAAATAAGTGAACACTCCTGATTCATGTTCCAGCCTCTGAACACCTTCAGGATGCATCTCCCTGGGTACTCCTCTGGCATCTACCAGGAAATGTTGGCTAGTTCTTGCATCTCCTATGGGATATAGATGCTTTCCTTCCTTATTAGGCCTAACACTTCCCCAGGTGGGTTGGCTTAGGATTCAACCATAGTAATTGGCCTGGCAACTGGGAAAGGAACATAGGTAGCCCCTGTAGGAGGCACCTGTTTCCTTGTGAAGGAAAGGCCTCTGCAGTGTTATCCAAAACAGAAGTCCTAGCTCTAATTAAGGAGGAGGAGTTAACATCTGTGGGCTCTGAGCGTTCAGGGGAGTCTGCAGTTACAATCCCCATGGCGTCCACCCAGATGTCCTTATAAACATATTTCAGGGTCTGAAGTTTTCCCAACCAGGGTCCTGACCTGAGCTTTGGCTGAGGACTCAGTATTTGAACCCTGGGACCCTAAGTACCAGAACCTGCATTTGCTCCGCAGGTGTATCTAATCCTCCACTGCAGGAGGTAATAACCTTTGTAAGCTACTGGAAATGCTCTCGGGCCAAGAGACCTATGTTTTAGCTCCGTGGTTGGTAAACTGCGGCTCGCGAGTCACATGCGGCTCTTTGGCCCCTTGAGTGTGGTTCTTCCACAAAATACCAGGGCCTGGTAAGTCTGTTTTGAAGAAGTGGCATTAGAAGAAGTTTAAGTTTAAAAAATTTGACTCTCAAAAGAAATTTCAATCGTTATACTGTTGATATTTGGCTCTGTTGACTAATGAGTGTGCCGATCACTGTTTAGCTTTGTTAACTACCCTCAGTTTCTCATTGTCCCTCTGTATGTGGTCAAGACAACTTAGCAATAGCCAGCCAATTCCATTGCCCTGTGTGCATTGTTCCCCTATGCCTTTCCAATGGCTGAGCCACCTCATCAGCAAGGGCATTTCTTTCATAGGGTCTGTTTCCAAAGCCACACCTAGTGACAGTTGAGCAGTTGGACTGCCATTTTTATTGCAAGAACTGACTATGAACCGCATACCACTCTGACTGAGATCCTTTTGGACAGCCATATGGTGATCAGGGATGCAGTTCCCAAACCCCATCCTACCACCTGACTTTTTTTTAATGTTTTTATTTATTTTTAAAATATGTTTTTATTGATTTCAGAGAGGAAGAGAAAGGGAGAGAGATAGAAACATCAATGATGAGAGAGAATCATTGATTGGCTGCCTCCTGCATGCCCCCTACTAGGGATTAAGCCCGCAACCCAGGTATGTGCCCTTGACTGAAATCGAACCTGGGACCCTTCAGTCGGCAGGCTGATGCTCTATCCACTGAGCCAAACCAGCTAGGGCCCACCTGACTTTTTTTTATTAGCACTTCTAGTAATAACTGGGTCTGTCTGGGTTCACACAAAAAACAAACAAACAAACAAACAGAGACCAAGGCAGACATATAAATGCAATATATTTATTTAGGGATAATACCTAGGAAAGATAATGAAGCAAGGAAGCAAGAATAAGCAAGGTGGCCCTCAGACCATGATGCAGATCCATCACCTTGACAGGAGAGAGGGAAGGAAGGGGGATTGGGTAGGAAGAGCCTCAGACTGCAGTGCAGTTCTGAACAGCCCCACGTTAGGCAGAAATAGCTAGAACTTATTGCTGCACCCACACACAGAGTCATGGCTGCAGCAGCTGGAGGAGTGTATGTCCTCAACTGCAACATCACCACGGATCCCAAACACTGCAGCCCCTGGGAGCCTCTCTCCTGATGCAATGTCTGACCAAGTTCACTTCCATAGTTACCTCAACCCTAGCAGAAGAGGTTCAGAATACTATGCAGGTCATACCAATGGAAGAAAACATATTGTCAACCTTGCTACTTTTATTGCAGGTCTACTGTGTGCCAAATAACCTGTTCATTCATGGTGATACAAAAACGACCTCATCACCCACAGTGTCACTCCCACTCTACAGAGGACTCAGACACATACATGTTAGCTATGGCACAATGTTGAGATCAGTATAGTACAGGTATGCATGCAGGCCTCTACGCGCACAAATGAGAGATTCCTTCTGCCTTGGCCAGTCAGGGAAGCATCACAGAAATGGGCCTTTAAGGAAGAGCAGGTGTTGGTAGGCAGGTCGTGGGGCATTCCAGGCAGGTCTTCCAGTACCTAACAGCCCCTGCCAGGGGAGTAGCCCCAATGACTGTACTGAAACAAACTGGGTGTTCCAAGTGGCAAGTGGGAAGTGTTAGGTTGCCAGACACAGAACCGACTCAAGTAAAATAAGGTGGATCCAGAAATCTTGTACCAAAAACAAATATGAAAAATAAATTCACCAGAGTCCCATGAAAATTATAACTGAGTACTAGAAAAAAATCCCAAAGCAGTTTCTCTCTGCATCTCTGCTTTTCTCTATACATCAACTCCGTTTTCTTTTCTCTGAAATCTGAACCAAGCACTTACCACCACCTATGACTGAGACCCAGTCATCTCTATCCCCTAGTCCACAGGAACTTCTCACTTCAACACTCTCCACCCCTATGTCTCTCAGTGTAGTGATGTCTGCAACTTACTTTGACATGCATAAAAGAAATAAGATGTATTAATGGAGCACCAGAAGAATGGCTGGATGGATAGATATGTGTGAAAACAACGTAAAATGTTAATTATAGAATCTAGCGGTGGACTTATAGGTCTCAATGTATATAATTCTTTCAATTTTTCTAAATGTTTGAATTTTTTGCATAATAAAATGATGTAAAAAAATCTCAAAAGAAAGAATCTGATTGACCCAGGTTTTATAAGTCCTAGGCCGGGTAATGAGATGACTGGCTGTTTTCTGGTCAGGAGTTTATATCTGGTTCAGTCAGCCAAGGCCAGGGGGGGCAAGAAGGCACATGAGACAAAAGGCTGCTCCCTCAAGGGGCAGTATGCAAGAATGATGCCATAAAATGTGCCTCCACGCCAGGTTTAATGGAAATAAGGAGACAGTGAACATGGGAGTTAGATTTTTTACCTCCTCAAGATGAGAACATTGCACCTTGGTATAAAACGTTGGGGCCAAGGAGAAAAGGAAAACTATAGACTTACTCTCCAAGTGCTGCTCAGAAAAGGGAGGATCTTCTTCTCCTCCTTTTGCTTACTTCCCCTGCCCATCTCTTCACCACAAACCCCACCACCCAGCGGGAATGCATCCTTAGTCTCAGAAACAGGCATGTTGCTTTTATCTGCCAGGAAGTGGGAAGCCTTGGTTTACTAGTAAGGAGTCCCGTAGGTAAGGAACAGAGATATAAGCAAGGCCAGGGTGAGGAGAGAGAGGGTGGCAGGAGGGGGGATAAAACAATTTCTATCCCGCTGACAAAATATAGATGGTGAACTCCGAAGTTTTCTGCCATAATAAACAACAAGAAGAAGTGCAAGAAGTAGACATATAACTTTATGACCTGTGAAATTGAGTTGCCTCTTACGGATTTTTACCTTTTGGTGGACGATGAGGAACTTTGTCATCTCAGGCACGGATGGGTCATAAAAGCCCCTGGAAGGAGAGGAATCAGGCCTGTCTGATGAGAACCTGGGAGGCCTTGGTTTGCAGTCCAGGGTATATATATCTGAGCTTCTCCCAGTGGAAGTTGTGAGCTCTGTGAATTACAGTGCTTCTCAGCCTCCAGTGTCCGTGTGCACCCGTCATAAACAGCAGTGAAAGGCAAGGCTGCCCCCTTAAATCATCAGCATGGGAGAGAAAACAAGCCCGGACAGAACAGCTGGGCAAGCAAGACAGTGGGGAGCCCCTCAACAGTGGCAGCTGAACTGAGTCTGTTACTGCTTAGGATTTGGGTTCCCACTGAGTGGTGTCTCCTTCACTCACCTCTGACCTGCCATGGGCTATATTTGGTAACACAAGTGGCCAAATGAACACAGTTAACCTTACAAAAAACCATCATGCCATGCCTCCCCCATCTTTTTTCTGGCCTCGCTAGAAATGGGATGAGGTAGAGTAAGATGGGCAGGAAAGATGAGGACCTTGTGTGGTCTTACAAAGGACTTTTGACTTAAATTTTTAAGCTCTGATATATTCAGTTCTACTAGCTTTGTTTCCTAAATATTTTCTTTGTCTCTTCTCCCTCCCTGGCAGCACCGTCCTAGTCTCCCCCTTGGATGGCAGTGGTTGACCAACAATTTTTCCCACCTCTAGTATGGCTTCCTCCAACCCATATTCCAGGAACTGCTAGCAGAAGATTTCTGAAAGAAAGAGCTGATGAAGGCACCTCCCTGGTCAGAGGATTACATTTTTCCTAAAGGTAGAGCTCAAGCCGGTTGACTTAGCATTCATGGTCTCCTGTGACCTTCTCATGGAAACCTCCTGGAATCCTTAGGGTGGGTTCAGTTCCTTTCACCTTTGCTCCCAGAGCCCCCCTGGGCACACCTCAGATATTGCATGATATAACAGGAAGCATTTGTTTTTACATAATATAAGACTGTAACCGTTGTTAAAGGGAAAAATATATTTTCTCTATTATGGTGGGGAAAGCTGACACATGACTAAAAAGACAGATAAAGACAGGTCACGAGCTTGACCTGGACCCCTTTTTAAAAAAACAAACTTTTATTGAATTTATTGGGGTGACATTGGCTAATAAAATTATATATGTTTTTTACCTGGACTCCCTATGGATGGAATTAAAGCCTCCCCACCCCCACCACCCCCATTTCTAACCAGAAAACCAGACTTAGCCTATCAAGATACTACTCCCAGCAGTGAAATTCGGGTGGAATTCAGGTTTCTTGAGGTTTAAAGTACAACAAGAAATGTCTACCTGTATCAGTAGGGAAACCTAATCCAGTCTAGAAAAGGAAGTGATAAATCCAAGGATAAATAGGAGAGAAGGTCAAGACTGTAGGGGCCAGAAGCTGGAACCAAAATCATGAGTCAGGAACAAATGTCACTGGGGGGGGCAACCGTGAGGTGGCCTGAAAACAGGCTCAAAAGCCCAATGGCAGTTCTCTTACATTTAAGTGCAAGTGGGTACCTGGCAGGTAGATGACCAGGGGCAGGTTAAAGAACTATAGCAAAGAATAAAGCATTTTTGGAGAAGCAAAATATTTCAGGGTCTTGTAAAGAGGATTTCACTTTAGCAGAAACAATTTTATCATGAAATCAGTGAAGCTGAAACTTCTGGGCTCTGCATTTGTATGGGTCCCTTTTAAGGCTCTGAATATAACTTTTTATTTGTACATTTAAATTCATTTTCTTATTGTGCCTTCGGGCCCCACAATTTGGGATCACTTCTACATTTTGGCATTGCCAAGCTAACTACTAAAGCTAGCCAAAGGATTCTGTCTCAAGCATATAAGTAGTTACTCTCCATTACAATAAATCCCAAGGTAATAGTCAATAAAGTCTCAACTAAAACTGTCAGACACAAAGGAATGTTTATTCTAAGCAGAGGAAGGAAACAGGAGCAAACCCCCTTTCTAACCACGAACGTTGCCACATATGGGGTAATAGCAATCAAATAGCTCACCAAGTGCATCACTTAGGCATTGGAGCTTATGGAACATGGCTGGAGAAAGTATTTATATAAAAATCAAAGTGATCCAACCAAGAAACTGTGCGTGTGTGTGTGTGGGGCAGGGGAGGGGGGGCGGTACAGGAATAGGGACAAGAAAGTAAAGTAAGGAATAGAAATACAGTGCAAACATATGTAAATAGATGATTCAGAGGGAAAAAGACAAAACAATGAACTACACCTGACAAATACATTTTTCCTTTCCTTCAGTGAAGAGCCGGGTAGAATAAAATCCAGTATCTCAATAGCTCAAAGAGGAGGAAGAACTAAGCTTAATAATCATTTATTAATAAAACAAAGAGCTCTTGCCTATCTGGGCCATTATGATATCAATCCAGGTACCTTAGGCAGTGGCAGACTGGGGAGAGTCCCACTCCAGGCAGGAGTGAGTGTGCGTGTGAGTGTGAGTGTGTGTAAAATCAGGTTGAAATATAATTAGAGCCACATGGCTACTTACCTGTAGGATTTGAGGAACACCAAGGAGAAAATCCAGAGAAAATATACTTTTCGCAATCATCTAGTCACTAGATTCTAGTGGACACCCTGAGATTGCATCGTTAGAGAAGCATACTAGAGGCTAAGCCTATTTTTATGTGGTCTTCCTTCAAATGGCACATGCCCTTGGTAGGTCAGCACAATACATTATTAGCACCCTTTCATAGATTAGGACATCTGAGTATATTCTTTTCTCTTTTTTTTAAAGAAGAAACCACACATCCGGGTTTCATTTAAAGACACGTGGCTTGCTGTCTAAGGGAAGAGGCCTCAAGACATCATTAGTTCCCTCCCCTGCTTGGGACACTGCACTGGACTGACATGCCACTTGTTTTATCCACCCCACTGTCCACAGTTCACACAGGATGTTGCCTTTCTGCCCGCCATATTCACAGGCCTGGTTTCAACAAGAAGTTTCTCGTCTGTGTCTCCACCAGGTTGTCAAGGCCACCCGTTATCTCATTTTGTTCATCCAGCTCATTCCCGGTGTCTTGCTCCATTTGATTTGGTGGCACCTTATGCTAGAAGAAAGGGCACCAAGGCCTGCATTCTGTTCTTGGAGGACTTTCTGATGCTGTTGCTGGATTTCATCAAAACCCAAGTGCCTGGTCTCCTCTGGCTTCTCCAAGAGCCAAGGGTTGGGAACACCCATAGCCCCTCCCAGCATCCGGCGGGACCCTAGCTGCATTTTCACCATTTCTTTCATGCTGGTTTCACGGTTGAAGTTTCTCAGCAACCTCTTGTGCAATTTGGCAAGTAGAACCATAGGTGGAGAACCGGGGGTGGGGGATGGAGGTGGGGGATGGGGGTTGAGGGGTGGCGGGGGGAGGGCAGGGAGAGGGAGGAGGTCCTGGAGCCTGATTAAATTCTTTCAGTGCTTGGAGAGTTAAATGATGCTGAAAACACAGGGAAGCCCAGGAGGAGTTGAAAATTCAAACTGGCTTCTAACGTGCTTGCCTACCTAATACATGAGCACACTCTGCCCACCCATGCTATTGAACACAGTTTAGCTCCCAGAATGCCTCACAGATGTCATGGTTGTAAAAGCGATTTAATCAAACTGGTCCTGGGGCATTCGCAAAACTGGCACCAAGAGAACCCCCAGGCTGCCCGTCTGCCTGGTGACAGGCAGCTGCTACCATCCTGTTTGCGCCCATGAGGAGCTGCTGAAGCGTGTCCCCGCCGCTCTTGGGTTGGCAGCCACTGGAAAATTGACAAAGGAGTGGAAATCAAGAGACAAAGTCTTGTTTTCATTTGAGCATGAGGAGAGCAAATGGAAAATATGAGAAGCAAAAGGGTTTTTATTTGAGATGCTTGATTTTGAGGAGGAGGGAAATATGGGATGTTTTAGTCCCCTTTCCAGCTCAGTGATGGTGAAAATAAAGCTCCAGGATGATCTATAATGTAAAACTTGGGAGATGACTTTGTTTTAGGGGGAGAGAAAAAAACTCAGATTGGGAACTTATGAATGTCAGGCAGTCTCGCAGATTGCTCACAGGAGAGGAAGTCTTGGCAACACAATTGCTCAGTGCTTGATGGGATTAATGGCTGGGGAGGAGGAAGATGTACACTTGTAGACCTGACAGGATCCTTCATCAAACGCTGGACCACCACGTAGAGCAGTGAGCGGAATGGGAGGGGCCCTGTGCTATGGGGAAGAGGAGAGTGAGCACAGCGGGCTATACAACCATCAGCCCTGTGGTTGGGGAAATTGTGGGGATCCTAAACAGAAGAGGATAGGGGGAAGGAGATGAAATATGAGTAGATGCCACTAGAGAAAAAGTAACTGGGTCATGGACGCACAAAGCTGAAAAAGATCTATCTTTACCCAATCTCCTCATTCTACAAGAAAACTAAACTAATGACACTATCAAACAGGGAGAGAGCACCCACTATTATTGATTGAATATGCAATACACATCAATGATGCCCTTTAATCCTCACCATGCTTCTATGAAGTAGGCACTGTTATCAAAATTGTTCAGAAGGGAAGGCTGTAAACTTAGGGGTCTCCATAGCTTGTACTAGTAAAGGCTTATTCAGTTACTAAGTGCAAGGCCCAGGTAGACTCCAACATCTGCATGTCTGTCCTCTATACCTCGAGGTCTTAAGGAGGCTCAGAAACTTGTGCCACAGATATTTGGGGGCTGAGCCTGGCCCAAACTCAAGTCTCCCAATTCCTAATGTTGAGCCCTTAAACCACCAGTGCAGACTGCTCCCTCCTGAGCCTAAATGAACAAAATCTGTTATTTCTCCCAGGTGCTCAGGGCACAGCAAATAGTGCTGCACCTCTCCACTCACTCAAAGCAGCCTGGGAATCTCAGATGGACATTCGCTTGTTCTGATAATAGGAGAGTCCAGCATCTGGGAGAAGGGGCTCTGGTTTATAAAGAGGAGCAGCAATATGTCACTGAACCCTCGAGAAATAGTGTATCTGAGTTCTTGCTTGGAAAAGAGCAGCTAGCTGACTTTTACATTTTCTGGATGAGTGCCTATAAAAATCCTTGGGTTCAGAAAGACCTTGAGAAGTCACTTAGCCCATTGCCCTTCCTCCAGGCAGGATGGCATTTAAACTATCTTTGGAAAGTGATTTGTTTTCCTTTCTTTAAAAAAATAAAAATATCAGCAAGGGCTGCCACAATCCCCTTGTGTCAAAAAGTTCCACTCCTCCTCAGGGTCAGAAGTTCTTCTAAAATATCTAACCCAAGTCTTTAAAAGGAAATACAAACCTATTTCCTATTTTCTGTTTTACTGTGTTTCCCCTCAGGATAAACATTAATTATGTGCACAGCACAGTCCCAGGATTGGAGATGTACCTGGCCTGGGCTCTCCTTGGGATAATGAAGACATTCAGCCATCTCTGAACGTATGGGGGACATGTGGGTGGGATAAAAAGGCTAACTTTTCACAGGAGTCTGAAGTATAATCTACAAATTGAAGTCTTTGACTAGAATCTTCTCATTAACCAAAACCAATGCAGGATAAATCAAGCCTCCTACAGGAGCAAGTTAGCAGGAGAATCCCCAAAATTATGAAAATGAAATTGACAGACGGTGTTAAATAGAAAGATCAAGGTTTGGGGATCAAGTAACCAGAATACTAGAATCCAGTATATAGAGCTCCCTCTTTCAGGCACCAGAAAGCCTGGACGCTAAGTCATTTGCCACAGTGCCATTCGCTGAGTAAGTGGGGAGCCTTGAAGGAGAACTCCTGGAGGCCATAGGAAATCCTGAGCAGCCACACCAGTCCCACACGAGTTCAACTCCCCAGGAACCTGAACGCCCGTTTCCTTCACGTCAGTGCCTTTGTCCTTTGGATGTATTAGATGAACAATGACAAATTTTGGTACTTTGGTGGCCTCCTTTTTTCAGCTTCATGCAGACCCACTTGTCAAATGCTTTATAGCTATCACCTAATCGATCAGCACACAATCCCAAAGATGTCAATCATCTTCATTTAACCAATGAGGAAATGGATTGCAATGAAGGGTGAGTGGTTACACTAAGTCACCTGAGACTGGCAGAAAATGCAGACCTGTATTCCTGAGGTCACGCTCATCAGCACCACGCTGTGGTCTCTTCAGGAAGGACCTGATTCATGTCATTGGGCTTCACCATCTTGAGTCAGTTGCACTCCAGGCCAGCCCAGCAAAGCCTCCCCTCCATTGTCACTCAGCTGACCATTTACAGGCTATCTTTCCAGGTTCTTCTACCAGTGGATAATCACATGCATTATGTATAAGTTTTACTATTTTAGAGCTCACTGGAGAATCATATGTTTAAGATTTGGGTGGAAAATAATGAGGCATCAAAGGGGGAATATCCAGCAGTCGCCTGGTGCAGGAAAGGACCCAGAAAGTAAACTTTCCCTTCCCTTACCCACAGGCACTAGGAACCAGGTCATGATGGGAGGAAGCTTGCTGCTTTTGGGACCCCATACCTTCCTTTCCCAACTTGTCACTTCACCTGGGGCCCGTTGCTGCCGCTGAGGGTGGCCTGCTCATGCCAGAGGCTGGGGAGGAGTCTTGACTGCAGGGTTCTTGCCAGCACAGTCATTTTATTGACAGGAAAGAGCTGGCCCCTTGACCCAACAGGTGCTGCGTGTAAGGTCTGGTAGCAGAATTCCAGAAGCAGGACTTGCAAGACCATCCACCCCTCCTGCTCTCCCTGTAGGGGTTCCAGACAGGGCTGAGGAATGGCCAGGCCAAACATTCACAGGAGCCTCACAGAACAAAGAGAGGTCTGGCCTGGTACTGGAGCCAATAAATTATGCTCAGGAAAAACAAACAAAAACCCAGCACCAACCACCTTCAATTCAAGGACACAGAAGCAGAAGGTGAGGGTACTTTCCTGCAGACATTCAGCAAAGGCGCTAGGACAGGCTCCAGGGTACCAAATTTGAAATTGTTTCACTCTCTTCGTGGCTGAGATTGAATATAAAGCTTTAACTGGAGCCAATGGATTCTTTCTGGGTAAGGATGACAATATCTAAGCAGGCAGAGTAGATAGATCCGTAAGGACATGGCATGCCTGTTTCTGGATCTAAGAAGCATGCAGAATTGGATAAGACTGAACTTGCAACAAGATTAACAACTGCAGCAGGATTACACCCGTCGGTCCTTGAGAGGTAGCAGGACAGAAAGAGCATGATCTTTCCTAGCATCCATATTCCCCTCTGTAGGTTCATAGCTTGTAACCACCTCCTTTCTACCACATGCAGTTATCACTCCTTCATTATCTCTTCTTCTTGCAGAAGAATTAATCTAATTTTTTTACCTTTTCATTAGTTCAAAAATGGTTTGCCTACTGCACGCTCAATTCTAGGGGAATATCCTATCTAATAAAAGAGAAACATGCAAATTGACTGTACTTCTGCTATGCCCACCAGCCAATCAGGAATGACTATGCAAATTAACCCAACGAAGATGGCTACAGCCATGGAGTGAGCAGGATGCTTGAGTTTCCCCGGCAATGGAAGAAGCCAAGCTTCCTGCCCTGGCAAGCCCTGGCCTCCACTCAAGGCTACAAAGTTTCAATTATAGAAGATAGATAAATCCCAACAAAAATGGTGGCAGCCACTGAGCTGGAGAGAGCAGGAGGCTTGAGTTGTCCCTGGTGATGGAGAAGGCCAAGCTTTCCACAGCCCTGGCCTCCACTCAAGGCTACAAAGTTTCAATTATAGAAGATAAATAAATCCCAGATACCAGGGCCTCCGCTTGGGTTGCCAGGGGACGTGGCTGGCCTGCAAATCACCACAGGCCCCTCGCCCAGGCCACCCCACACCCTAAGGGAACCCCCACCCTGATCTGGGACAACCTTCAGGGCAAGCCAGCCGGCCCCCACCCGTGAACCAGGCCTCTATCCTATCTAATAAAAGAGTAATATGCAAATTGACCATCACGCCAACACACAACATGGCTGCCCCATGTGTCAAAGATGGCTGCCCCCATGTGGACACAAGATGGCCACCACAAGATGGCCAGCAGGGGTGGGCAGTAGGGAGGGACCAGGCCTGCAAGGGAGGGCAGTTGTGGGCAATCAGGCCAGCAGGGGAAGGCAGGTGGGAGGGACCAGGTTTGCAAGGGAGGGCAGTTGGTGGTGATCAAGCCTGCAGGGGAGGGCAGTTAGGGGTGACCAGGCTGGCAGGGGAGGGCAGTTAGGGGCAATTGAGCCAGCAGGGGAGCAGTTAGTCATCAATCAGGCTGGCAGGGGAGTGGTTAAGGGGTGATCAGGCTGGAAGGCAGAAGCAGTTAGGGGCGAACAGGAAGGCAGCCAGGCAAGCAGGTGGGAGCCAGCAGCCCTGGATTTCAGAAAGCTTAAATGAGAAGAGATAAATGTGTTGTCAACCCACCATATTTACTCAGAAGTCCACAGGTTTACCTTTCTATCTTGGCTATAGAAATATAGAAATATCTCTGAGAGTGCTTGAGAGTCACATGACTAAACAGGTCAGCCTAACATCCCCAAACTGATGGACTAAAAGAAGACTTAATGGAACTGTAAAAGTTATAATTCTGACTTACAAAAACCCTTTCCAGCAGAGGTAGAATGCAATGCTCTCCTTCTCTTTATTTAAAAGAAAATTTCCCAACTTTACCAAGGATTTTCTCCTATTGATTTGATGTTTGAAGAGCTGCTCAAAACTTCCCTCTTCTTTGTGAAGGGGTAACCCTGTTGCCTACAGAGTAAAGTCCAAACTCTCCGCAATGGTATCCTAAGTCTGCCATGACTTGACTGCAAACAGCATTTGTGCCAATCTCCCTGAAGCATCATCCCTCCAAACATCGACAGTCACATCTGACAGCTCCTACTACGCCAAACACGGTATTACCTTTATGGCTGCTCATACTGTTTCCTCAGCCTGAAATACACTCCGCTCTCTTATCCTCTAAAAACCCACTTATCAATGTTGCTTCTTCTCTGCACCCTTCCTTCATTGTTGGTCAGAACCAATGCTTCATTCCCACCCAGGACTGTAACACATTATCACACCTCTGTTTAGAATGTTTTTATCTTAACTTGGCTTGTTGACTGCCAACATCTATTTCTCATTTTTTTGTTTGAAAGCTTCTTGAATGTAGGTAGGAATTTAATTAGGGATGCACTAAATGAATGTTGTATTAAATCAGTTTTTAAAAGAGACAAGCTTAATTGCAGTGGAAAATGAGCCAAGCATGAGGTACAAGTTGAAAAATATGGAGAGTTCATAGTAGAGAATTTCACTCCATCCAGAAAACAATGACACCAAATTCTACAACAAAATGGTTGGACCTCAATAATTTGACAAATGCCCTCCTCAGCCTTGTCTGCCTAGTGAGAACCCATCTATTCTCCTCGCCACTGAAGCATCAGCTCCCCTGGTGATAGCCCTAGTCAGAAATAGCTGTGCCTCTCTTACATTCCCAAAGCAGTCTGGACAGAATTCCGTTTGAGAAATAATCACTCTGTGTTGTAATGACTTCTATCCCACGGGAATATGGCATTTATTTATTTATTTATTTATTATATTTTTATTGATTTCAGAGAGGAAGGGAGAGGGAGAGAGAGATAGAAACATCAGTGATGAGAGAATCATTGATTGGCTGCCTCCTGCACAACCCCCACTGGGGATCGAGCTCACAACTCAGTCATGTACCCTTGACTGGAATTGAACCTGGGACCCTTCATTCCGCAGGCTGACACTCTATCCACTGAACTGAGTCAAACCAGCTAGGGCTACTTATTTTTTTAGTAGGACCTTATATGCACAGAATTCAATTAAGCAGAATCCTTGATTCACCACTGGATTCTGTGTGGGTCCTCCATTCCATTTACTTATTTATTTATTTATTTATTTTTGTAAACAATGTCCTGTGTGGCTGAGACTGTGCTAAGTTCTGGAATCCAAAGCAAATAAAATATATTTCCTGTCCTCAAAGTACTTAAAGTTCATGTCTTTTCTTCTTTTATCTCCACCACTTAGCTTAGTTCCTGGCACATGGTAAGTGCTTTCTCTAATGAATATATTTCTTCTTCCTGATTCTTAAGTGTTGGGAAGGCCCCAGAATTGAGTTTTTGGAATGCTTATTGTCTCCATCAACACACTTCTGAGGTTATCATCTAGTCCCAAAACCTTAAGTGACATCTTTATATATGTAGTATCAGTCTCAATTCATATGCTGAACTCCAGACCTATACATTCAACTTCCTCCATAAAATCTTTCCCAGAATATATCATAGGCATCTCCTACTTAACAGAGTTCCTGATCCACCTCCTGGCCTGCCTACTGCCAAACCTCAGAGTTCTTTTCTGTACATTGACCTGGTTTCTTACGCTAAATTCCCTACACTCATTCCTGACTCCTCTCTTTTTCTAGCATCCCCATAGTGAATCCATTAGAAATATTATTGGTTTTACCTGATTGTATATTTATTTGTTTGTTCATTGTCTGTGTCTCCCACTAGGAACAAATTCCATGAGCAAAGAAATTTTGTTCATCTTGTTCATTCCAGTATCCCCAGCACTTTGTATATAACAGTTGCTCAATAAATAATCTGTTGCACCAAATTTAAACAAATGCTTGTGAAAGAAAGAACAAATGAGTGCAGGGTATCTCAAACCTGCCCTCTAGATAAATAATAGACAACATCAGTTGCTATGCTTTCACCCAGGGTGAGTCAAAAAAGTTTCTTTTGATAATATTTTAGAACCTAAAGATCAAGCACATATTCCTTCTATAATAAGAAGAAAGTGAGACAAAAGCCGTTTTCTAATTCTTCCATGTTACAAAGAAGTAAACTATGTCAGATGTATTCTGCCCAAAAGGATGGAAGAAGTCATACATGGATAAAACTTCTCTGATTGAATATTCTGATCAAATATTGGCTTCTGCTACAAAATAAAATACTACCTCAACAAACTATGACTTCATTTGTTTTCCAGGAAAAAGAGATGAGAGATTGGAAACCATCAGTCTACCTATACATTTCTTGTTTTATGCAAGTGATAATAAAAGGCCGAAGAATATTAAAAGAGTTATATAGTGGAGCTAGAAAATATTGTAGTTTTTCCTATGAGACTTGAACCAGAATTGGGTTATGTGTAGGGTGGAAAAGGTGAAATGATAACATTAAAACTTGTGCATACCGCCGAAACTGGTTTGGCTCAGTGGATAGAGCGTCGGCCTGCGGACTGAAGGGTCCTGGGTTCGATTCCGGTCAAGGGCATATACCTGGGTTGCGGGCACATCCCTAGTAGGGGGCGTGCAGGAGGCAGCTGATTGATGTTTCTCTCTCATTGATGTTTCTAACTCTCTATCCCTCTTCCTTCTTCTCTGTAAAAAATCAATAAAATAGATTAAAAAAACAACAACAAACAAACAAACAAAAAAAACACTGTGCATACCCAAGTGTACAGATGAAGGACCCACTACAGTTCCTGGAATCTATCCAGGTTATCTTAACTCTTGATCTAAAGAAGTGTTTCTGTTAAATAAAGTTGGTCCCGGAAGCTGGACCAGGATAATGTTTTCATGACCCTACAGTGTTTGTATGAATTTATTGTCCACCCTACCTCACTAGAGAAAAAAGCTTTCAGCCTCTTTGTAGCACTGGTAAGGTAATCTCCCAAAAGGAAGAGAAGAATCATAATTGCACATAAAGATAACGTTGCCATTTTAAGTCTCTACATGGAATAGCATCTGAGACATTTACAGTCTTCCTCTGAGTGATTCAAGAAGCAGGTTTAGCAATAAATGTCAGCTCCTGTTACCTGGAGTGCCATACACAGATCCCATGATGAAGAGTTGAAAGGCATCACATTTCTGGAATGAAGTGAATTCTGCACACAGATGTTAGGTTCCAAAACCAAAGGAAAAATCTAGGAGTTCAACAGGTTCTTTGGGCCCTGCTTTATATTTCAGGTCTTATCTTTAAATTCAAAATGAATACTGCTATCCGAACTACTGGAGACCAATAGAACTTGAGCTAATCGAATTCTCATCTCCCAGAGAGACACATCCCTGGTGCCTGTGACTCTTTGTTAGTCAGGTCCTCTGGGAAGCAGACACCAAGGTAAGATTAAACGTGGTGAAGGAATTTTGCCAGAAAGAAAATAGAAGTGAGCTCAGGGGCCTTGAAGAATCATCAGACCACATGGCAAGCCTGAGCCTTCCTAAGGCAGGAGAGACAAAGGAATTGCCCTAGAACAACATGCAGCCTCGGGAAGGTTCAGTGGGGCCATCATGGAGTCAAGCCAAAATCCAGGCTTGGTCCCCACTTTAATATCCCTGCCAACCTCAGTCACGGGCTGGAAGCCACCTGAATGCAGTGAAGGAGCTCAAAGTCCAGCTGTTGGGATCTTTGGTCAATTCTAATCCCCAGAGTTTAAGGTTTGCAAGGACATTCTCACAGTTGCTACATGAGAATTCCACGGTGTGGGGATAGCACCAATGCAAGGTAGTAAAGGGAGTATTTCCTAAGCATATGACAAATGTAAATTCCCTTTTTTCTGAGCAAAAAACTAAAATCCCAAAGAACTAATTAATGAAAGTTCAGAAGAAGTGGTCTCCCAACTTCTAGTTCTAAAAGATCTATGCTCTCTCCGGGTCAACTCATCCAAGAGCACTAGGTACCACGTAAGGACCATGAAACCTTCAATTGCTAGGCACCATCCTGAACTTTGAACCTGGGGCCCTGAGTACAGTGTCTTCAAATCCTTGAATGTGATAGCAAATGCATTTCCTGAGAGTTTTGGGGTTAATCTAACATTAAAAGGAATGAGATACCACCGTATTTCTATAGGCTGCGAGACCTTGTGCGGTTCTGGCTATTGGAATTGTCCTGCCAATGAGAGCTAAACAGGATTCGGGAGGCACTTGCTCTTGGGATAGGAGAGGTGACTGAAAGAATAGGAAGAAGAATCCCCAACAACCTAGAAAGGGTTTCTTCAGAATGGATTTTCCCAGATTAAGGTAGAGGGGAGGGAAGGAAGTGGCCTGCCCGTTCCACAAACAGCTGGTCTACTTGACTTCTGGCAGACGAGGGATAAGAAACCTGCACATTATTGTTTTATTGCAAGTGGGCATTTCTAGAAGAGAGGGGTTGGGAGAGAATGCATTTCAGTGGAGCAGAGTACTTGTCCTTCTATTTCCTAAGACAAGTTCTAAGAGAAAAAGGAATTGAAAAGTTCTTCTAGGAAGGATATCCACGTGCCTGTGAAGGCTAGTTTGAAGCTGCAAGGGCTGACCAGTTTGAGGCCAGGAGAGACCTAACGAAACGGAGAAATCATAGGACTGAATGGAGGCCAAGTGTGAGGTCTTGATTTCATTTTCCTGGACGGTTCCTCACCCACCCAGCTGGGAGGAAAAGCCAGACAGGGACGGGGAGCTGGAAATAGAGAGGAGACATCACAGCCTCTAGCAACCAATCCTGGGCTGGGGTTTCCTTGCTCCTCCTCCTCAGGTGCCTGGAACCCCATCACAGAGTTAGCCTTTCTGATGGCAATTTCCTAGATGGGTTCTGCCCGGGGCATCAAAGGGTTCCAGCCTCAGCGCCAGGGGAGAACCGGAAAATAGTAAGCAAAGCAGAGACCCAACAATCTCTCAGAGGACAGCAAAGAATAAAGAAGGCAAAGCGGTCCCCGCTCACAGGGGAGAGGAAGGATGGAGATGGCAAATACATCACCTGCTACTGCTGAAAGGTTTACAAAAATCCGGTTGTATTTTTTAATCATCTTGCATTTTATACCTTTAAAGTACAAATATGGATCTCAAACATATCAAGGGAACAAATTAACTTAGAAAAATGGTAATGCTTTCCTAGGTTGCACCTGCCATGAAATTGCTCCAAGTTTGCATTTTCCCCAGGTCTCCCGTGTGTCATTAGCCCAGATTGATTGCCCTCCTCCCCTGCACTGCTCCCCCAGTAGAGGGTTATTGTATGGAAATGAATGGAAGGTTGGGAACATTTTTTTGCAGCTGCAGTAGTTGGAGTCACTTTTGATTAAGCGATAGAAACCCAGCAGATGGGGAGATCTCTGATTTTTAACTGCCTCCTTTATTATCACTGGAGTGGAGCTTAGCACGCATAGCCTCTCTGTGGGCGGATGTTCTACAGCCTTTTGGATGGTGCTGTTTACACTGACTCATCTTGGTGTTTTTCAAATGTTTCCCCACTCGATCTCCCCATTAGTAATCCAACTGGATGTGAAACTTAAAGCCAGTCTATTCATTCCTTATTTTCTGTTTTCCCACCTAGGATCCCCTCTCCACACCCTTACACCATCACTGCTTTTTAGAGATGCGAGAACATGGAAATACTCCCTATCCTCCACCCTTCTACCCTACTTATCTCCCGAGAGCAACTACTGAAGGGGCCTAAACCAGCAATCTGAGCAGTGATGGCCCCAGGGGATTTCAAGGTGCAAATGAAGCCTTGGACGGGCTGCTCAAGGAGCTGACAAGTGAGGGCTGACAGTTTCCTCCCCTCCAGTTCTGTCAGGAGCTTTCAAATGTCCCAGAAAAACCAGGGCTCTTGCAGATTAGGAGTTGATCTGCTTGTCATGCCGGGTCAATGTCAGACCACAGCAATTGAGGGCAACAAGACACGATGGAACAGAAACGTAAAAGACGGTTTAGGTGCAAATTGCCTGCAGAGGGTTGAAGGAGGGGGCGGTGGGGCACAGAACTACGTGACCTTCTCTAGGTCTTTTCTATCTATAAATTCTAAACCTCTGCATCTGTGCCCCACTTTCTACATTCATTCAAGCTTTCAGCTTTTGTTCATTCTCTTCCAGTAAGTATTTACTGAGTGCCCTTCTGCTAGGTGCTAAAGCTAGGTTGGGGGTAGAGGGGGGAGAAGTGAATGAGAATAGTCTTCTAGTTCAGTGGAGAAGACAGATGTGTAAACCAAAAATTACAATATAATGTGTTTAGTATCGGTAAGTGTTCTAGCAGAAATCCATCAAAAATGCTTTGGGAAAACAATGAAATCTGCCTGAATAGGAAAGGGTGGGCCAGGGTGGGAGGTGGGGACCAGAGGAGACTTATTCAAGTGAGGTAACATTGGAAGTGGTTCTGGGGAATCCACCTGCCAGAGAAAAGGTAGAGGAGACGGGATTCTGGGTAGAGGGTCCAGCATGAGCAAAGGTATGAAGGAGAAGAGCGCATGTGCAGAGAAGCAGGTGGATTCTCATGGCTGGAGCAGACCCTGCAGGGAGAAAAGGTGATAGGAGACAAGGCTGGACGAGGAAGTTGGGATTGGATTGTAAGTAAGGTAACAGACATGCTAAGGAATTAGGACTGTATCAGTGACAGAAACTGAGACTCTCTGGAGGTTTTTAAGCACAGGCATTTCATTATTATGCTGTTTTAGGGGGTAGACTGACAGCTGTGTGGAGGAGACACTGATGTGGAGAGACCTCAGAGGCTGAGGCCATTTGGGGGAGGGGGATGAAATGAAAGGGATGGGGGTTTGAGGGAGGACTGGAATTGTTTGTGGGAGAGCCAGTGAAGCCACTAATTCATCCATCCAACCAAAGGCCCTGGCTAGGGCTTCCACCTGTCAGAAAAACATCCCAAGACCCTCTCAAAGCTCAAATGCCGAGGACGTGTTTAAATAAAAAGTTAACTTTAAAAAACTGCCATCTAGTAGTTTAATAAATTCACTGACACATTGAATAACATCTCCTGCCTCCAGCAAGTGAGGTTGGGGTCAGCCTAAAATAGATATTTGCCAATGGTCACGACTGGACTGCTGGCCCCGGGCTTGATTGATGCTTCGAGGACAGCCTCTGAGTAGCCTGCACCATTGACCTCATAACTCTTCTCCTGAATCCTGCGAGAAATTAGCTCCTGCCTTTGAAAAGTGGCATCTGCCTGTAGCTATGTCCCTCTGCTAAACAAGAGCAGGCCCGGTCTGTCTTCCCAGGATTGAGTTGCAGAGAGGCGGCTCTGTGTGGATGCCGAGATGATCCCTGCATTCCCCAAACCTGTTCCACCTCCTCCAGGTGCCCACCCACTTCACTCCTTTATCATCAGCCCAGGTCTTAGGCTCCCACTTTTCACAGTCCCAAACCTGGAGCTAAGCGGCTATTGTTGAGAGCACTGGCTATTATCAGGAAGAGGCAATAGCCAACTGGCCATCACTATCTGAAATTCCTCCTGCTTAAATCAGTCTTGGGATTAACGCTGACAGCTCCAAAATGAAATACTAGAAGCCAATTTCTCTTTCCCCTCATGGACAGCCACCTTCCACCTGGCACGGTAATCCTCAAAGTTCATTTGGAAATCCTGCTCATCTTGGTCCCTTTAATAGCCTTATAGGGGACAAGCCGATTCCCCAGGGCTGGTAATTTATGGTCCCGATAGCATCCTCTTGGAAGAAAATGAGGGAGGGTCCATCTAAGGGCCGCCTCCCACTGAGAGCTTTGTCTGCCATTCCTGACTCTCTTTTCTCTTTTTCTTCCCATCGATCCCTCCCACAAACAGTGAAATACAAAGACTGTGAAACTCCTATGACTGTCTAGCCAGTTATAGGTATTGTTATAAAAAGAAAGTCATGATTATTTCAGTTTCTGAAGTGCCAGGGGTGCTGAGACTGTTTTCAGTTGCTCTACAAGTAAGCTGTTGCCTGCTGCTTTGAAAGAGAGGGACAATGCCAAGTCATGATACTTCAATGCTGGAGAAGCTAGTTCCCATGTAAAAAGCACTATAATTACATCAGTTTGATGAAGTGCTTCACAATTAAAGACCCCATCCCCATGCCAACTTTGAATTCTTTACTTCTACAATATCCTAGCTTACTAAAAGCAGCATGGATTCGGGGTCATCTGACTTGAGGATTCTAAGACTAGAAAGATAATCTCAAGGAGGTTTTCAACACAATATGTCATTAACATGGCTCACCTTTTTGGCTCAGTGTCCCCTCTGAGTATAATTCTGAAGGAAAGAACTCAGCCATGTGTTCCGGGAGCCTTCCATTGATCACCAAAAACAGATTATCTAAACAGCAAGTGCAGACAGTCTGTTTGAAAATGCACAGTGACACTCATCATAGGGACACAGAGAGACCAGGACATGAGTATGGCTTGGTAGACTGCCAAGCTGACAAGGGACAGTAGTTGCAGAGAAGATTCCACATCAGTAAAGCCCAAGGCACAAAGTTGCCAAATCTAACCAATAAGAATGCAAAGCATTTGCTATTCTTCTAAGATCGAGTAACATTGGAGAGCAGTCTATTCCCACTAGGCATCCACATTCTTCCAGACTCAGACATAGAGACATTATATATCAAGCAGTCTCATCTGAGCAAGAAGACCCCTTTAAGGGCCCCCAAGATCTACCTTTAAGGACTCCTTAAAGGAGGTAAGTATAGATTTGTCTGAAAATCTTGGAGGTGGGGGCAGAACTATAGACTCGCCTTTTAAAAAAGTCTCACATATACAGAATCTCTGCTTATATTTTCAAGAGGCTCATAAGATCCCTGAAGCCTTATGCCATGTAGTATAAGCCCCTAGTATAAGCTGTAGCTATAATGCCCATCAGAGAAATGCACCCATTCATGCATTCATTCATTGAAGTTATATTAAATGTTGACAAGATTCCTAGTCCTATGTTGGATGACATCAGAGAACACAAACGGGAAAAAGCCTCTATGAAGTGATAAGTATGAAAATGTCAAGAGGAGGTGTTGGCCAGATCTAACCAGAAATTGCAGTGGGGGACTGGTGACGTCCCTTCCCCAGTGTTCCTTTTACTTAGGGATTCAGAGTAACAGTTATTTACTAACCACCATGGAAGTATTTTGATTTTTCAACATGTGGAACAGACAAGCTAATAATCAACTCTGGACAAAGTTAACTAAGCATGCAGAGCACCACTTGATTAAATGTCGCTTGAGAACTTAAAAGAGCTGAATTCATGGAAACAGAGTAGAAAGTTGATTAGCAGGGGCTAGGAATGGGGGAACTGGAGAGATGTGGGTCGAAGGGTACAAATTTATAGTTAGGAAACAAATAGATTCTGGAGTGCTAGTGCACAGCATTGTGATTCTAGTTAACAATACTGCATTCTATACTTCTAAGACACCAAGAGACCAGACCTTAAATGTTTTCACCACACACACAGAAATGATGTGACATAATGGAGGGGCTAGCTACCTCCACAGTGATAAGCATATTAGAATAAATAAGTGTATGAAATTATCATGTTGTACACCATAAACTTACACAATGTTATATGTCAACTGTATCTCAATTAAAAAAAGAAATAGCACAAAGGATTTCTTAAGGGGGTAATAAAACTTTTGTATCCTGTTTATGGTAGTAGTTTAATACAAATCTATGCATATATTAAAATGCATGAAACTCTATGCTAAAAGAAGAAAAGTCAATTTTACTGTATGGCCATTGAAAAAATTAAATAAAATCACTCACCCCAAAAATGTCACTTGAGAGACACAGTCAATATATATACTATAGCATCTCTTCAGGAAGTGTCAATACATGCTATGGGGTCCCCGCTGGCTGCAGAAGAAGATTGAAGGCAGGATCTATGGTGAAAAGAAACTCACATTGCACTAGAAACCAAAAGATCTGGATTCTGTTCTGATGTGCCCCTTAACTAGCCCTGTGACCTTAGACATCCCTGTTCAAATGTGAGAAGGTACATGAGGACTATGACCATGAGGACTATGAGTTCCAGGCTCAAAAGTATGAACTTCAAAGCCGTGCTGTGGAGGAGGGCAATGCCACCCAAGTATATGGGACAAGAATGACAGAGAGAAGGAAGGCTTCAAATTCCTTTGTAACATATTTCCTGAGCAGGTGTCTGGCTAGAGATCTGTCGTTATTGTCATGTGGCCAACAAGAAAATGTCAACAGCAACATTTAATAGCTTTTGGTAGGAATAATAGAAGAAATATATGCAGAAGGAGAAGTAGTAGTAGTTTGAGTCCTATCTAAGCGACTGCCACCTGCCATTATGCAGAAAAGGAAAACAATGAAGGAAAAATAACAAGACATCATGGAATACAAATCAAAGAGATGGCGATCCATGGGCTTGTATGCAGCCTGGGAAATGAGCACATAGCAGGAAGGAAAATGCATGGCCACATTTCCACAAAGCAACAGCTGCCACAGGTCAGAAGACTGCTGGGCAGATGATAACCACTCATTTTAGTTCTGGATCCAAACAGTACATGGCAGAGCATACTTAATGCCTTGGCACTTGCCTTCTCCTCTCGATAGCCTGGAAGAAAGACATGTGATGTAAATAGCACTGAGTGAATGACAAGGGAGGGACAGTGATGCTTGGGTTTTCATGTTCCCATCTTTCTATAGCTTTGCTGCTGGTGGCCCCCTGCTGGGAATGGTCCCTTCAAAGCTCTCTTCCTCCCTGAAACCTGCCCCAAACGTGCATATTCAGCAACATCAACTTCTGAGCAGTTATAGCACCTAGAGTCCAAATTGGACATCCTGAATACTCTCTTATACAGTTCTTGAGTTTTGTCCCTCTGCTAGTTTGATTCCTCTACTAAACTCTAAAGTCCACAGTGGCACTGGAGGTGATTTTTGTGGTTGTTGATGCTCATTGTTCTTGTTTTTGACAACACTTCTTTGTTTTCTGCTGGGCACATAAATAGGAGGTATTTAATTGAGAGTCATTCAAATTCATTTAAGTGGAATCATGCATTCAACAAGCATTTGTTGAATGCGCCTGATGTTCCAAGTGCTGGGTCAAGGGTAAGTGTAGACAACCTAACACATAGTAGCTGCTCAATAAATCTATGCGCTGATACTGACAAACACCTGGTGCCCAGAAAGTATATGGGACTTCCTTATACAGATTTCCTTGACTAGGTGAGGCATCAGAAAGCAGTAGTTTTTAAAACAGCCTCCACAGGATGTGTTGCTCCACAGAATGTGTAACACCAGAAACCATCCCACTACCTGGAGAAGCAATCAGGATCACATCAAACCCATGTCAGCATCTACAAAACAAGGACAATGTGCTATGAAAAAGAAACAATCAGACAATATTAGAAATTAAAGAATGATATGGTCTCACAAAGTATAAAAATAAAAACCGAAAATAGATGGAAAATATAAGAGAGGCATTCAGTCCAAAAGCTCCAGCAATGACTAAGGAGAATTCCAGAAATTTAGAACTGAGACACAGAGGAGTGGAAATTATCAAGTAAATAACAGACGATTTCCCAGAAATGAACAAACACATTAGCTTCAAAACTGAAGTGCAAACAAAATTCTAAACAGTTTAAGTGTGTGTGTGGGGGGGGGGGGGGAGGGAGAACATGCCTAGACAGACCTTTTTGGAATTTCAAAATACTAAGGCTAAAGAGAAATTAAAATTTTACCTAAAGGACTGGAGAATAAAATAAAACAAGCCATTGATAAAATGACAAGAATCAGACTGGCATCAAACTTCTTATCAGCAACACCAAATGGAGCTTAAAGACAATGGAGCAATATTTAATTCACTCATTTTACGTTATTTTCACACCAAACCTATGAAATCGCTGCTGGGAGACACTTCATCCTCTGATGCTTCCTTCCACGTGGAGTTGCCTCCATGTGGATCACACTCCTAAACTCTCCCGACCCTCTCTCAGGGAGATAGAGTGACTTCTTCTGACCTGCACGTTTAAAAGAAGGAACTGGGCATGTGTAATCCCAGCATCTTCTTCTGCTTCCCTCTTCTTGGGAGCAAACTTCCACAGGAAGCATAACTCTGCTCTGCCTCTACGACTGCAAAGCCACCAGCTCTCTTCCTCACGGATAAGTCCCCTTAGTTTTATGGTTCAGTATTGGGAAGCACTGGGAAGCCAGCTTGTTTACAGGTACCCTGTATTTCATCTCATGGAAGACACCATTAACTGGGAGGCATTGACTAGGAGTTATCTACTAATACATCCTTCACTTACACTATACCATTTTCCTCTTTGCCATAAAGGTACAGCAGTGATTCCAAGTCCCCTTAAAGTATCAAGTCACAAGTACCCTTCCTATAGAACTTCTCACAGCGGGAGAGAAAATCTACCAATTTGCATATTGCTTTGAGGTTTTCTTCCAAGCTGCAGACATCCACTCCGCACATGAAAATGTTTGCATTTTACCTTTCAGATGGTATCAATGGAAGGTTTCGGGCAACAGCCGGGACTTATGTTCCTTCCTTAAATGATCCTTAATAGTTTATTGACAGAAACATCAAGAGGTGCAGTGATCTGCTCTTACCACCAAAAATAATCCAAGTTCATAGGCACCAACAACTATGTCATGACTGCCGCCTGGCCAGCGGCATTTGTAAAAGCCGTTGATTGTGAAATGCACTGTAAACTCAGAGAGGTTAAATGTGAACAGAAAGCACATTTTAGAATCAATGAAATACAGCAGCCTGTTCTTTAGTACCATCTTAATTACTAATAAAGGGGACGTTCAGTTTCTCATCTGCTTTATTATTTTGTCATGTTTTTCCATTTGTTCAAATCTTGGGTAGGAAGGAGGACTACCATTTATTGGGTCTCTTTGAACTCCCACAGTACTAAGTAGTGATACGATTCCCATTTGTAAGTTAAAAAGCAGGTATCAGCAAAATAAAATAACTCAGCGAAGGACTCACAACTCAGGGGCAGAATCAGACTGAATCCTGGTCTACTGGGCTATAGCACTACCTACCAGGCATACCACCTCTGTAAACTTCCTGATGAAAAGAGTATTAAACAGTGGATAGGAATTGACTTGTGAGAAGGGCACACCATAAAAAAGAGGTTCAAAGATGTGAGAGAGCATAGCCCTTCCAGGAACCTCTCAGGGTTTCCTCAGGGCTGGAGGGCAGGTGAGGAAAAGGGATATGATAGTGAAGAGATAGCATTGCTCTTTGCAAGAATAATGAGCAATTTTGTGAAATAGCTTCTTTCTTATTTTTCAGCTTAAATATTGTTACCCCGGGAAACCTTCCCTGCTCTTATAGTCCAGATGAAGAGTCTGCTACAGTAACTTGGACTTCTACCTTAGAGCCAACCACACTTTACTATAAGTACTAGAAGTACTGATTTAACTATCTCTACCACTAACTATAATTAAGCTCTAGGAGAGGAAGATTGAGTCTATCTAGTCATCTTTGTATTCCCAGAACTCAGCATGGGGCCTGGCAAAGACTAGGTGCCCCCACACTGGTTGGCATATGGAGACACAACTCAATTAGTGGTACACAAACACAATGGGGAACCATTGGAGAAATTTAAAGACTGGACCAACATAATCAGTGTTCCATTTTAGAGAGCTGTCTCTGGCTGCAAGGACAAAAATGGACTGAGGGAATAGTGTGAAGACAGGGAGACAGTTAAGAGGCTGCCCCAATGGTCCAGATGTGAGGTTCTATGGCCGGAAGGTGGTAAATAATGAGGTATCATTAGCATTAAGTAATACATAGTTAAATTCATGAGAGACTTGTATGAAAGAGGACCAAAGTAGAAACCTAGGAACACAAACTCACAATTCAGGGGCAACTCAGGAGTCAGCAAGGGAGGCAAAAAAGAGAAATGTCCAGTGAAATATGAAGAAGGGAGAGTTCCATGTCAGAGACCACAGAACAGAATTTGGAGAAGGAAAAGGATGTAATTAACAAGATCAAACTCAGACAAGAGTTGAAGTACAATTTCCAGAGGAGTAGAAATATGGGGTCACTTGTGAACTCGAGAGAGCAGTTTGCATCAGGAGACAGAGGCTCCTTGCAGTGAGCAGAGCTGGAGCTGGGACTGGGTACATGAGATCACATTTGAGGAAGTTAATTTCCTAGGAGCTTCAATGCAAGGCAAGGGAGTCATTAAGTGACAAGGAAGGAAATGTGCAATCCAGGGACAGTGGTGGTTGTTATTGCTTTTATGACTGAGTACAATTGAGTCTGTAAATAAAGTGGAGGTGAGAAGCCATCAGAGAGGGAGAGAGTGAAGATGTTGGGAAGAGGGATGCATATGTGCATTGCGGTCTCCGAGGAACAGCAGAGACTTAGTGTCAATCAAGGCTTTACATGCTGATCTCATGGGAATAAATGCCGATGGAATGTGTTCTACTGGAAGGAAGTCATGATGGATAGAAAGAAGGAAAATGAAAAAAAAGAGGAGAGGAGAGGAGAAGGAAGAGGAAGACAGAGGAGAGGGAAAGGGAGTGAACTTCACTTTTTGTCAATCAGATAAATATTCCACAAGGGGGTGCAAATGAAGGGGTGACAGAGGGACTAGAAGTAATTTCCCCTTATTGCTTCCTCCTGGGATATGCAGAAGAAATCCCACCTCCATTCCTGGAAATAGGATGTAAATACCCTCAGGGTAGTTCCCCCAGCCCTCAACCTAGTTAAGGCCACTGTGGAGAAGGCCAACAGAGAAGTCTGGTGTTGGGTTACTTTTCCAAGACTCAGAACTTGACAGAAAGTAGAGGCTAGAGGCTATCAGGAGGAGGGTACTGCTCCGTTCCCTTGATCAGGCTTGGAGAGAATATCTCCATTTTGAACGTGTGGGCTTGAGAGCAAACCCAGAGTGTCCTATCAAGATCCAAAGATCAGTTCTCATGGCCATCCATAGGCTATGCATAAGGCCTGATTATTGAATAATTTCACATCCCAAACACACAAAACGTTTGTGATTCCCGCACATTTTTGCAAACCATCTGATTTCACCTGGAACTGATTGCAGTCAGGAGGCACATGCTCCAGGTGGGGAGTTCCCCTTGGTTTCACCCTTGGCAGCCCTTCATGACATTCTCTGGCACGTATCTGCATCCTTATGCTGTGAACCTTTTCCCTCTAACCTCTTTCCTGGGCTACTGGAGCCGTTTCCAGCAGCAAATCATTCCTTGAGGCTGCATTACATCTCCTTTTCTTGGGATTTGCTCCATGGGTATAATCGGTTGCATTCAGCTCTCCTCTGTCCATAACGCCATAGATCAGCCGGGCAGAGATGGAGCCCCGGTGAACCAAAACAGGTTTATGGCTTCAGGAAGGCATTAAGATATGCATATTTTATTTTAACATCCTTTGGGCACGGGGGCAGCCAAGGCTTGTGTCTTTCTAAACCTTCTCTGGTTTCACAGTCAATAGCTAAGTAATGCATTGTTGTGTCTAATAAAAACCAGAGGTCACTTATAGGGGCAAACAAGGCTGAAATCTTCCTTTCTCATGGCCCACTTTGAGTGATGGATGAAGCCTGTGCTCCTGTGGCAGAACGCAAACTCAATTAAAATAGTTCCTACACACTGCTGCTAGAATCACTTTTGAATGCTCCCATCCTATAAACATATCATATTAGAATATTAATGTGGAACCTGCTCACTTTATTGCCTCAGTTCCTTCACAGTTCATCGATTAACCAGATGCCAAGCATATATCCCCTTTCCTGTGTGTGTGTGTGTGTGTGTGTGTGTGTGTTTTATCACGGAGGATGCATGATCACTCCCATCCAAAGTTCCTCAGTGAGGTTTCCCTATCAATTGTTTCCTTATGGTTCACAGCATATGGACAGTTTATGCTCTCATCAATCCTCAATGGGCCATTCGTGTGTCCTTGATAATAATAACAGCATTAATGGGTGTGTTCCCATTTCCAAATCTGCCATTATCTTGAGCTAATTTAATTAAGCTGCATTACAGCATTGTACCCCTGCTTCCTATTGTCCGCCATGCTCTCCCACACCCCAGAAGAATGTGTTCCTGAGCCAATGAGGCTCATTTTTCTTCTCTGAGGAACCCGGAGGGTCGTTAAGTAAGAGTTCAAGGGGAGCAGGATTGGCTAATGGGAAGGGGGTTACCAGGAAAGAAGTAGGAAAAAGAATAATGATCACTCTTGTCAAGAGTTCCATGATCTAATAAAATGAGCATAGGCAGAGACTCAAATAACAGCTCTTCCCCCTACCAGTTTTTTGACCTTGGAAAATTCTACTTCTTTTAGTTTTATGTCCTCATCTATAAAAGGGGCTCAAGAGTAGACTCCTTAGATGACTCGTTAGAAAAATCAATAAAATAACGTATGTTTCCCTAACACGTGCTTGGTGCCCCATTAATATTAGTGCCTTCAATGTCTTCCTCTTTCACAATTTGAGTTTCTGCAGTGGATGCTATTAATATATGTTGCGGGTATGCACTGTTTCCAAAGGTGTGTTTCTAAATAAAGGGTGTAAATTAGGTTGCAGAAATGAGTCATTTAAATATAGTGGAAAGTATGGCTGTTTAAAATTCTCCTGTGCCGCATTCTTCTGTGAAGCAAAACTACCTCCCCTTCCCATAACAAGTGTGCATAAAGCAAGAGATTGCTGTACAAGAGAATGTCTATGGCTGAGTGATAGCCTTCCTCTTCCATGTGGTCACTGAAATAACAATAATTATGTCATTATGTCACTGAATAACTGAGAGTTTACTGTGCATACCGTGCTAGTACTTTACAGATATGTCTCACATCCTCTGTGAAACAGATACCATATTATCACCTTCTTATAGGTGAGGAAATTAAGACATAGAAAGGTCAAACAACATGTTCAAGGTCACATGGTGAGTGGCAAGCCCAGATTTAAATATAGGCAGTCTGGCCCAGCCGGTGTGGCTCACTGGTTGAGTGTCAACCCATGAACCAGGAGGTCCCAGTTTGATCCCCTGTCAGGGCACATCCCCAGTAGGGGGCGTGCAGGAGGCAGCTCATCGATGATTCTCTCTCATTGTTGTTGTTTCTAGCTCTCTCTCCCTCTCCCTTCCTTTCTGAAAATCAATAAAAACATATTTTAATCACAGGCAGTCTCTCCTGAGCCACTTCAGGTGAAGAGCACAATCTAATGGAAACCAAAAAGGAATTCTTGAAAAGCCTGCCTTCCATAACCCAATACCTCTTCAGGACCCAAATCATACTCTCAATGTCTCCTTTAAAGCTGCAGTTGCCTCTGGGGCCATGCTGACTCTACCACCTGGCTCCTTGTCCTGCCAGAGGCACAAGATGGGCAGCATTCTGGATCTCTTTTAACTGTGAAGCTCCTTGGGCTCTTTCTAAAGACCCTACATCTCACTCTCTCCATCCACACGTGGACTTACACTGGGCAGGACTTTAAGATCAAGAGAAGGAGAAGGAGAAACATTGAGGGTTCTGGGTGGAGCAGAGAGGAAAGGGTGTAAATGGCTCTAACTACTGTAACCAAGATTAAAGGAGAAGGTGGGACTTTGGTTACTGGTGATCTATGCTGCGCCAAACATCACACTGGGTATTTTTAACAGGATTGAAAAAAGAGGTGCTCGGGCACACAACTTATGAAGACGCTTACTTCCAGGATTGTGCAGGTGCCAACCCTAGTTTTATATTCTCATTTTACTTCAGTATCATGGAAACCTTCGTAGAGCAGTGTGAACAGCTCAACATATTAGCATCCCATCTGAAAAGAGAGATAAGGACTCAACTCCAAAGCCTGGGCCCTACTGCAGACTTACTAAACCTGTCTTGGGTATTGCATGGGAGATGCTTGTCTTCTTTCTGGACTTTAGCCAGGCTTGGAAACCACTGCATGAGACACAGAGGGTCTGCTCTGCATAAAGAAGGAAAGGTTTTGTGCTCAGCGTGCCCTTTTCTGCTGTCAGAGGCCACTGCCTTTCTTCTGCTTACCTTCCATATCTCCCTTCTTTTCCACAAGTCATGCCCATCTCGTATGTGTACATGCACAAGTGTGCCCATAGCACATGCCCACGTGCGCGCGTGTGCTCGCATGCACGCGCACACACACACACATACCCGTAATGCCCATTTCTTTGCTTGCCCAGGTGCCTTCTGCGGCGCTTCTCTCTGGCCCACTCTCCCCAGCTGTGCCCGGTGCAGCAGCTCTTCCTTGATCTCTTTCTCCAGCAACACTGACCTGACCAGCACCTGCTCTCTGCTAATTGGTGAACACCCTTCCAAATAACCATAATAGCTCACATGTAAAGATATGGTCCTGTCTAGTAACATAGCTTAAAAAGGCATTTCCAATGTTATATCTCGTTCAGCATTTCCAGAAGAACTAAACTGTTGTGCAGCGTTATCTACACAAAAGAGAGGACACGCCATCACTGACCAAAGCTATGTAGCAAACTTGCTACCCTTTCCCTAGGGAATGCGTTTCTGTTTTATAAGTGTATCCAACCTCTTTCTTAAAGCAAACAAGCAATTGATAGTGGGTTTGTTTTAAGGAAAGCCTGGTGGAGTGTGGGAGTGTGGTAATTTGGCAGGAGAAAACCATCAGCACTGCCCTGTATGAGAAGCAATATAGTGTAGTGACTAAGAGCACCATGTCTGGGCTTTTGAATGAGAAGGCTTGGGTTCAAGACCCAGTATAGGTGGTCGTGGCTCAGTTACTTAATCTCTCTGACTCCAGCTTCCTTAACTGAAAGTTGAATTATGAGTAAAGTTCACTTAAAGTGCCTAGCACAGCCCAGCCAGTGTGGCTCAGAGGTTGAGCGTCAGACCATGCACCAAGAGGCTTCAATTCCCAGCCTGGGCACATGCCAAGGTTGTGGCGGGATCCCCAGCAGGGGGTGTGCAGGAGGGAGCCAGTCAATATTTCTATCTTTCTCTGCCTCTCCCTTCCTCTATCTCTAAAAAACCAATTAAAAAAAAATAAAATAAAAAATAAAGTGCCTAGCACACAGTAAGCTCACTCTTTTATCATCGTACTAGAGGCCCAGTGCATGAAATTTGTGCATGTGGGGGGGGGGGGGCGGTTGTGTCCCTCAACCCGGCCTGCACCCTCTCCAATATGGGATTTCCCTTTCACAATCCAGGACCACTGGCTCCTAACAGCTCGCCTGCCTGCCTGATTGCCCCTAACCATTTCTGCCTGCCAGCCTGATCACCCCCTAACCTCTCCCCTGCCAGCCTAATCACCCTCAACTGCCCTCCCCTTCAGGCCTGATCTCCCACAACTGCCCTCTCCTGCCACAACCCACCTCCTCTGCTGGGACCCACCTCCTCCTCGAGAGGCGGTGGAGACGCCAGGACCGACCTCCTCCGCACTCAGAGCCGCAGAACCCCCAGGCCTCATCGCATAGAGCAGCCGCCAGGCCCCACCTCCATTGTGCGCATGGCGATCTTGTGATGACCTCGCATGGGAGGACCACCTAGGCTTTTATTATTATAAATTATATAGGCACTGCCTTCCCTTTTGTGAAACTGGTCTTTAGAGACTGGTGTCAGAAAATGAAGGTGAATTTGTTTGTGTTGGTGGGGGTGGGAGATAAGGAGGAGGAAGCAGGGAGCAAAGGGAAGAAGAGCAAAGAGCCCTGGCTCGCCCCCATGGCCCTCTTGTGGTTCTACTGGCCCAGCGAAGCCATTTCCCAGCCCCACCAGAAGGAGCAGAAATTGAAATGTGATCTGGAGAGCTATCCGTTCTGACCATTAGTCAAACACCGGGAACCAGTTAGACTTAATTGTCTTTGAAACATCCAAAGACCAAACATTTTTTTGGAGGTCAGGCTGCATGGCTGGAAAGGAGACAGAAATACCTGGGATGAAACTAAAGGCATAAAAGGTTCATATAGTTGGTCTAAAAATTAGCTTTAGGGGTCTCCTTACGTTGGTTTCTTAATGATGTGAAAAGTAATAATGGTTTTGGCTATAATAAAGATGAATTACTTTTTTTCCCCTAAAAAATAATGAGACATTGGTAAACATTCCAGGTTTATCACTTAATTTATCCCCAGCTCACGGGGAGAGAGAGGGGGGAAGGGGGAGAGAAAGAGAGACCTCCCCCCATCTCACCCCAGCCCCCATTTTTAATATTCCAAGCTATTAGATTTCAATAACCCACTCTCCAGCAACGTGTGTCTCATTTCCCTGGACGGACCAAATAGGCAATAACAGCCTCTCGGTTAGAACACTAATGTTGTAATTTAGAACTTCTGTCAAAATGAAAGATCTTTGCTGGGATCCTCAGAGGGCCCACAGCAACACTTCAACCCAGGCCCGCATAATGAAGTTTTCATTATTAAATAAAGATATTTTAGGAACGTCATAAACCATAAATCCACTCTTCTCTATTGCCCTGGCACCTTGTTGTGTTTATTTCTAGCGAAAGCCCATCCTTACTATTGCTCCTAACTCCTCCAAACTTGGCATTTCTTGCCTTTCAACTCCCTAATTTCACTGTGATGTACTAAAGTTGCTATGGTGATGACCTCAGAGCAACTTCTCCCTTTTGATCCAGAGGCTATAACAGAGGAAGGGGTGTGTGTGGAGGAGGCGAGTCCCTGTTTCCTTTCCTTGGCTGTTCCTTCCTCCCCACCTTCTCTTGCCAACCAGCTAAGAGACTGATTCCAAGCAGCTTTATCTCACCTCAAGGAAATGCTAACAGGCGCCATCAGGTCTGGCTATTCTTAAAAACGATGGCACAGTTTTTAATGTGAATTTAGTGCTGGTTGGAAGCATTAGACTTCAAGTCCCAAGGAAATGACTCACCTGTTTATCCATTTGCCAAATGTTGGGATGCATTTTCTCAAACCCCACCTACCTTAACCTGGCTCTGATACCAACTTCAAGAAAACAGCCTTGCCCTGGCCGGGTAGCTCAGTTGGTTAGTTAGAGCGTTGTCCCTATGTGGGTTTGATCCCGGTCAGGGCACATATGCAAGTCAACCAATGAATGCGTGAATGGGTGGCGCAACAAATCGATGTTTCTTTCTTTCTCTCTTCCCTCTCTGTCCCTCCTCTCTCCCTCTCAGAAAGAGAAGAAGGAAGGAAGGAAGGAAGGAAGGAAGGAAGGAAGGAAGGAAGGAAGGAAGGAAGGAAGGAAGGAAGGAAGGAAGGAAGGAAGGAAGGAAGGAGAGAGGGAAGGAAGGAGGGAGGGAGGGAGGGAGGGAGGGAGGGAGGGAGGGAGGGAGGGAGGGAGGGACCCCCTTACTGGGGCTGCTCATGCCAGCCTCAGGAACCTGCCTCTCTGCTGATTTTCTTTTCCTTTTTTTAAAACTCAGGTCTGCTGATTATCCGAACAGGAGGAAAGAAAGATTGATGATCCTGTTCCCCAAGGCCAAGTGACACTGAGAAAGCTCAGAAGGCAAAGGGAACTCAGTGGACTCTAGGAATAAAGAATTCAGGACATCTGATTTGGGGAGTTTATTTAACCACCCGCTGGTGGAGCACAACCACCAAGCTAGCTGTCTTAAAAATATAGGGGGGATTCCCTGACCGGTTTGGCTCAGTGGATAGAGCAGTGGCCTGCGGACTGAAGGGTCCCATGTTTGATTCCGGTCAAGGGCATGTACCTTGGTTGCAGGCACATCCCCAGTAGGGGGTGTGCAGGAGGCAGCTGATGGATGTTTCTCTCTCATCGATGTTTCTAACTCTCTAACCCTCTCCCTTTCTCTCTGTAAAAAAACAATAAAATATATTTTTAAAAAATATATGGGGGGATGTTCTAGTCTATTACAGTGAAGTGAATTGCACATAACCAAATGTCTCGGTGTGACGTAGGCCCATATCCAAAGGAGATAAAGAACTGCTCATAAAAATGCACAATAGTACGTTTTTAGACAGGAGTATTAACACATAGACAGGGGATTCATTTGTACCTATATTTTTGCTTATACCCACAATCCAAACTGAAGCAAAAAGAAATACTAGATTAATCAAAGAAGCTTTTGTAGATGTATCCAAAGACAAAGATCACGACTATATGGCTCCTAGCCTTCTCTCTGTGTAGCTTCTTCTATCACAGTGAGGTTTGAAGTTGAACAGATTTAGCTATGAGATATAGCACAAAACAAATTTTTAAAAATCACTTTTTCATCTCCACTGCTCCGTGGGCTTCAGAAACAGCTGGTCTCAGCAAAAACAAAACAAACAATAACAACAAAAAAGCACCACCCCTTTCTGAAAACATCTGAGAATCCAAATTATAAATTATACATACATTTTTTAAAGTCCATCTCAGAGCACTCATCAGTCTGGGATATTTGTTGGGGGAAAGGAGACAACAAATCATAGAACCCTATCAGCCCTTGAATTAATTGAAAATAAATTTCCCCTCCCAGCACTAAACAAACGAGGAGTTTTTTGTGTGATAACATGCCCGTCTGTAATAGGTTGCTAAGATTCCACTAATTAAAAAAATCTCATTTGAAGATAGTTAATGGTTTCTACATTTCTACAAAGCACTAGTCAGACTACATTTCCCTGAACTTCAGGGTCTGTGCTGATTACTACTCAATTAGTTTTGATTCAATTCACTGAAGAAAAATGTCCATTTCATTAGTGTGGAGAAATAACCATTGGACACAAAATATATTTCCCAGCATTGCTATGGCAACCGGGGTGACACAGCTGAGCTCAGAATGTTAATGCCTTTTTCTGGTCCTGTGTTTTTAAGTCAGCGTGCAGCCATTGAGCCTTGCTGGGTCTGGGTGGCCGGTGCCACGCTGCTGCTGGGATTGGCAGGCAGAAGACACCGAGGGACTCCCAAGAAGGTTCCTTCCCTGCCACTCACTTCCCCTGCCAGGTCCCTGAGGGCTGGGCATATCAGCAGCAGCATCGATTGCTGCTTTCTTTGTGCATCCCCAGAGACCCCTCTCTATGTGACATACAAGAAAAAGTCCAGCTGGAGAGTGAAAATGCAGCCCATCATTCCCACATGTTTTCTCCATGTTGCCTGTTTTGTAGATGTGTGTGACTGTCGAGCTGATGGACTGACTTGTGAGCTCTTCATTCATACATCCCAGCCAGCCCAGGTTGGCCCACATTGACAGTGAGGTGAGGAGCTGCAAGTTATGGGTGCAATTTGAGTCAACATGGCAGTCAACCTAGAAACTCTGTCCTCTTAAGGGGAAGTTGGTTCTTCCCCACACTCCCCAGAACTGTGTAAGCAAAGGAGGGGAAAGCAGGTTCTGGATTACTGAGTTAAAACAAATGGATTTGGCTGTTTGGGATAGGAGGCAAAAGCACCAATGATACTGGTCTTTAGCCCTAACTGGTTTGGTTCAGTGGATGAGCGTCGGCCTGCGGACTGAAGGGTACCAGGTTTGATTCTGGTCAAGGGCATGTACCTTGGTTGCAGGCACATCCCCAGTAGGAGGTGTGCAGGAGGCAGCTGATCGATGTTTCTAACTCTCTATCCCTCTCCCTTCCTCTCTGTTAAACAATCAATAAAATATATTTTTTTTAAAAAATTACATATGTGGCCATTATTTAAGTGTTAATTAGGGCAGATGACCAAATTAAGGCACAACAAAAATTTCATTCGGGAGACTGAATTTTCCAGGTTAAATGGATAATTGCCTATATTTTTTCTTAAGCAATGTCAGCATGATCTTAGAGAATCAATGAACAACTAACTAATGGCTGTGGACTGTGTTCAAGGCTCCATGCCTCAGGATACAAAGTTTAAAGTCAGGAGATCATCCCCTCAAGGAATAGTTTAATAGGAGCCAGCACATGAGCTGCTAATGAAAGCTACTATTTACTGAGTACTGACCACATGCCTGGGAGTGTACGAAGTGCTTCATAGAAATTATTTCATTTAATCCTCATACTGGCACTATGAGGAAAATGTTAGTCTCATTTTATAACCAAGTACACCAAGGCTCTAAAAGGTATCTGGGGATTCAATTAGTAACTTAATTACAGCAAATAATTAGTAGAACTGGACTTGAACACAAGTCTGACTCCATGATCACTTAGAATCACCAGGCACATCGCCTTTCGTGTACACATGAAGAGCCGAGTGGTAAATATTTGGGGCCCAGTAAGTGTTTCTGTAACTGGACAATCAATGGGTCCCGGCTGCCTGTCACTACCTGAGCCAATACAGCAGAGGTAGGATTAAACCATATGTCAGCGTTTATTCCAGTACTGCCAGCAGTAAGGCAGAGCAGCAGGTCATCCACAAAAATCCTCCCTGCCCCCCACCATAAGCCAGCTGCTTATATTGGGTAGAAGGACAAATATTACATGGCGAAGTAGGCAAAAGGGAAGAGAATGGGTACGTAAAATGGGCAGTTTACAGGCAACGGGGTTATGGGTATGCAAGGGCCCTCAGGTATGCAAAGGGCTGGGGGTTTTCAAAGGGTTGGCGCCTCTGGTTTCTGCAACAAGGTTGTTAATCTTTCCATGATAACAGGCATCTCCCCAAATGTGGAGGATGGGCCGCATTTCCAGGCGAGCTCCCAGGTCCCCGTGCAACTCCCAGACAGGTTAGAATGTGCTTTCTTTAAACAGAGCATGATTAATATTTCTCATAATTACAGCTGGTCCCCAATATTCTATTTCTGCCCCTAACATTTCCACAGTAAATACTGGATTTGTAAGGGAAGCAGCAAAATCCTATTGCGTTTAATTAATTTAGCCTCCCTTTTAAAATCCAACTGCAAAGGAATTGGCAAAACCAGAGTGTCCCATCTCCTCCATTAACCAGATGTTCTAATCCACACATCGCCCTCCCAATCCTGCAGGGCACGGGGAGAGGCAGCATTGCTGGGGTGAGTGCTGCCAAAAGGCAAGGACCAGGCTCGTTCTAATAAAGACCAAGCCCACAGTCGGTGACCTTGTTCAGTCTCCCTGCCCCACCCCCACCCCACCCCTTGAGGACCCTATGCATCTGAGCTTCTTTATTCTGAATCATCACATCACCATTAAACATATTTATGAGGCCCCTTACACAGATTTGCATGAGGAGAAGCCTGCATCTGTGCAGTAGTGTGCAGAAGTGGTGCCTGGAGCTGATAACAGCTCTTTTGCATCGGTATCAGACAAGTATTAGGGGTTAGGTCAATATGCCAAAGGGGGTCCTGGTTCGGGATGGCAAGGTAAGAGGACCTGAGCTCACTTCCTCACCACAAAACACTAAAACAGAACACTGGCTGGTGACACCCAGACTCCATGGAATTGCAATGAGAGAAGGCTCACAAGGAAACAGGTAGGAGAGACTGGGACACAATCTCACCACAAACCCCACCCCCAGAGAGGCCCACCATCTGGAGGAAACGCTAACCCCAAGTTGCTCCTTGAGGAGCGAAGGGTTTAAAACCCCACTTCCAGAGCCTCTGACTTTTAAATCCTGCACCTGAGAAATAAGCCCCCCAGACACACAGCTTAGAAAACCAACTGCAAGAGCCACAGGCTGGAGAACCTGCAGGGACTCACCTCAGCAGGGCGGGGCGGGGGGGGGGGGGGGAGCAGGGAGCACCCACAGTGGGGCCTGACTTGATGTGGGCCAGGCCAGTCTGCGGATCTGCGGAGCATCGATTTATTTTAAGTCTAAGTTTTCCAGAACCACGGTATCTCCTAGATGAGAGCTCTGGACATGTATCTGGACATGCACTGCTCAGGTTTTTGCTGCATCTCTCCATGGCCCGGCTCTGGTGGCCAGTCGGGCTTTCTCTTGCTGGCCCTCAGGACTGTAACCAGCGGAGAACGAATCCTTAAATGGCCACCACTTCCAGGGCACAGCCAGAGGCAGCAGACCCCAGAGCTCAGTCTTTCTGGGAGAGGCCTGTTAGCTTCTGATCATGGCTGCAGCCTGAGGGACAGGCTTCTGGTTAAACACAACTGGGGTCAGACTGGAATCCTTTCCAGAGGCCTCAGAGTGCCCCATGGGGGCGCTATCCCCCCTCAGGTGCTGCACCTGCCCTGCTCCAGTGCTAGTATCTCTCTGAAGGAGTTTTTAGTTTTTAAATTTTATTTTATTGTTGTTGTTATTTTTCAACCACAGTTTACATTCAACACCATGCCACACCAGTTTCAATGAACAGCAAAGTGGCGGGATAACCATGTACTTAGTCCCCCTGCTGCTCCAAGCAGCCACCTGGCCCCAGGCCCCGTGATGTCCACATTACTGACCCTACTGCTCCTACATGCATCTGGTGCACCCGTCTTTGCAGTTGCAGCCCAGGGAACACCCCTTGATTGTCTATCTCTGGTAGATGGAAAGATTTCATTCCTGGGTCCCAGAGGGCTGAAACTATACAAGAGATAGTTCTCAGCAGGCTATCACCCCCACGACACAGACAGCCCAATGAGACACCCCCTAATCTTTCTGTCAAAGAGGCCTCTGTGCTTGCCCTGGAGCTTGGGGTTCCACACACATCTAGAGGCCTACAAATTTCAAATTATATTACAAGGCAAGAGTGATCAAAACACTATAATATTAACATAAGAACAGATAGGTCAATGGAACAGAATGGAGAATCCAGAAATAAAACCATGCCTATATGGCCCTGGCCAGTGTTGCTCAGTGGTTAGAGCATTGGCCTGTGCACAGAAGGGTCATGAGTTTGATTCCAGTCAAGGGCACCTACTTGGATTGCAGGTTCAATCCCTGGCCCTGGTCGGGGCATGTGTGGAAGGCAACCAATCCATGTGTCTCTCTCACATTGATGTTTCTCTCTCTCCCTCTCTCCCTCTCTTCCTTTCTCTCTCCCCCCCTCCCTCCTTCCCTCCTTTCCATTCTCTCTTTAGAAAAATCAAAGGGAAAAATATTTTGGGGAGAAGATTAAAAATATCATGCCTATGTGGTCAATTAATTTATGACAAAGCAACCAAGTGTATACAATGGTGAAGGGACGGTTTCTTCAAAAATGGTGTTGTGAAAACTGGACAGCCACTTTAAAAGAATAAAAGTGGACCACTTTCTTATACCATATACAAAAAGTAACTCAAAGGAGATCAGATTTGAATGCAAGATGTGAAACCAGCAAATTTAAGAAGAAAATATAGGTGATAAGCTCTTCGACATAAGTCCTAGTGATGATTTTTTGCATCTGCCACCAAAAGCAAAGGCGACAAAAATACAAATCAATAAGTGAGAAGATATCAAACTATACAGCTCGGCACAGCAAAGAAACTATCAACAAAATAAAAAGACAACCTAATGAATGGGAGAAAATATTTGCAAATAATATATCTGATGAGAGATTAATATCCAAAATATATAAAGAACTCACAACAGTGAAAAAAAATCAATTTGATTTAAAAATGAGAGGGGGAATCCAAGATGGCGGCATAGGTAAACACCTAAACTGCTGCCTCTGACAACAATTTAAACTGCAACTAAAAGATAAAACGTCTATCACCCAGAACCACGGGAAAGCTGGCTGAGTGGAAGTTCTACAACTAGAAGGAAAGAGAAAAGAGCATTGAGACGTGCACAAGCGCTGAAAAGCTGAGGTACGGAGGCGCGGGATCCGGGCTGGCGGCGGGCGACTGGGTGCGTTGCTTTTTTCAACCCGAAGGGAGACAAGCCCCCGATTATTCTGAAATCCAGTCTCTGGGGAGACGCGGGGGACCCAAACTCCTACGGGGAGAAGCTGGACTCTGTCTGCCAGTGAGGGTGGCTTGCTAGCAGAGCTGCGCGCAGGAATAATTGTCTACGGCACTGGGGCACGGGACTCCAGGACACGGTCTGGACACAGAGCGGGCTTACTAGCAGCCATTGCTGTTTGCCATGCCCTAACCTAGTGACGCCCTGAGACCCCGCCCCACACAACCTACAAACCCACCCAAGCTCCAAGCAGCTCAATTAGCATAAGAAAGCCTGCCCTATTGCAGCTTAACCTAGAAAACTTGCAGCCCCGGTCAGACAGCTCCAAAACCTCCAAACCCCAAGCAAAGAGGAGAAAACTGCAGCTCTCACTGTAGCTCCTGCTGAGTGGCCTCAGACAGTAGCTGACCTGCACCCCATTGGAGATCCAGAAGCCAGTGTACCTAGTGGTCAGTGTGAGACACCAGATTTCAACTCCTCACATCCATAAGTGACACATTCAAGAGGCAGACTCAGTGAGCACCAAAGCCCCACTGAAACAAGTCCTGCCCCATAAGCGCAGCACTTCTTCCATTATAGACACAGGGAGTGCTCACAGCTAATTGGCCTGGAGGTCAATTCCTCCCAGCGTACCAACAGCAATTCAGGCTTAACTGCACCAGGACTTTGCACTCAGCCCACAAAGGGGTGTACCAAGAGCATCCACATCAGGTGATTGGGGAGGCTGAGCTACTGCCCCCTATAGGTCACCTACCACACAAAGCCACTCCATCAACACAGGGAAGAAGCCAAAATGCGGAAACAAAGAAACATGTCACGAATGAAAGAAACGGAAGAAAGCAAACTACTGGATGACATAGAGTTCAGAATCACATTTATAAGGTTACTCAAGAATCTTCTAAAAACTGCCGAGAAACTTGATGACACTTCTGAGGAGCTTAGTGAGACCTTCAAGGACCTTAATGAGAATGCCAAAAAAATGGAAAAGGACCAGTCAGAAATGAAGCATACACTGTCTGAAATAAAGAATATACAGAAACTCAACTGTAGATCAACATACCCCAAGAATCAAACCAAAGATCTGAAATATGTGGAAACAAAAAACATCCAACCAGAAAAACAAAAAGAAAAAAGAATCCAAAAATATGAAGATAATGTAAGGAGCCTCTGGGACAACTTTAAGCGAAACAACATCCGAATTTTTGGGGTGCCAGAAGAAGGGAGAGAGCAAAATATTGAAAACCTATTAGAAGAAATAATGACAGAAAACTTTCCCTACCTGGTGAAAGAAATAGACTTACAAGTTCAGGAAGCGCACAGAACCCCATACAAGAGGAACCCAAAGAGGACCACACCAAGACACATCATAATTAAAATGCCAAGGGCAAAAGACAAAGAGAGAATATTAAAAGCAGCAAGAGAAAAACAGTTAATTACCTACAAGGGAGTACCCATACGACTGTCAGCTGATTTCTCGGCAGATACTATGCAGGCCAGAAGGGAGTGGCAAGAAATATTCAAAGTGATGAACAGCAAGAACCTACAACCAAGATTACTCTACCCAGCAAAGCTATCATTCAGAGTTGAAGGTCAGATAAAGAGCTTCACAGACAAGAAAAAGCTAAAGGAGTACATCGCCACCAAACCAGGATTACATGAAATGCTGAAGGGTATTCTTTAAGAAGAAGAAGAAGAAGAAGAAGAAAAGGGTAAAGATAAAAATTATGAACAACAAAATGACATCAAATACATACCTACCAACAAGTGAATCTAAAAATCAAGTGAATAAAAAATCTGAAGAACAGAATGGACTGGTGAATATAATAGAGTCAGGGACATAGAAAGGGAGTAGACTGATGATTCTCAGGGGAAGCAAGTGTGAGGGTTGCGGGAAGAGATTGGACAAAAATCTTACTCCTATGGATGAAGACAGTGGCGGGGGGTAAGGGCATGGGGTGGGGTGGGGAATCAGGTGGAGGGGAGCTATGCGGGGGAAAAAAGTGGAACACCTGTAATAATCTGAACAATAAAGATTTAATTAAGAAAAAAAAAAATGAGCAGAGGATCTGAATAGACATTTTTCCAAGAAAACATACAGATGGCCAACAAGTACATGAAAAGATGTTCAACATCACCAATCACCAGAGAAATAAATGCAAATCAAAACTTCAAGAGCTATTCATTCTAAAATAAAGGGCATTCCCACTGGGCATAAATCACTAAATTTTTTGAAACTCTGTAATTATCATTATCAACTATCCTTCATGTCCCATATTTATATTGTTCATGTTTTGCAAGCTAGACTTATACTCAAGATGAATACAGAAATATTCTTATACTTTTAGGTCCAATTTGCTTACACACCTCCTTTGTCATTTTCTTAACGATATGGTAAGAATAGTTAAAAATAGCCCTGGCTATTATGGCTCAGGTGGTTGGAGCATGGCCCCATTCACTCAGGGGGTGGCTGGTTTATTCTCCATCAGGCCACATACTTGGGTTGCAGGTTTGATCCTAAGTCGGGGCACAAGCGGGAGGCAGCCAAAGGATGTTTTTCTCTCACATCGATGTTTCTCTCTCTTTCGCTCTCTCTCCTCCCTCCCTCCCTTTCACCTTTCTTCTCTTTAAAAATCAATGAAGACATATATTCCAGTGAGAATTTTAAAAAGAATAGTTAAAAATGGAAATGAAGATTTGTCATATGAGAAACTAAGTCGCCCTAACTGGTTTGGCAGAGTGGATAGAGTGTCGGCCTGCGGACTGAAAGATCCCGGGTTCAATTCCGGTCAAGGGCATGTACCTTGGTTGCGGGCACATCCCCAGTAGGAGGTGTGCAGGAGGCAGAGCTGATTGATGTTTCTCTCTCAGCAATGTTTCTATCTCTCTATCCTTCTCCCTTCCACTCTGTAAAAAATCAATAAAATATATTAAAAAAGAAACCAAGTCCAGCCTGGCCGATGTGGCTCCGTGGCTGAGCATCAACCCATGAACCAAGAGGTCCCCAGTTTGGTCCCTACTCAGGGCTTGATCCCCAGAAGGGGGCATGCGGGAGGCAGCCAATGGATGATGTTTCTCTCTCATGGATGTTTCTATCTCTCTATCCTCTCTCTCTAAAAATCAATAGAAACACATTAAAAAAGAAAAAAAGAAAAATCAAGTCCAATTGAGAAACAGAAAAAACAGAAAAGACCAAAATAAAAAATTGTGACAATAGCAAATACTGGCAAGGATGTGGAGAAACTGGATGCCTCGTCTATTGCTGTAAAATGGGACAGCCATCCTGTAAAACAGTCTGGCGGATTGTTATAAAAAGTAAACATACCAAAAAAAATTACACATACAATTACTATATGACCAGCAATTGCACTCAAGTATTTATCCCAGAGAAATAAAATTTTATGTTCACAAAATAAGTGAAAACCTGTATATGAATGCTTATAATAGCTTTAGAAGTAATAGCTAAAGGCTGGAAACAACCCAGACGCCTTTCAGTGAATGCAAGGTTGAACAAACTTTGGTATTTCCACCCCATGGAACACTATTTAACTATACAAAGGAATGACTTATTGAAACCCACCACCTCGATGGAGCTCCAGGGAATTATGCTGAATTTTCAAAAAGCGGAAAAGGTACCATACAGTATGATTCCATTTGTATAAGATTTTGAAAAGACAAAGCTTAGAAATGAAGAACAGATTAGTGGCTGCCAGGAGTTGGACATGCAACAATATGTGTTGAGTGCTTAATGATGAATGAATGAATGAATGAATGACACTGAATCGAGTGAAGTGGTACAATAGTGACAATATATTAGTTGCCCTGGGTTGTACACAAGTTTGATGTGATTAGGAAACAAATGTTGAAAGTTGAATGAAAATTTTACGTGTTCACTTCTATAGGACCTCAGTACAAGTACTCATAAAAGATAAGGCCATGGAGAACTTCCCCCAAACTTCTGCTACCTACAATAATAATACAAGCAAACCAAACTCTGAGGTTATGAATTAGCAGGAATCAGGCAAGCCTTTATTGGTATAACCATCACAGTGCCAGCTTTACCTCACCTGTTTATCTTACCTCTGCAGGTGAGAGAAGCATTTAAGAAAAGCTAAATTTTCTCTGAATGCGTAACGCCCCATGCCAAGATGTAAATTTTCTTTAGATGGAACCAAGGAGGCAGGGGAATGGGAATTGGAATTGCTCCAATCAATTGAGACCAAATTACAGGCTCTTCTCACTGTCTATCAATGAGTTCATAAAACATCATTTTGTTCATAAAAATTGCTTTTGCTACAATGGGCGTACATGATATTATGAAGATGCATGTCAGATGGAGCCTTGCCATAAGTGAAGCAAGATGTAAGATCAACTGGAGGAGAGTAATAGGCAAAAGCCCTAGCACACATCAAGCAGGCACCGGAGAAAGATTGCACATTTACAGCGAAGTGTGAGAACATTGCCTCCTGGGTATTTAAGAGAGCCCAAGTACTGCCAAGGCAGTAAACAACTGAGCTCAAAAAGAAACCCAGAGCTGAAGGGCGACCAAATGAATAGGGCTGTAACTGGGAATGACTTAATAGATGTTGGGAGACCCTGCTCTCCTGTAGCAATCCTTGCCTCAAAATTATTGCTCACTTGTTCAGTATTCAAACCTGCATCTTGAACACAGACAAGCTGAGAACCACTAGATTCAACAATAGCTAGTCTAAAATTAGCACATTTCTGTTCATTGTCAATTTGGGAAGATAAAACCCATCTTTAAATTTTTATTTTTATTTTTCCAGTCCATAGATGTGAATATTTTTATTTTGTTTTATTTTATTTTTTATCGTTTGAAGTATTACAAATAGTAGTACATACGTCTCCTTTTTTTCCCCCATTGACCTCCCCCCAGCCTCCCCTACCCCCCAGTACATGCCTTCACCTGCCCCCCCCGCCACTCGCCCAGTGTCTTGTATCCATTGGTTATGCTTATATACATGCGTACAAGTCCTTCGGTTGATCATCTTTAAATTGTTAGCCCTTTGTTTACTTACCAACACTGAATAATTACTAAATTTCCACAACTGAAAATAATTCCTAATATTAGGGTGACCACACATCCTGCTTTGCTTGGAACATTCCCAATTTATATTTGTTGTGCCAGATCCTGCACAGCTTAACATGGGCCCTATATTTTCCTTTTTTAACAAAGCATTAAGAGAAACTAAGATGAGTTTCGGTGTTTCTGGTTTGTACCCCTAGCATCTGCCAGGGTCTTGTCTAAGAGTATGTAAAATATCTGATTAATTGTGGTTAAATCTGAAAGATGGCAGGTAATAATCCAACCTACTTTTCCTTCCCCTTTTGAGAAATATGCTACTAACACCTTCCTTTCAAGGACAGCATGCACTCACTGATAAAAAGAAGTGGGTTCAGATTAGGTGGGTAAGGACAAATAATTATTCCTGTCTGGCTGTGATGGGAGAAGTATTCAGTGTTGCTGTCCCTGCTGGCCAGTCAGTGTATCAGCAGCCAGTTGTGCTGTGACCAGGATGATGGAAGTTGCATGAAGCTATCAGGGTAAGTGGAAATCATCAAGAATTATGGGTTTGAAATATGTGAAGAAAATACAGACTTGACTGTCCTACCATAAGCCAAAGAGAGAAGAGTCTGAATGCATTTGTTCAGAGGTTTTTATTATGTACTAGAGGCCTGGTGCATGAAATTCATGCAAGGGAGGGGGGAATGTCCCTCAGCCCAGCCTGCACCCTCTCCAATCTGGGACCCCTTGAGGGATGTCCGACTGCCCATTTAGGTCCAATCCTGAGTAGTCGGATATCCCTCTCACAATCCAGGACTGCTGGCTCCCAACTGCTCGCCTGCCTGCCTTCCTGATTGCCCCTAACCACTTCTGCCTGCCAGCCTGATCACCCCTTAACCATACCCCTGCCAGCCTGATTGACCCTAACTGCCCTCCCCTGCAGGCCTGGTCACCCCTAACTGTGCTCCCATACAGGCCTGATCCCCCCACCCCACAACTGCTCTCCCCTGCAGGCCTAGGTCCCCTCCAACTGCCCTTCTCTGCAGGCCTGATCCCTCCCAACTGCCCTCCCCTGCTGGCCTGATCCCTCCCAAATGCCCACCCCCCCTGCTGGCCATCTTGTGGTGGCCATCTTGTGGTGGCCATCTTGTGTCCACATGGGAGCAGCCATCTTTGACCACATGGGGGCAGCCATCCTGTGTGTTGGAGTGACGGTCAATTTGCATATTACTCTTTTATTAGATAGGCTAGAGGCCTGGTGCATGGATGGGGGCCACCTGGTTTGCCCTGAAGGGTGTCCTGGATCAGGGTGGGGGTTCCCTTGGGGCATGGGGCGGCCTGGGCGAGGGGCCTGTGGTGGTTTGCAGGCCGGCCACACCCCCCAGTGACCCAAGCAGAGGCCCTGGTATCTGGGATTTATTTGTCTTCTATAATTGAAACATTGTAGCCTTGAGTGGAGCCAAGCCTCCTGCTTGCTCTGTGGCTGCAGCCATTTTTGTTGGGATTTATTTATCTTCTATAATTGAAATTTTGTAGCCTTCAGCAGAGGCCTGGGCCAGCCTGGCTTCCTCCATTGCCAGGAAAACCCAAGCCTCCTGATCTCTCCGTGGCCACAGCCATCTTGCTTCGGTTAATTTGCATACTTGCTCCTGATTGGCTGGTGAGCGTGGCTTGTGGGTATAGCAGCAGTATGGCCAACTTGCATATTACTCTTTTATTAGATAGGATTGTATGATGTAAATCTACCATTACATATTTATTGTTTAGACTTTGTTTTGTGTTGTCCCTTTCAAAGCAATTATCTCAAAAAAGTACACATTTAATGAAATATTAACTACTAATATTTTGTTTCTTAAGAAACTCAGTGATGCAGATTTAAATTGCACACCTTTTTGGTTTATACCTACCATCTACCTGATACCACCAGAAAATACAAATATTCTAAAGCGTTAGCATCTACTTCCAAGTCAGTGTTTAAGAAGACTGTTCCCAAAGATGTCAATTTAACAAGTTCAGCTGCAGAAGTTTCATTGACAACACTGGAAAGCATGACTTTTTATTAGGATCAAATGAGTATTTTTCTAAATTAATTTCACTCTTCATTCCAAGTTTTTCCTGTGTATGTGTGAAATGATAGCTATTAAAAGTATTGGCTCCAGTAGCTACAGAACTTCATTCAGAGTTAGATGATGTCAGTTTTGCATTAGTTTAATAAGATTCTTCAAATAGAAAAATCAATTAATTCCAAGAGTGTATTTTATTTATATCCAATTTATGAATTCAAACTCAAACTTTGAGAAGTTCATTCCATCTTGGTAAAGTATTTAACATCATTGTAAATGCTATTATATATCTGGATTTAAAAGCTCAACCTTGAAGATAAAGTTATTTGCTGTATTTGCAGAGATAATATGATCCAAATTTTGGTATAGCTCAATGGTGTAGCAAAAATAATATTCTAATTAAATTAAGAAACCTGTTAGAGCACAACTCTGGTTGGAATCGGCTGTAAGTGCACATACTATTCATGAATATGTCCAAACAAGCTTTCATAGTTTACCTGTCAAAATAGAAGATGTACAAGGATTGGGGGTAGCAGGTTTACAGTGAGTATGAAAAACACAGTTTATTCTTGTATTAACATTTATTAATTATGGCATTATTTTCCATACAAACAACTGTAAATCTACTTTTGCCCCCTCCTATGTTTGAAGTCAGATAAATTATAAACTCTTCTGATGAAATTCATGTTAGATTTATTTTAAAATGTTTCAATACGGCCGTGCATGCTTATTCTCTTTGCTGTCTGTCATGAGCAGATTTTAGAAATGTTTAAAATGTTTTGCTTATCAGATTTTAATGAACTGAACATTAACTGAAGTACAAATAGTTCTGAGTTTTTCACTAGATGCACCAAGGACCTTGGAGATTTATTGAATTAGTCAATATATACCTGGCACTGCAAAATCACTGAGAAACTATTTTTTCTGTATATATTTACTTTAAATAGTGTTACTATTCTATGAGACAAAAATGCACAAATATAATAAAGAAGCAATGTGTAAAATAAATAGAAACATTCAGTCAAAATGTAGTAGTATGCTAGCTTAAGCACACATTTTCTATTGCTAGTTGGTACATGGTTTTATTTTTGTTTCGTTTTCTATTGAATTTATTGGAGTGACACTGGTTAACAAAATTATAAAAGTATCTTGGTTTCAGGTGTACAATTCTATAACACATCATCTGTATATTGTATTGTGTGTTCACCATGTTTGGATTTTTTAAAGAACTACTCTGTAGATCATTCTACAATGGTATTGAACCTTATTGTAAAGTAGTCCTCAAAATCAAGGTTGCATTTTATTTGAAAGAAATTGCAAATCTTTAATCAAAATATTCAACTAATGGAATACCAAACAACTTCAGCTTTTGAAATGGTTAGCAGCAAATTGTAATTACTGAAAGAAAACCTTGAAACCTGAAAGATGATGAAATGTAATCCCATAAAAGCAAAGGAAAAAAAGAATAAACTAAATGATAAGAGCTGAACAGCATAAAATATTTAACTTCGAAATTCTATAATTATACTTTGGAATATCTTTACCTTTGGAGAAAATCTTTTAATGAAGCACTTAAAAAATTTTTTTGAGCAAACTTATATTCTGTACTGGAATGGACCTATATTGAGATAGCCCTCAAATGTTGCAGATACTTTATTTATGAGTTTTGTTTTGTGAAATTATTTTTTTAGGATATGAAGGCTAAAAGACAGTACATGTGAAAATATCTGGCATAAAATATTTATACATTTACATATTAAAAATTAAATGAGCCCTAGCTGGTTTGACTCAGTGGATAAAACATTGGCCTGCGGAATGAAGAGTCCCAAGTTCAATTCCAGTCAAGGGCACATGCCTTGGTTGCGGGCTCCATCCCCAGTAAGGGGCATGCAGGAGGCAACCAATCAATGATTCTCTCATCGTTGATGTTTCTATCTCTCTCTCCCTCTCCCTTTCTCTCTGAAATCAATAAAAAAATTTTTTTTTAATTAAGTGAAAAATGTCTTCCACTCAGCAAAATTCAACCAGATACCTCAATACCTAAGGTATTTCCTCAACTAAAAATGGTACTGTCCCCTGGCCAGTGTGGCTCAGTGGTTAAGCATCCAACCCATGAACCAAGAGGTCACAATTTGATTCCTGGTCAGGGCACCTGCTTGGGTTGTGGGCTTGATTCCCCAGTGGGGGTCATGGAAGAAGCAGCCTACCTATGATTCTCTCTCAAGATTGATGTTTCTAACTCTCTCCCTCACTCCCTCTCTCTCAAATCAATAAAAACATTTTTTTAAAAAAATAGTACTATCACTGTAAGTATCCACTTCATAAAAATGTACATCCTGGAACCATGCAGATTTTTGTAAAAATGAATGTATTTTTTAATGGACTCAGTTTTAGACTATAGAAATGTCCTCATGGAACTGATATTAGATAATAAAGAAATTTCACAATTAATGTTGAGTCCTCAAAATTAATTTCACAACTGCCCTGTGCAATGGGTGAAGTGGGTGTTATTTGTGACCTGCTGGGTCTCTAAAATATTGCAAAAATTTCTAATTTGTGCAATTTCATTCAGCAAAGTATATCAATGACAGAACTAATATATCCATCTGAACGTGTATTTTTAAATTCCAGATTCCCTTCTGTTCTCAACATTGTGACAATCATATTATTTTATTCATCAAATTTCCTAACAGTAAAATACACACACACATCATCACCATCTTACTCCATCCTCTTCCTCACCCCCTAGCAGTGCATAAGAAGAATTATCACTATTGAGTGTTATGTGCTTAATCATGTGCTGGATACCTGAGCCCTATTTTATATTATTTCTGATCTTTCCAATAAGCTCAGGAAATAAATACCGCTATCTTTGATTTACAGATGAGAAAATTCAAGAGATGATTTTCCCCAAGATTGCAGGGCTAGTTGGTAGCTACACTCAGGTACAAATGCACGCCTGTCTGTTTTCCTCTCTCTATCATGACACTAGCAGAGTTTCCTTATCTCATTTCTCTTCTGCCTTTGACTTCTCCACAGCTCATCGAAGTTATACACAGGTTTGATTATACAGCTACTCTTACAACGTCTTAATAGATCACCTCGGCTTTTAGGATAAAATATGCAAACCCCAGTGTGAAATACAGGGTCCTTCTTGACAGTCCCCAGGCTCCTTTGCCAAACTCTCCCAGGCTACCATTCCCCACCAAGCATTTATTCCCACAACACAGCAGGCTTTAGCATGGCTGTTTGTGCACACACTTCATCTCTGCCCTAGTCCTATTCTCTCTCTAGCAAAACCCCAATCTTCCCTTCATAGCTAACTCAAAGGGCTCCTTCTAGCTTCTTCAGAGTTAGTTCCCTTCCAGGGATCCATGTTTCATGCGTTAATCAGAGTCACTTGTCACATGGGTTTGCCCACTTGTCTCCCTGCCCTCTTGCCCCAGCTACACTATGGGCTCCTTGAGGACAGAACCAAGTTCTTCACCTGTCTCCCGGGACCATAGCACCGGGCCTGTCACAGAGTAGGGTTCCAAAAATTATAAATTAACAATTTATGACTCGTTCTCCTTCATGCTCCTCCCTCGTGGACTCAAACACAACAAGGCAGGAAGGTAAACCGAGTGAAAGCATGGCCAGAGGAGCTCCCGAAACAGAGAGCTCCAAGGTGGCCGACACAGCCAACCCTGCAGCATGACCCGGTAGAAATGTTAATTCTCACATTGTCTTGATGTGACTTGATCATGCAATAATTGACGAACTGATTGCATAATGTAAAACAGCCTGGCTATGAATAGGCCACGCTCCAAGATGAAACAAAAATGAGAGCGTGTCTACATAATCAGTGTAAATGCAAGCAGAGTATTAAGCAGTCCTTTTTATTCTTGAGCTGAAATGAGAACTATCCCCCAAAGCAATTTCTCTCTCTCTCTCTCTCTCTCTCTCTCTCTCTCTCTCTCTCTCTCTCTCTCTCTCTCTCCCCGCTCTGTCGTTAATAAGCTTTGAGCAATTTGGAGGAAAGGTGTGATACTGCTTTCATAGATAAATAATAACCCCCAAAATAATAATGTTAATGTGATTATACCTCACTGACTAAAGGGAATTAAAGGTGGATGTTTTTTATTAGTTTACTGATCTTGGGCACTCAACTCCTCATAACTGCTCAATATATCATGCTAGTTAATCATTCTTGTCATTATCTTTAATGTCTTATTTAGAGGGCTTCATTCATCTGATTTTTATCTGTTTCATTGGAAGCAGTTTTAATCTCATTTCAGCAGCGCTGATAAGCCTGTTAGTTTGCACAAATTGGTTTTGGTGACAATGTGTAGATAGCAATAATGTGCGACTTCCAAGTGGAAAAGAGAAATCTATATATGCCCAAAATTACAGGTGGACAGGGCACAGGAGCTGAGAGGAGGTGGAGATGGTGGTCTCAGTTTCCTAAAGGAAAATGGGAAAGGTAGGAAATAGGGTGAGAAGAGAGAAATGAAATAGGAACCACAGATAAACGGTTAGAACCACCCTCGCACATGCCCAGGCCCACCACTGAGGAATGCTAGTAGTGATGGCTGCAACAGGCTACTAGATGCTAATTGAGTCAACACTGTCCCCTTGCTGCAGTAGAAGAAGACAGGACAATAGAGGACTCAAATCCTGTGCTTTGCCCCTGAAGCTGGGGTGCCACGCCGTTCCCAGTGCAACCAGAAATCTTCCCTCGCAGACTTCCTTGGGGTTTCCCTCCCGCTCTAGGGTGCTTAACATCAGGCACTCTTTGTGGATCTATCCAGCTAATGGAGTAGCATTGATCACCTGGCCTTCAATTGGCCCGATTATCGGCTTCTTAGAATAAAGAAGACAATGAGCTCAACAGGCTCAGTGACTCAAAGCTGCATTAGGTGTAGATGCTAAAGTAAATAGTTTTCTCAGATTCGCAGATCACAGGTCATCTTCTTGGGAGGGTGGGTGGGTGGTGGGGTGGGGTGAAAAATCAATAACCTGCTGATCCGAGCAGCAAAAGTAGGAATAGGTATCAGATTCATTTGAGTTTCGTGACTCCTGTGCTTCTTGGTCCTCCTACTAAAGCTGGGCCATGAGGCTTGTCTGTGACAACTACAGCCCCCTTCTTGGGAGCATTGATCTGGGGGCATTGTCTATGAAGATTTAAAACCAAAATCACTCTCCAAATGAACTAAACTCTATCTGATTTATACTTCACACAAATAAATAAATAACATCCTATCTAATAAAGAGGGAATATGCTAATTGACCATCACTCCGTCACAAAGATGGCTGCACTCACAGCTGAGGCCAAGTTCCCATAAGGAGCCTTAACAAGCAATCAGCAGGGACCTAAGGCTATGCCCTCCCCCGCCCCCATGGGGCTTGACAGGGGACCTCAGGCCGAGCGCCCCTCCCTGGCACTAGGCCAGGGGACCTGAGGCTATGCTCCCTGCCTGGCAGAGCTTGATGGGGAACCTAAAGGTGGGCTTCCCGTCCTGGTGCTGGGCTAGGGTACTTTAGGCTGCTCCCCCCGCCCCAGTGCCAGGCAGGGGGACCTCAGACCATACCCCCGCCTGGCTGGGCTTGACAGGGGACCTCAAGGTGCACCTCCAATGCTGGGTTGGGGGAACTCACCCCGCCCCCTACCAGATGGGGCTTGACAGGGGACTTCAGGCCGCGTCCCCCACCCAGCAGGGGGGACCTGAAGCTGCACCCCCTTGCCTGGCAGGGCTTGATGGGGAACCTTAGGCCATGCCCACCACCCAGCAGAGCTTGACGGGGGACCTCAAGGCATGCCCCTTGCCCCGGTCTGGGCTGGGGGACCTCAGGCCATGCCCCCCATCCTGGTGCCAGGCCAGGGGACCTGAGGCTATGCCCCCTGCCCGGCAGGGCTTGACAAGGGTGGGACTGGCCGGGTGTGGATCTAGCTCAATGCAGGGGGAGGGGGGGCGCGCAGCTGGGTCTGGGTCTCAGCAGAGTGGGTGGGGACTTGACTCTGGGTCCCATGGTGCACCCCAGACTCTGACAGGAGGAAGGTATTCATATACATTTTACTAATTTTCTTTCACCTCTGATACTTCTATTATAGAGAAAGGGCAGATAGCAATATTAAATTATTTCCTCTAATTAATCCCCTTTTCATATGCATGAATTTCGTGCACAGGGCCACTTGTCTATATATAAAAGCCTAAGTGACTGTCCCAATGATAGCTATGATGTGCACTGACCACCAGGGGGCAGATGCTCAATGCAGAGCTGCTGAGCTCTGGTGACTTGGCAGCTACGGTTCTTGGGTGATGCACCCAGAACCAGAGAGGAGGGAGCCCAATTCCAGGGTGCACCACCCAAGAATTGCCCTCTCACAATCCAGGACCCCTTGGGGGATTTTGGACAGCTGGTTTCAGCCTGATTCCCACAGGCCAGGCTGAGGGACCCCACTGGTGCACGAATATGTGCGCACCGGTCCTCTAGTCCTATGTAATAAAAGCCCAGTGACCAAAAACAGCAGAACAACCAGACAACCAGAGACCAGAATGACCGTGGCCCCTCGCCCAGGCCAGCCCGGCCCCCCCGCAGAGACCCTCACCCCAATCCGGGGCCCCCATCAGGGCAGCCAGCTGGCCCCCACCCATGCACCAGGCCTCTATCCTATAAAAGTGTAATATGCAAATTGACTCTAATGGGAGAACAACCAGCACGACTGCTGGACCAGTCACTATGAGGCTCACTGACCACCTCTCAGTCTCTTTACCCGGCCAGCAGGCTCTGATCACCTGATGGCGAATGGGGAACTGAGGGTGGGTGGTGAGGGACATGGGTGATGCCAGGCCAAGGCCCCCACCCTGCCAGTTGCCCCACACACAGAGGGCAACCTGCGGTGGGGGAGGGGCCGGTGAGCAGGCAGGAATAGCTGACTTCTCGATCCCTTCCCCCAGCCGTCAGGCACTGATCACCTGATGGTGAATTGCAGGCCAGCCCTAGGAACCGTACAGGAGCACAAATTTCGTGCATCAGGCCTCTAGTACAGTGGTCGGCAAACTGCGTGTCTCACGAGCAAGCCATGGTTTGCCGCTCTGTTGACTAATGAGTTTGCCGACCACTGACCTAGACTCTTGATTCCAATAATTACAGGCTGTTATTGTTCCTTGTGATTAAGCCCCTATCCCAGTGGAGCTGCAGTTTGCCGACCACTGCTCTAGTAAATAAATAAATAAATAGGAAACATTTCCAGGGAAATGTGTGTCTCAAAATCACTTGTCTCAGGCAAACACATCAGCTGAATACAGACGGTCAATTTTCTGGTGGCATTTGGGGTGGGACAGTGCTAATAATATTCCAAAATCCCAAACTGCCAACACACTCCGCAGCTCCATTTTCAGCCCCTCTGCTTTTCTAGGAATGTTTGATCCTGTTGTCTGATTCATTCTCACAGCTCCAAATGTTGATAGAAAGTCGGCTTGTGAAATTCTGTGACTCTCTTCTTTTAGAAACCCAGAAGACTATAATCTCTCGCCCCGAAACCTAAGCAAAGCATAAACCCACCTCTATTTTAGAATCTGAAACTGTCCACTAGATGGTTCAGGTAGTCTAAGCTACATTCTCCCAATCCCTCTTTATTTCACATTTTGATTTTCATGTTTTAAAAGCACAGCCATCCTGTAACTACTCTGTGGAGCAAAGAGTGGAAGATGAAGTTTAATATCTCGCTCTGATCTCAGCCCCTGGGGTAGGAACAGAATTCCAAGAAGACAGTACAAAGAAACTGATTTCCAAAGTACAAAGTAACTGCCTTCAGCAAACACTCCCGAGAGCTGATCCCTTGCTCCGAATTATGTTGCCAGTAGGCACTCACTCAAGCAATAACGTCAAGAACCTAGAAACCATTTCTCATTTCTATTCAACTTTGTGTTGTTCCTTCATATGGAAATGGTAGCAGAATACAACTGGGTACTTGCCTTTGGCCATAGGAGTAGAATCTTCATAATTACCCAGCCCCAGTGGGGACATACCGGTTGGGCACCTGGTCCACGAAGAGGATGGCCCTTTGAAGCCAGGTTTGGCCCAGACAATCCAGAACCTAATACCTCTGTGCGATAACCAAAGGCTGCCATGGAGCCTGCTGTCAGGGCTGTCGGTTTGGAAAGTTCTTGTGGAAATGTAACTTACACACGTGTGTGTGTGTTCCTCCTCTGAACCATGCCATTAACTCCTTGGAACAAAATGCACTTCCCACCAGTGAGGTACCACTAACAGCCAATTTGCACCAGCTGTATTTGGATTTGTTATCTGGGGCGTTAGACATGATGAACTCAAGGCCTTTCAGTCACCATCCTCTCTTTCTGCCCTGTGACATCCAGCTCCCACAGGCTAGGGTATAAATCTTTGGTGTATGTCCTATCTCCCCAGACTGCCCCAAAATGTACTGCTACACGCCCACAGAGCATTGAGAGCCTTGTGAAGAATCTGTGTCAGTAGCGCCAACGCAGAGCCAAGCCTGCTTTAGGTGGGCAGAGGGACCCCGTACTAGGTCAGAGAGTAAGGGCCTCATTCCTTTACCTGTGCATGGCCTTGTACTGATCACCAGAAAACTGCGTGTGTGGCGACGCATGTGTGTGCAAGTGCTGAGTGCACGGGAGTCAGGAGTGTTAATAGCCTGATCCACGTTAGCAAGGGCTATTGGGAAACAGGAGCCAGGAAAAGCAGGCACGTGGCAAATGGTCCATCTGCCTAGGCCTAGAATCCAAATATTACAGACCCGATGTCACGAACGCAGATGTCACTGCTGACTGGGATTGCTGCCAAAATGCTACAAAACTTTTCCTGTGCATCTGACACCTATTGGAAAGTTTCTGTCTCCTTCTGCCCATTGAGATGTCAGGTTTCTCCGACACTGTAAAGAGGGTGGATGAAAAGAAAAGTTAGCTGTGTTTCCCTGACTCCGTTAGTCTGTTGTAGGTCAGTCGCGGAACAGTGTTTAGGTGCCTCTGTCTCCATGTGATCACAAACATCTCTGGGACTCCAGGTGATGTCTCTGACTCTCTCAACTCCTCCAGTCATAGCTGCTGCTGAGGCCACAGATACCGGAGACCAAGCTGCACGTACCCGGAAGAGGCCTTGACCTCCCATCGCCTCTGCTGCAAATCTGGCTGCAGGGCTCAAGAATTCCCTGGTGCCACCTGGTACTGGTGACATCCTGTGAAGCAGGTGTTACTGCTGTGCCCTTCTTTTCCCGCAGCCCCCTTACCCAAGAGTTTGGGTTTATTTTAGGGTCTGGGTTCTGAAGGGTGGGTGTCAGATGTCCCCTTGCCTCCTCTTTAATGCATTGTCCCTGACCAAACTTGTGCCCCTGGACCTTCTTTCTCTAGGACATCCTCTTTCTCAGCATATACTTAGTATCTCAAAGTAGACACCAGAGGGAGTGTGAGGAGGTCTCCCCAGGCACCCAGTTTTAGTGTAAAACAGCCTGGGCTTAATCTAGGATCTCCCCCCAGTCCCTAACACATAGACACTGACCTCCACACCTCCCAGGGTTTAGAGTACTTAGGGGGTGTTTCTTCCACTCCCATTTGATCACATCTATTGAGTCAGAGTTACTATTTGGGATGATATAAGTAGCCCAGTTACAACTGAGGCCAAGTCATGACCCATTCTACAAATAGAGTCATATTCAAAGATTCCCAATATCTCCAACTTTTAGAGAATTTTAATATATAACAGAGTTTCTCGCCATAAAAAAAAAATCAAAGGAATCCAATTCTAGCCCCTGTTAAGAAGTTCTTAAAATGATCTTTCCCCATTTTTCTGATTCTTAGTGTGGCTCACATACCCAACTGATCTGAATGCTTCCCAAAGAGCCCTGTGGTTATTTGTGTGCGTTCCTGGCTTTCCTTCTTCTCCCCCTATTCTTCCATCTCTATTCTTTCCTTCTCTCCACGAGTAAATCTCAGGGAGGTTTCTTTTCTTTTTTTTGGGGGGGGGAGGGTTTTTTTTCCTATGCAACTCTCCTATCCTTGCTTTTTCTGTCTGCCTCTCACCAGACATTGTTGGAATTCTGCATCACCGAAGTCCAAGAGTTGAGCCTCAGAGAGATTCAGTAATATGCTTCTCAGGGTAGAATTCTTCACAGAGAATGGGAGATGCGGAGGAGCTGGACATGATTAATTGTATTTCCTAAGTGTTTGGGGCTGCAGAGGGAGCTATGTTTCTCACATTAATACTTTTGTTTCCACTACACAAAATGAAGGCTGAGCATTGAAAGGAGTTTTAATCACACACCTCTCTCTCCCTACAGCTTCTAAACCAATTGAGAAATAATAGCACTATCGTTTTAGGGAGGTTGGTAAGGTTGGGCTGCAGAACCTCAGACCAGTGGTCAGAATCAGGCTTCTCACTTAGCCGCTAGGGCTCAGATGAGGTGAGATGGGGTCTGAAGAGCAGACGTTACCCAGCTGGTCTCCTGGAGGACTGTTCTGCCACACCGATTACTGAGCCCAAAGGAACCAAGATCCCAAAAGTCTAGACCTTCTTTCAGGGGAGCAGGAGCAGAGGGAAGGGTACACCTTCGTGGTGAGAAGGCTCAGCGGGGTTGAGCCACACCTGTCCCCTGCCCTTCATCCAGTCTCCCCAATCAGAGAAGTCATCCTACTCCCATGATCCAATGCAAAGAAAAGGGTGCAAAACCCCTTCCCAATACTGATAAACCTCAAAAGAAGCCCCACTACCTGCTAAGATATAAAAATTGGGAGAAAATAATCTGCCACAATTAATAAGCTCACAAAAGGCTCATTCGGGACATCCATCTTTTAAAAGATGCCATTGTCTTTTCTAATCAGAAATATTTGGGGCCCCGGCCCGTGTGGCCCAGTTGGTTGGGCATCGTCCTGTGCAGTTTGATTCCTGGTCAGGGCACATGTCTGAGTTTCTGGTTCAATCCCTGGTAGGGGGCCTGCAGGAGGCAGCCAAGCAATATTTCCGTCTCACATCATGTTTCCCTCTAAAGATCAATAAACATATCTTTATACATATTTGTGTGTCTTTACACACAAAGTAGTAGAAAGCAAAGCAAAGTAAGAAAGTCAGAAAAAAATGGGGTTTTAATTCTGACTGGCAGCAATGTCTGGTTCTCATGTTGTGGTTTGTCCCCAGAATTCAGTCTCTCACGTACCCAGCAGCCCACTGGCTGGGCAGCCCCTCCGTCCAAGTACCTAGCTTGACTGATTCCCAAGAGCCTGCCTGTGTTCAGTACCCATCACTTGTGCAGTGGTTCTTAACCTTTCTAATGCCGCGACCCTTTAACAGTTCCTCATATTGTGGCGACCCCCAACCATAAAATTATTTTCGTTGCTACTTCATAACTGTAATTTTGCTACTGTTAATGAATCGTAATGTAAATATCTGTATTTTCCGATGGTCTTAGGCTCTACAGCAGCGGTTCTCAACCTGTGGGAATCATAGCTCCCTCTGCAGCCCCCAGGTCGCGACCCACAGGTTGAGAACTGCTAGCAGGGTCGCCTAAGACCATCGGAAAACACAGATATTTACATTATGATTCATTAACAGTAGCAAAATTACAGTTATGAAGTAGCAACGAAAATGATTTTATGGTTGGGGGTCACCACAACATGAGGAACTGTGTTAAAGGGTCACGGCATTAGGAAGGTTGAGAACCACTGTGTAAGAGTTAGAGGACACCTCCTTCGGAAATGCTATAATCTGAGGGCCCACAGCCGTAGAGTGGCTACAAAGTACAGAGGAACTATGACTAGCCCCAGAGCACTAACTGCCTGTCTTCAGATCTTGGCCCCATCACTCAACAGCTGAGTGACCTCCAGCAACTTAACTTCTCAATTTCTTCCTGTAAAACAGGGGGTGTTAACCGTGTAAACCATACAGTGTTGTTTGGGTAATTCAGTGCGTTCATGTCTGTAAAACACCTGGATCAGCATCTGGCACATAGGAAGTGACATGCAGAGTTTGCCAACATTAATTATGGTTTCATAAGTTCCATTTCATAAACAAACAGAACGTTATAACCTTGTCACATTTTATGAACCTTTCAATAGCACAGAAGGAAATGTTTAAACATTTTGAACCATGTTTAAAAGTTACAAAAAATATATGGAATTCCACCAAGATGCTAATTGCTGATCTTTGACAGTCGGATTATGAAAGATTTTCTATATGGTTCCATGCATGAATTTTTTTACACTAGCATGCCTTCATTTTAAAGACAAATGTTGGTTTTGATTTTTAAAATAATCCTGGTGTCTGGGGTGGATGTGCCAGGCAAACACCTCTAAGGGAATGTTGCTCTTCCAGTCTGAGTAGACATGTTACACAGACCATAAATTCTAGTTTTGATGGAAAACAAGCATTCCTTTGTCAGCAATAAATTACTCCATTCCTGCCCCACCCCTCAAAAGCTACAATTGCTTCTCTCCTTGGTGGCTGTTTCTCCTGGGGCTGCATTCCACAACGTGGTGGCAGATGTCAAGTTCTGCTCTTTCTCTGAGAGTCCATCCATCCCCATGACAGCTGTTGCCTGAAGCAAGAAGCTTTGTCACCCCCACATGCCCCCATGACCTCATCCCACACATCATGTTTACCAAAGTCTTAAGTGTTTGATGACAGAATATGCTAACGGCCAAAAATGACAGCTAAGCCCACTTACCTGTTGCTGCTCCATTCCCCCCTCAAGGTACAATTCTGTTTGGAATAACAAAACCTGAAAAGTTCTAGCCCCCTGTTGAAGCTTCGGCTTCCAGATCTGTGACTTTCTAGAACATTCCTGGGATGGAAGCTCCCAGCTTGGCTCTCATTTTTTTTTTTGAGGTGTATTGCCAGTTTCAGCGGGTTATGTTTCCAGTATTTATGAGTTTAGACTTTTGTAGGCTGGAAGAGTTCATATGCTAAGCGTATGTCAGCATTCACCTTGTTTTGTACATTACCATCAAAGGAGGAGACGTAAGTGGGTCACATGAAATCCATTGGTGGTGGATTAGAGAGGAGGGAGAAAGCAAAGCAGGGAAACTTCTGGGGTTGGGTAAAAAATAAAATGATAAACACATCTTTTACTTAGGTGGGTGCAGGAGAGTTAACAGTCAACAAGTAATTCAGTAACAGTGAGGGGATTTGAGGTCTTTGGCAGAGTGGTGCCTATGCTTTGAGGGGTCCGGAAAAGGGAAAATTACTTTGACATTCCAACGATATGTTATTGTAGATGCAAAGAGCCAATAGGCTCAGTTGAGGTAAAGATTGACCTTTGTCAGGGAAAATACCGGCCTAGGACATGACTACCCACCATACCTGCTTTTAGTTAAAGTTTTAATTTCAGACCATCCTTTGTGGTGACTTTAGGTCTTTGAGTTTGCAACGCCATGCAGGCCTTCCCTGAGCTTGTCAGGTTAGCATGCAGCCCCTTTTTCATCCACACAACCCAGGGAAAAGCAACTGCCTGGACGAGTGTCCCCTAGCTGATGGCACCACCAGGAAGTCACATACGCTCTGGCTCAGAGCCCAGCACCAGAGACAGACTCAGCTTCAGGCCACCCCCACACAAGCTCTGCCTTGTCTTGCCTTGCTTGTTCCCCCATTTCTTGCTCCTCTTTATTCCCTCTGGTCTCATCAGAGTCCCAGAATATTATCGCTGGAAAAGAGTTGAGGACTGTCCAACACACAGCTAGTTACAAATAATGGCAATAGTCATAGTAATAGCATCAGCCCAGACAGCATTCACTATGGCAAGGCACAATTTTAAGGTTTTAAATATATTGTTAAAGAACAAAATTCCACCAAGTGAATTTAAAGATCTAATTGACTTCATTCTGGCAGTATCCCATTCAGCAACTAGAAGAGATGACTTGTAGATAATAGAAGGCTACTAAAGGCAGAGAGAGGGTAGAACTAAGAGTAGGTTATTTTTTTAAATATATTTTTATTGATTTCAGAGAGGAATCAATAAAACATAACCCTCTGAAACTGGCAATACACCTCAAAGCTGGTATGTTGCTAATACAAGATTTGAAGAGGATGGGAGACGGAGAGATAGAAACATCAATGATGAGAGTCTGATTGGCTGCCTCCTGCATGCCCCCTACTGGGGATCGAGCCTGCAATTTCGGCATGTGACCTTGGCTGGAATTGAACTTGGGACCCTTACAGTCCACAGGCCAACGCTCTATCCACTGAGCCAAACCAGCTAGGGCTAGGTTAGTAATTATTAACTCTCAGTTTGGTGAAGTGGCTTAGCAAAAGGGACTCCATTTTTTAGCCTGTTTTGTATGTGGTTGTTTTGTGTGTGTGTGTGTGTTTTTAAACACAAAAGTACTAATTTATTCTGCACAAAGCCCTGTAAAATAGATACTATTATTATCCCCATTTCCTGGATGAGAAAACGAAGGCCCAAAGAGGTTAAGTAACTTTCCCAAATCCCACCCAGATTGAGAACTCAAGCCTGCTCAGGTGGGACCAGGTCTCTTGATTCACCATTGCTCAGTATTCTTTCCAAATACCGGGCTGTTGCCTGGAACTCAAAGCTAATATCGGCTGCCATCACCCTAGATGCTTCCTCCCCAGTCTGCTGGGTCAGACAGAAATGAAAACAAAATAATCTCAGAAATGCACACACACAAAAAAGGTCCCTTTGACTTGATCTCATTAATATTTTCTGACCTCCTGCCCTGTGTGCTCAGTGCTGGGTGAAAGTTGGAAATAAATAAAAACAGGGATGCTGTTTTCACATAATTTATTTTTTAAAATATATATTTTACTTATTTCAGAGAGAACAGAAAAGAGAGTGATAGAAGCATCAATAATGAGTCATTGATCAGCTGCCTCTTACATACCCCCTATAGGGGATTAAGCCTACAACCCAGGCATGTGCCCAGTCTGGGAATCAAACTGTGTGACCTGGTTCATAGGTTGATGCTCAACCACTGAGCCATGCCAGTGGGGGATGCAATTTAAATACAACAGGGAAAGATGGAAGAATGAAATAAATGTTGAACACTGATAAAAGTTGAGGAAAGGTTTTTCTTTTTTTTTTTTCAAACGGACACAATATAAACATAAACTGTAACTATAAGACAAAGACCCGTGGCCCTCCCACCAAGCTCTCCTTCACCAGCACCAATCCTCAAGGCTAAGCCCCTCAGGTGAGGCCATCCTATAGAATAAAGATGTAATATGCAAATGGTCGTTACTCTGTGAAGCGTAACCACCGACCTCGTAACTACGGGATCACGGATCAGCAGGAGGGTGGGGCAGCGAGCTACAAGTGGGTGGTGGAGAGCTACAGGAGGGAGCAGGGCAGCAAGCTATGAGGGGGGAGCAGGGGAAGAAGGGGGAGCTATAGGAGGGCGGGACAGCAAGCTACTGGTGAGCTACTGGCACATGGATTCGTGCACAGGGCTACTAGTAATTACCATAATGGTTGTTAATTTCATCTCTAAAATGTGTTTCCATTTTGGAGATAAGGTCTCTGACCCTGGGGGAGGTTCAGTAATTTGCCTCTAAAGTCACAAAACTGGTATGTTGCTAATGCAATATTTGAAACCCTCTTTGGCCCTAAAGCAGATTCACTACCCACTGCATGGCACTCCCTCCTCCCACTCTCTCCGTTCTCTGGACTCATCTCCCAGCAAAGCCTTTCCCCACGGGTCCCATTTGCTGAGTGATTGATGAGGATTTCTGAGCAATGCCAGCCTCTTCCCCAGGCCTGGCCTGGCTGCTTCGCCATTCCAGAACAAACACACGTTTGATCTACGAGGCTACTTTCTTGCCATGAAAGGATGTGTCTCCCAAGTGACCTCTTCCTTGGTAGTTGGAGAGAAAGTGTGATAAAAAGCAAAAGCCGTGTCCTTTGAAGATAATTCATACGTTGGCCAATAGATGTGATAAAGCAGCTAGAAATCCAGCGCAGGCTACAAACAACTTCACATTAAAGGCATCTGTGTTTAATAAAACTAATAAATCAAATGCTGTTAAGTGGCGCCTCCTGGCTATGTTTTAGGCCTATAATTGGTGTGCGTGGATAATACACGAAGAAAAGGCACTGCGTCAGCGGAGAGACTGGTACTCTGAGACGTGCCTCTCGGGTATTTCTAGATTCTCTCCATGATCTGTTGGGGGAAGTTTATCAGAAGGAGGATCTCTCAGAAAAGTTCCAGGCTACCAATCTAGGCCCACCAATGGGGAGCATGCCCTCTTTCTGGGGATCTACCAGGACAATGAAAAAGCAGAGTGGAAGGTAGAAGGGAAGTAGGAAAGGGGGAAATTGTTTAAGTGTTTAGATTTGTTGTGCATCTCACATGTGCACCTTGTATGTATTTCCTGAGTTAGTCTTCATCACAGCCCTGTGACATACGAAACATGGTCCCCTTATTACAGGTGAGAAAACATATGTGAGTGAAATGACTTGTCCGGCAGCAGAACTGGTTCACTTCCAAGCCAGTGAAAGAAGCTGAAAAAGCTTAGTGCACTCCGTCTTTAGAAGATGGACTAAGAGAACAGCTTATAAACTTTAAGTCAGTCTAGGATTATTCCTTAAAGAATGGAAACCCAGCCTGGCGGGAGTGGCTCAGTGGTTGCGCATCGACCTATGAACCAGGAGGTCATGGTTCGATTCCCAGTCAGGGCACATGCCCGATTAAGGCTCAATGCCCAGTAAGGGGTGTGCAGGAGGCAGCCTATCAATGATTCTCTCTCATCATTGATGTTTCTGTCTCTCTGTTCAACTTCCTCTTGAAATCCATAAAAAATATATATATAAAAAAAGAATGGAAACCTATTCATTTACATTAGATCAGAAGAAAACAAATAATGTAGGTTTTGGGTCCAGGAGGAATGGGTAGTGGTCATCTCTAGGGCTGTTGGACCTAAAAGGAAGTGGTAGAAACCCCTATGAAAACCTCAGTCTACTACCAGGTAGAAAGGACCTTGGCGGGTCCGTGTCCAGCACTGACACTTACAAGCAGCATGACTCTCCATGTGTAACCACCTCCCTGACCTTCCACTTGCTTTATAACATGGAGACAATGATAACCAACTTGAAGGATTTGGGGAAAGCACAAAACAAAATTATCTAAAATGCTTGGTAAAACACTAAAGTGCTATCCGGCATAAGGATTGCTATGACTCCACCTTTCTGGAACTTTCAATATAGAATACAGCCCAAGACAGGGGAATGGACTAAATGATTTACCGTGGCTCCTTTCTACCACCAGAAGTAGATTATTCAAGCCACTTCTAGGATTATTAGCTTTCTAGTTTTCAGAAAACCTCCGCTTGAAATAGAGATTGCTATTCCTGCCCCTCCCCAGTGAAAGGTTGCGATGACATAGTCACAACTACGGAACAGGTTAAGGTCAGCCTTCTTCTGCCAGGAAGGAAGACAATTTGGATGAGGAATTAAGAGTTATGATACCAAAGGGAGTTCATGATTTGGGACTAGAAGAAATTGGCCTTTTGCCTCTGAGGCCATTTAATGCCATGAGATTCCTGGCCCCCTTCAAGCAGCCAAATTAAAATAAAAAGACTTTAGTCTTAATTATTATAGCAGATTGGTCCGTCATGGACAGATGGCTTGAGGTCTACTCCCTGCTGTTCTGTAACTTACCAGATACATACTAAGTTTATCTCTTGGTCAAATTGTAAAGCTATCTCCTTTTATTACATGAGAGATCATATCAATCTTTAACGATCAGTCATCTACAATGTCAGCTTCATTCCTTGTGTGATGTGTATGGAAAGAACTGTGCAAGCTGGTGGGGAAGGATAATGTAAAGCATTTTAAGAACAATACAAATGTACAAGAATATAGAAGTAGAAGCTGATGTAGCTATACTTAGTGTGATGGATTATAATGACAAAGCAGTCTGAGATCTTATCTGTCATTTGTTTTAATACCCAGAAGCTCCAGGTACTTCCTAACTGCATCTTATTCTCTCAATTCCCTCATTGAGAGTCTTCTGTTTTTTTATAGTATTTTTGAAAGAGTGGAGGTATAATTTTGATAAACTTTCCCACGCAAGTCACCAAAAATCCTTTAAATGACTAATTAAAGTGATTGGATTTATTAATTGCCTCGCAGAGTAAAGGCTAAATTAGGTTCAGGAAAGACTTCCTGGATGGGAGACATTGTCTCAGACCACACAGAGGCACTACCAAAGGTTTTCTTCTTACACAACATCTGAGCATTTGTAGAGACTAAAAAAATGGAAGTGGCCAACAAGGTCAGTCATCCTCTTTAGAACTGACAATCATTACCCAGGACTTACTACTGCAAAACACCGTTCTAAGTGTCAGATGGCAAATAATCTACTTTACCCCATACTATCCCTCAAGGAACTTATCATCAAGATGAGATAACAGCCTGACCAGTGTGCTCAGTGGTTGAGCATCAACCTATGAACCAGGAGGTCACAGTTCAATTCCCAGTCACGGCACATGCCTGGGTTGTGGGCTCAATCCCCAGTAGGGGGTGTGCAGGAGGCAGCTGATCAATGATTCTCTCTCATCACTGATGTTTCTATCTCTCTCTCCCTCTCCCTGAAATCAATAAAAACATTACAAAAATGAAATAAAATATTTTACCCCCAGAAAAAGATCAGATGACAGGACTATGTCTCAAGTCACAAGTGGCACCCCAAGTTTGCCAGACCTCAATGCCACAGAAGTATGAAGCTATAAAAACTCAGAAGAGCAAAAAAGCACTCTGATGTATGCATGATTAAGGAAGTTCTGAAAAGGTCCAGTAGGAATTCTTGAGCCTCTGGTATCTGCTCGGTATTTTGTTAGCTATGGGCAGTGGACTGCTTATAGAACCTTGTTAAAAATCCAATTACATCTCAGTGTTTTAAGGAATTCTCCATCTGCCTCTTGGACACTGGACCTCAGTTTTAGCAACTGGAAATTTCAATGCCTACAAACATATTGTTTGGTATAGTACTGGAGTTTAAACTTGAACTTAACTGTCAAAACATGATATTGCAGTCTCTCACATTGTGAAGTTATTTCTATTTTTTAAAGAGTGTTTTTATCTGGGATCTATTTCTGAGACAAAAAGAAATTATTAACCTCAGTGGACACCTGAAGTAAATGAGGTCCAAAAAAGTTGTTCAAGACCACACAAAAGTCCTGAGCAGAGGGGTTCTAGGACCCAGGACTCGCCATCCAAGCGGGGAGACAAATGTGTCACCTGCAGTTATCTGACTCAAAGCAGGATTCCTGCTATTTGCCAAGTGTCCACAGGTCCTTGGAGGAAAAGGCATTATAAACACGCACCATGTTAAGCTGATTAGTCCAGGGGAAACTCCTTGAGGATGGCATTTCAGTCAGAAGCTCTCCAAGCAGCTCCCCAGACAGTAGGTGGCTCTGTAGAGCCAGCTTTTCCTGTGGTGCAGAAATCACAACCACAGTGAGGCCATGCATCTCTTCCTCAGGACAGAGACCTGAACACAATGGGACATTGCTTTCAACTCACAGGGAGTTGGGTTGTAGACTGAGCATTTACCTTATTCCTGCTCCACTGACAAAAGCAAGCTTTAACTCCAATTACAGCTGGTTAACCTGGGCGAGGAAGATTTCGTGGGAAGAATCACTGCTGACTTCCAGGAGTGATGGGGACAAGGGCACAAGCCATGTTTACTGAATGTCTACAATGTGCCGAGCCATATGTCCTGGCATTGAATAAGACAGTTGCAGCCTTCTAACACATGAGAAGGCCTTGTAGGGATGAACAAAGGTGCTCCAGGTCACATGGTAGTGAGTGGCAGGCTCCCAACCACCACCCAATTATGCCTTAAAAAGCCCCTCCTCTCTACATTCTCAATTCAAAGTCAAGCCAGTCGCTGAAATGAGGCTAGAGTCAAGTCTTAGAGAGAAAGCTACCTCTGGCCATGATTCTCTGGCTACTTAATGTTTGGGCCCCATTGCAAAATGAAAGTACAGGAACCCCTGTTCAAAACTTATTCAGAATTTTAAGATAGCGACAGCAAATAATTAAACCAAAGACGGGGACCTTCTGAGCACTCGGTCCTGTTCAACTGTACAGGTCGTACGTCCATGAAGCTGGCCCTGCTCTCCACTAAGCCCTTAGCAAAGGTGACAAGGCAAAAGTCTAGGAGTAGGGGACAAATCTGGAAATCCAGCCCAGTGGTAGGAAAAGATGTAAGTCTTCAGAAGCCTTACATCCATCATGGGCCTGCTCATCACACACACACACACACACAAGTGCATGCTCTGCCTGGGGGAACTCACAGATCAAGACTGATAAAAATTACATGGCAAGGCCCCAGGGGCCACAGTAATCCTTTCTCTCATCTCAGGAAGATTCCAAATAGCATCCCGGTGGCACGGTGAATGAGAGAACATCACCCCTACTGCAGCTGTCACTGGTATCTGCAATCGGGTGAATTCTAGAGATTAGCCACATCTCAGAATTGCTGCACTGTTTGCATGGTTCTGTGCATGCCCCTTCTTAAGGTGGAATCGCTCAGGTTCACGTTCAGACTCTGGAAAAAGCTTAGGAAGGTCCGTGCTGCCACCCAGTGTTCAGAGAGTAGGCGCAGGAGGAGCTGCTGGATGCCAGGCAAACATCCTGGGCTCTGTGGGGGCGGGCGGCATCACGAGGCCGCAGAGAAGGAGGCTGCAAAGTGTTCACCGGCCTTAGGCGAGCTTATTTTAGAGGTCACATCCTCCATCACATCAAGTATGTTAAAACGTGCCCACATCCCACACTCAATAAATTGACATGTAATTATCTAAGACTTGAGTTCAGTTTTCTTGAGTTGGTTGACATGTTACGTTTTTGTAGAAATTTATTTAAACATTTGTTTTGATTTTGCAATTTTCTTTTTGAATTGTGGATCCAGTGAGGAGGGGCTCTAGGGGACTCTGAAACATTACTCTAAGACGGAAATATCTGTAAAGCTCCTGGGCCCTGGGCTCAGTGCCTAGTCCCTGCTGCTGTGGATAGGCATGAAAACAGGGAAGTAGCACAGAAAAGGAGAAAACACAGGAATGATGGCTCTGGTCACCTCTGAGCACTACAAGTATTAGCCCTTTTGTTATTTCTGTGTAAAGCCGGGCCTTGGTCTGCTGAATTTATCTAGAAGAGTCAGAGGCACATCATGACCAGGCTCTACTGCACGTTAGTACTAAGATTTCACTGTTAAAGTAGCAAAAACAAAAGACTCTTGGTCAGGTGTGCTGCCCATTGCAATCTATACTAATAAAAGCATAATATGCTGATTAGACCGAACAGCCGAACGACCTACCGGACATCCTTCCAGACGACCTTCTGGACGAAGCCAGAGCTGCGGGGGCCGAGGCAAGCTGCCACTGCTGTGAGGGCTGAGCCCCTTGCATGAATTTTGTACATCGGGGCTCTAGTTCTCAAACAAAGGCTCTGCCTTCCCACAGCGATGGGTTCAACAGGAAAGCAGCTAAACGGGGTGTCATGCTCTGGAGTCCCTGTATCCCCCCTGAGGATGAAGAGACTTCTAATCTGCTGAGATGAATGGGAAAACTGCTCACACAGCCCCTGCAACAGAGACATGTGTGTAAATACCAACCCCCTGCTCCTAGGTGCCCAAGCACAAGGCTGAAACCAGGGAAGAGTCCACACATAATTACACACTTTCCCCAACTTGAACTATGGCCTGAGAAGGATTGTCCCTAAACCAGAAGCTCTCTACACCCCGTCACATTACCCCTTCACCCAGCAGGGCCAGGCTGTGGGCAGCGGTTTTACAGATTCTATTCATTTAGTGGGGCTGCCGTAACAAATTACCACAAACTCAGTGGATTCAAACAACACACATGAATTTGCTCATAGTTCTGAAGGTCAGAAGTCTCACTATGGGCTAACATCGGTGTCAGCAGGGGCACGTTCCTTCCAGAAACGCTAAGGGAGAATTTGTGTTTCCTTGCTTTTTCCAGCTTCGAGAAGCCTCCTGCATCCCTTGGCTCATGGCCTCTTCCCCATCTTCAAAACCGACCGCATAGCATCTTCAGATCTTTATGACTCTGACCATCCTGCCTCCTGCTTACAGGAACCATGATTATACTGGGCCCACCTAGAGAATTCAGGACAATCTTTCTATCTCAAGGTCCTTAACTTAACCACACCTGCAAAGGCCCTTTTGCCATGTAACGTCACACAGTTAGTTACACATTTCGGGAATTAGGATGTGAACATTTTGAGGAGTGGGGCGCCCTTTATTTTGCCTACTACATGTGTCATTTCTTTAAACACAAATCATCTATGTTCATTACAGAAATATTAAAAAATACAGAAGAGTTTAACATTAGAAAATGGAGACTGCAACCCCTTTTACAATATCTCCATTTTGTTCTTTAAAGAAAAAAAGCCTATGGAATATTATCTAACGCACTTTTCTCACATCGCGATGTAATGCAATCATCCTCCCACATCAGCAGCTGTAACTCTATCTGGCAGCATTTTAACGACGGCGCGATGTTCGTTTATGATACTGTACTGAGATTTTTGAACACGGAGGTTGTTTCCATTTTTCTATACATAACAATAAAGATGTTATAACATCCTTGTTAATGTACATTTGCATACTTGCCTGATATTTTCTGAGGCTATGTCCCAGAAATGTAATGGCTGTGGCTGCTTCTAATGCTCGAAATGCATATGGAGAAAGTGCCCTGCAGGAAGTCAGGGCCAACTCACAGGCTGCGCTGCAGAGCGGATCTCTACCCCTCAGGCCCAGAACCCTGGCCAGGGTCAGACTTTTATCCGCTGACAGGCTGATTGAAATCTTGTGATTGGTTTAATTCCTATTCCTTTGACAACCAGTAAGATTGAACATTTTATATACTTATTTTCTACTTTCAGTTTTTTTATTATCTCTCTTTTCTTTGTTAAATTGCTTGTATTTTTCCGTTAACCTATGTCATATGTGCCACAAATAATTTTCTGTTTGCTGTTTTTCTATTGAGTTTTTATTGCACAGAGGTTTCCATTGTTTTGTAGTTATATCTATCAGTATTTTTGTTCATAGTGTCTGCCTATGGTTTCATGATTAGTATTGTGGTACTGTGGTATCACGGGTCTCACCCACCCTAATATTCTATAAATATTCCCTGGTGGGGTTATGAATCCATCTTGATTGTTTTGCCTAAAATATATGTTAGTAGCATTAGCTACGCGGATTCTGTGAGGCAGCCACTGGAAACGTGAGATGCTGCTCCCTGTAGGGTTGGCATCAGGCTCTAAATAATGTCCACGTTGTGTGGCTGTGTCCAAAGGCTTGGCAGCAGTATCTCTAATTGGGGTTACACATGAGCTCTTAATTCATTGTGATTTTTAAATCAAGCGAAGAGCCTTCAGAGAGAGAGGACCTATCTAGCACCTCTTTCCATTGAGCTGACATTCATATGACCCAGCCCTTGCCTGTCCTGGTGGAGCAGTTCAGTTTTCCCTGTCACTTAATTCCCCTGCTCTTTGGGCCACTGAGGGGTGGGCAGAGATCTCATGAGATGGGGTCCAAGTCTGTGGAGCTCTTGGCTCTGGCTGTGCTGCTCTAGGCCATGTCCAAGGAGAATCGCACTGAAGGGCTTCAGAAAGTAGAATTTGAAGAAGTTACTGCAGAGGACCCGTGGACTACTGCTCCCCTCTCAGGGGAACCTTTCTTTGTTCTGACCTCATCTGGTGAGATAGCTGTGGACCCATTCAGCCAGTGATTCCTACTGAGTTTGGGCACAGGTGGAAGCAGGAAACACAAGCTGGCATGGAGTAGACTCTTACTTACTCAACAGGTTTCACTGTACTCCGCAAAGCTAAAGCTTTAGATGAAAGTACTTCTATTTTTCTGAAAATCTGAGTACCAGTACTTTCCATTGAATGGAGGAACTATGTGCAAAACAGACTCCCCTCTCCCTAAGTCTACAAAAGTGTGTGTGCATAGAGAATCTACTGAGGACAAAGCCCCATCACTAACAATCTTCCTCATCAAAGGAGGAAAGCAGGCCACACCTGCTTTTTAGCTCATTTATTCAACAATCAGTTGATGAAGGCTTTCACACTTTTGTTTATGCTGTTCCCTCTGCCCAGCATGCTTTTGTCTGGACCCACCTACTGAAGTCATAATTACCAAGGCCCAACTCAAAATCTGCCTCAAACTTAAAGCCTTTCTCACCATCTTTCCAACCTTCCTGTCCTTCCTTCTTCTTCTTTTTTCTTTTTTTTTTTAAAATATTTTAGTGATTTTTTACAGAGAGGAAGGGAGAGGGATAGAGAGTTAGAAACATCGATGAGAGAAAAACATCAACAAGCTGCCTCCTGCACATCCCCACAACCAAGGTACATGCCCTTGACTGGAACCAAAACTGGGACCTTTCAGTCCACAGGTCAATGCTCTATCCACTGAGCCAAACTGGTCAGGGCCTGTCCTTCCTTCTTCATCCTCCCCTCAACTCCATCAACCCAGCAGTATGAAATAGTGGCTTTGGAACCAAATGGACTTGAGTTTAAACTGATTCTTCCACCTAATCACTTGGTCCATTGGAACCTTTGGAATATAGACTTAATAGTTTTGAGCCTCAGCATCTTCATCTCTAAGATGAAAGTATACAACCTTCATAAGGGTGTTGCTTTGCAGATGAAATGAGATCACCCATGAGATGCATAAAAGCAGGTCTCTAGCTTCCAATTGGTTAAATCCATAACACAAGACAATATCACTATTGTGAAAGAGATACTGAATGCTTCAGAAGTACAGATTAAAATGAGGTCTTGTCGACCTGGAATGAACTGGAAAAGTAAATGGAAAGGGGAGCATTCATTTCTTGAAGAATGGGTAAAAGTCTATCAGGTAATGCTTGTGGGAAGGACGGGTATGACTGAGTAAACTCTGTGAGCCAAAGATGAAGAGGGAAAGGAAGGCTATGAGAACAAAACAGAGCAGGCTCCACCAGAGCTATTTGAAAAATAGATTGTTTTATTATATTTTAGTTTTAAGGCTTCAGAAACCAAATGTTTCTGACCATGGACAATTATTATAATTATCTTTAGAGGAATCAACTTGGTAATTGCATACAGTACAGTTTAGAAGGAATGCATTGGTCAGTTGAGAAAGTAATGCAATCATTTATATTGAAAAAAAATAGCCTTGGGAGAAACCAAGATGGCAGCATAGGTAAACACCTGAACTTTCTGCCTCGCACACCACTTCCAAACTACAACTAAAAGACAAAACGGACATCATCCAGAACCACAGGAAGGCTGGCTGAGTGGAAATTCTACAACTAGAAGGAAAGAGAAAAGCACACTGAGACTCAGAGGAGCTGCGAAAGTAAAGTGCGGAGATACGGAGGCCCATGTGCGTGGAAAGAGCTGGCAACTGAAGATTCAGCTGTCTTTTTCAATCCGGAGGGAGATACAAGCTCCCAACTGCTCTGAACTCCAGTTCCGGGCGAGACTCTGGGGACGTAGACTCATATGGAGAGAAACTGGACTGTCTGGCATCAGGCAGAACTAGAGGGAGGGTTTCTCTCAGAGGTGATTACCGTGGGACATTGAGACCCGAGGGCCTCTTAGGGCAGGGCCGACATTCAGCCATTGCTGTTTGCTCCTCCCTGAGACCCACCCACCCAAGCTGTGCACAGAGGTTTTTGCATATGAATGGCCTTGTCCTTTGAAATCTAAAATTACCTAACTGCTACTGAGTCAGAGAGACCCAGAACATCCAAAAGAAGGCCCAAGGCCCCACAGCAGCTTGCACTGCTTCACAGCTGGGCCTCATCTGGGCACCTCCAAACCCCAAACAAAGAAGAGGAATCTGCAGATCTCTCTGTAGCTCCTGCTGGGTGGCCTCAGGCAGAGGCTAAATTAGCATCTCCTTAGAGATCCAAGAGCCAGTGTACCCAGTGGTCAGAGTGGGACCATGCAGATTACAACTCCTCAGATCCATAAGGGACACACTCAGGGGGCAGACTCAGTGAGCACCAAAGCCCCACTGAAGCAAGTCCTGCCTCATAAGGGTGCCTCCAGCACATAAGTTCTCCCATTGTAGACACAGCTGATCCTCACAGCCAATTGGCCTGGAGGTCCATTCCCCCCAGTGATACCAACAACAATCGAGGCTTAACTACAACAGGACTGTGCACACAGTCCACAAAGGGGTGCACCAAGAGTGTCCACCTCAGGTAACTGGGGAGGCTGAGCCACTGGGCCCTATAGGACACCTAGCACACAAAGCCACTCTATCAACTCAGAGAAGCAGCCAAAATGTGGAGACAAAGAAACAGATCACAAATGAAAGAAATGGAGGAAAGCAAACAACTGGATATAGTGTTCAAAACCACAGTTAAAAGGTTTTTCAAGAATTTTCTAGAAATCGCTGATAAATTTAGAGAGGATATGAAAAAGGACCAACTAGAAATATACACTGACTGAAATAAAGGATAACATACAGAGATCCAACAGCAGATAAGAGGATCGCAAGAACCAAGTCAAAGAATTGAAATACAAAGAAGCAAAAAACACCCAACCGGAAAAGCAAAAAGAAAAAAGAATCCAAAAATACGAAGACAGTGTAAAGGAGCCTCTGGGACAACTTCAAGCATACCAACATCAGAATTATGGGGTGCCAGAAGAAGAGAGAGAGCAAGATACTGAAAACCAATTTGAAGAAATAATGACAGAAAACTTTTCCCACCTGGTAAAAGAAATAGACTTACAAGTCCAGGAAGCGCAGAGAACCCCAAACAAAAGAAATCCAAAGAGGACCACACCAAGACACATCATAATTAAAATGCAAAGGGCAAAAGACAAAGAGAGAATATTAAAAGCAGCAAGAGAAAAACAGTTAGTTATCTACAAGGGAGTACCCATACGATTGTCAGCTGATTTCTCAACAGAAACTATGCAGGCCAGACGGGAGTGGCAAGAAATATTCAAAGTGATGAATAGCAAGCACCTACAACCTAGATTACTCTACCCAGCAAAGCTATCATTCAGAATTGAAGGGCAGATAAAGATTACTCTACACAGCAAAGCTATCATTCAGAATTAAAGGGCAGATAAAGGGCAGATAAGAAAAAGCTAAAGGAGTTCATCACCACCAAACCAGTATTATATGAAATGTTGAAAGGTATTCTTTAAGAAGAAGAAAAAGGTAAAGATAAAAATTATGAACAACAAATACATATCTATCAACAAGTCAATCTAAAAATCAAGTGAATAAAAAATCTGATGAACAGAATAAACTGGTGAATATAATAGAATCAATGGCATAGAAAGAGAGTGGACTGACAATTCTCGGGGGGTGTGGGAAGAGACTGGACAAAAATCGTACATCTATGGATGAAGACAGTGGGGGTGGAAGGTAGGGGCAGAGGGTGGGGTGTGAACCCGGTGGAGGGGAGCTATGGGGGGAGAAAAAAAAAGAGGAACAACTGTAATAATCTGAACAATAAAGGTTTATTAAAAAAAAAATAGCCTTAATTCTGAAGTCAATAAAACTGATCCAGATTGCAATTGGATAGAATATGAGAAAGAAAACTTACTCTCATTGACTTGGAGCATGGTGGGGCCATTAAGGGAAATAGAAACCTTTAGGGGGACACTTTTTTAAAAAATATTTTAAATATACTTTTATTGATTTCAGAGAGGAAGGGAGAGGGAGAGAGAGATAGACACATCAATGATTATAGAGAATCACTGATTAGCTGCCTCCTGCATGTCCCTCCGCCCCCCCCCCACACACACACACTGGGAATACAGCCCACAACCCAGGCATGTACCCTTGACCAGAATCAAACCCAGGACCCTTCAGTCTGCAGGCTGACACTTTATCCACTGAGCCAAACAGGCTAGGGCTAGAGGAACACTTTTTGACATGCAGGACTGGAGAACCCAGGAAGAAGAACCACCCAGTAGGAATCAGAAACAATCAAGAGGATAAAGGTTAAGAAAATGATTGGCACCAAAGATAAAGCATGAGGGTTTATCCACATAAATGAGATAATGAAAATTGTATAAACTGAAGATGCCCAAAGATAGAGTATAGAAATCAAAGAGGGCCAAGAGCAGAACCTTAAGTAATGTCTACAATTTCAGGAGTAGAAACGGGAAGTAAAACCAAGCTAAAGCAATATCACATCTGCATATGACATTTTCCCTTAATCTGTAATATTCTCTGAGATTTCCCTCATGTCAATTACAGTCATTCTTCAAGGTCTACCATAATTTTTACACAAAACAATTGTTAATAGCTTGAATTTATTAAATACATGCTGGTTGCCAGAGACTATGCTAAGCACTTTCTATGTATTATCTCTTTCACATAACCACACGATGTAAATACATTAATTATACCCATTTCACAGATGAAGGATTAAGATTCAAGTGAGTTTTAATGGTTTCCCAAGGTTTGTTAACAGTTAATCAACAAACCCAGGATGTCTGGCTCCAAAAATCAAACGCTAACTTCTTATCATGCCTTTAACTAGTCTCTAGTATATTTAGGGTAAGATCCAAACACCTTTATTTCCATGGTCGGCAAACTGCGGCTCGCGAGCCACATGCGGCTCTTTGGCCCCTTGAGTGTGGCTCTTCCACAAAATACCACGGCCTAGGCGAGTCTATTTTGAAGAAGTGGCATTAGAAGAAGTTTAAGTTTAAAAAATTTGGCTCTCAAAAGAAATTTCAATCGTTGTACTGTTGATATTTGGCTCTGTTGACTAATGAGTTTGCCGACCACTGCTTTATATTTTGGAGCTCTATGGGTGGTCCTGGGAGCACTCAATCTGAGAATGCTACTACATACTGCAGTGGTTAATAGCAAATCTGACCTCAGTGTTGACAACACATGGACTAATTGCTTAATCTGTTGGGTTTTAGTTACCTTTTCTTCAGGTGGAGATAACCACTTACCTTTCAGTATAAGGGGTAAATAGGAAAGCAGGGCAAGGTGCCTATGTGCTAGAACTATTATTGCTGTTCTTGATAGGACTCTCCCACCTTCCCCTGAGATACCCCCTCTCCTTGAATCAATTCCAGATTTCTCTCTGTAAGCCTGAGTTCTCAGGCATCACTTCCCTGTAGTGCTCTTTATTTAATGCATTGCCCATTCCCAGGGAAGCAGCATTCTACAGGGGACTTCTAGTGATGGAATGTCCAAGAGGTTTGAGTATGTGAGGAGAGACAACCTGCTTAGATAAACTATGCAGCTGATCCTGAGATGGTCATTCCTTCTTCTTTCTGGTCTGCCCTTCTAACAATGTCAATGTCATTGTTTCTATTCCCAGTGGGGGGCTGAGGGAAGGGCAGCATGCTTAGATCTCAATTTCAAGAGACTATAACACCTCAGCAGACTTGTCCCTCCTCCTCCCCCACTGGCCAGCTCCTGCCTTTCCCCATCCAGAGCTGATGCATCTGGTGTGGTCGCGTTTGGGGCCTAGTGCCATGAAAGGAGCTAAATTCCCTGGAGCACACTCTCCACTAAGACCATCCCTTGAATTTTATAGTCATCTGCTCCTGCCAAACCTCCTCCCATGCTCCACGTCCAGAAGGGGAAAGCATATGGACTGCTATTTTTGCCAAAACAGATCAGAAAACAGAACTTAGTTCTCATAAAAATTGCATGGTACCTGCTTCCCTTTTCTTACTGGCAATAAAAATGAAGCTCGAGTGCAGGGAGCTATCTTTCTTGAAGGAAGTATTTTTCATTCAGATCCAACCCCTGACTCTGTCATTTCTCACCTGCTCAAACACCCTCATCACCAGGGGAGAGAATCACAAATAACTGAAATTATAATTTTGTTAAGACTGTGTTTCATACTCAATAATATTCAGATCTTTTCATTGAAATCCACTGATAATTTTAGAACTTTCCTTACGGGGTGGAAAAGAATTCGTAGTATTTTTTTTTTAAGTTTAGTTACTCACTGGGTGAAATTTGAAAGTATTTAATTATTAGATTTATGCCTCAAGATAAGTTCAATGGTAATTACAGGATGTCTTCTTTTTTTAATTCTAATTCCAAATAATTAAGTCCCTAATACACTGGATCATTATGATTATAATTATAATAAAGGTGTCTCATATTTAAAACCAAAGTTTGGCTTTTTGTCTAACCTTTTTGCACCTCATCAAAAGAGAATGCTTTGAAAAGACCTGTTTCAATCTCTCTAATGCTGCTTTAAAACAAAATACAAAATATAATTGTCTGCAGGAATGCTTTCCCACTGCAATATTGGCAGAGAGAAGGTGAGCCCCGAGCTTTCGGCTGGCTTGAGGTTCCAATGCATGCTGACTTTTCTATTGCTGTTTGTCATCCCTGGACGCAGGGAGGACTCAGACACTAGGCAAAAAGATGAAAGAGATGCAGTGAGAATTTCAAGGCAATCAAGGAAGAGGATCTGTGATATAATCTATCTCCCCCAGCCCCAATTTGTCAGTCCTTTTGGGGGTAAATTTTCTGTGCTCCCCCTCCCCCCCCCCCCCCAGTTAAAGATGAATGGATGAAGATGGGTTGCCATTGGATAGAGTCCTGGGATGGAGCGGGGAGGGAATGAGGCATACACCGACTAGAAAATCTAAAGCAAAATTCATGAACTAAGCCTTCTAACTAAAGCTCGGTGAGATTTCTAACTAAATGCACGGGGACTGGCAACAATAATTAACCAAGAAAAAAAAAAGTGCTATCCTTCCTCTGTGTTGATGAGGTTGTTGGAAACACTTGCTAAGATGGCTCAACCGGCAGATGAATTGGGCTGACCATCCTGCAGACATCTCTGCCCTCTGCTCTGGGATTTGGGACATGGGCAGGATGGTGGTTTGTGGTTTCAAGGAGGAGTTGCAGGGTGGGGGTTCAGGAAGGAGAGGAGACACACATCTTTTAAAAAGTAAATAAACCACCCCCAGATATCTTTCCCTGGCTGGGTGGCAGAGAGCAGAGCACTGCTTATTGGAGAGATTTGAAGGTTTGGGGGGCAGGAGGAGGGGGGATGACAGTGAGGGTATGAGGGGAGGGAAACAAAACAAAACAAAAAAAACTATCAAGAGAAGGCCGGAGAGCAACGCTAATACTTAGAAAAATGTCACATTAAAGGATCCAGCTGCCAGCGGCTGGAGGGAAAAAGAGTTCCAGACAATAGCTGAGGGAACAAGTTGAATCTTGTGTTCATTCCTGTGGTTGAAACAAGTCTGTACAACCACAAGGAAAATTCCATTCTCCTCAGACCTTAACTCCCTGCTCACCTGAGCTGCAGACACTTTTTTGTTGAAAGGCCCCTTAATGTCAGCAGTGGCTATGCACAAAGGCCCAGAAGCCCTCCTGCCTCAGCCTTTCTCTCTCATGTTTGCATCCTCAGCATACTGAAAATTACCTCCTTTCCTTTGAGGGGCCTGGTGACCATGTGGACTGAAGCATAAAGAATAAAGCAGGGTTCAGGAGGAGGACAGAGCCCCTTCCCACCCTTCCCACCCCCTCCCCACAGCTACGTTCATTTTCCAAACCTTAAAAGCCATGGATGTCAAATAAAGTGAGTCATTAAATCAATAAATGTTTGTTGAGTGTCTCCTATGTTTCAGGCTTTAGACTAGGCATTCAGAGGGACCATCATGGTCAAGCAGTTGTTAAGAACTTTCAAGTCCGGAGGCACAAGAAACACGAGGGATCTTTTGTTGTTAATTGTGTCACGAATCCAGCTGACAAGGGGCCTGACGGCTGGAGTCAGTCCAGCCAAGTGTCTTTCTTCCTCACCAGTAATCCCAACATCTGCTCCTTTTCATCCATCCCAGACAAGCCCTAGGTCACCTCGCTCTGGTAACTCTCCTGTCAGAAGAGGGAGATTATCAGTAATTGTCCTGGGTTCAGGACAAGATGGGATCAAGTTTCCTTCCTTAAACAACCCTTCTGATTCCTAATAGGGAGGTCTGGTCAGCACACCCAAAGAGGGAGAATCCACTCAGAGAGGCATGCCTGGTGGGAACAATCATGTCTCCCCATTGAGAAAATTGAACATCAATAATCTAATCCTAGAGGGAGGAGGCCAGGGTGGTAGACTGTGGCACTTAATGAAGATTAAAACTTATTTATAGTCAAACAAAAAGCTCTGAGACTTGACATGTTCTATGGCGATCTTTAAAAAGATGGTTCAGTAAACTAAACTCCCATATGTGTTTAGTAATATATAAAGAGAGCTATGGGAATTGATCAGTGCTCTCAGGGAGCTTATGGCAGTGGTATGCTTACAAATTTGAGCAACCAGTTCTCCAAGAGAGAAAAAGGCCAAGTTTTCTAGCTTCTGCCTATTTCCATGGTGTAAATACTCCCACAATAGTTGATTATAAGATACCAACATGAGGAGTTGGGAGGAGATACACACAATCAGCTCTGCTTGCTGATATGAACTGCCCCCAGAACACCAATGTCTTACATTCTAATTAACACAAAACACACAGGCAGACTCTCCTGATCCATTGACTGCTTGGCATCAGTCAGAAAATCTTTCACCAAGACCCAGAGAGGGACACATTTTAGGGGGAGCAAGAAAAATGACTGCACAGCTAAGTGGAAACCGCACACAGTACTCCCCGTTATGGTTCCTCAGAAGCACATTGAACCATGGGAGGTCAGAGTCTGCCAAGACCTTGGAGCTAATCAAGACCAATTTCTCATCCACACAAGGGTGAAGGTGCCACCAGCTTGAAGCTCAGACTCTGTCTGAATTTGTTATTCAATGACTTGCCCGGGGTACAAGCTTTCTTCCAGAACAGAAACAAACCCACAGCTCTGCCAGGCTCTGGCTGCCCTAGCCTTTGAATCATTGAAATAAGCTCTCTCTAGGAAGGAAAGAATTCCCATGTGAGGAAGCCCAGCAATAATTTCCTGGGCGGGAGAAGTGCCCCTGCATCTCTTGGGAAAATGTAATGGGACGGCAAAGTCTTTGGTGCTGAGGGAGCTCCAGCTCCTGCCTGCCTGTAATTCATGATCCCTGACACAATTATGAGCAATGAAAAGGCGTAAGTCAAAGGAACATCGAGTAAAGCCAGATTGAGGAAAATAACACATTACATTTAAATATCCATATATATTTAATCTGTGTTTAATAATGCAAGGAATGCATTAGTCAAGGCTCAGGCAGATTCTTCATTGACGGTAAGTTACAGAATCGCCTGGCCTTCTGAAGTTTCCCAGTCTTGGCACCCCAGGGATGAAAACTTGGGGAGGAACAGAATGTGTCATTGCAAACCTGGGCACTGCAGGAATGCAAAAGGAGGGGCTGCAGAGATCAGCACAAAGTCGGGCTTGCTGCAGAGAACAGAACTTGGGGTGAGAAAGAGAGACCCAAAGCTCCAGTCTCTGGACTCATTTACTCCGTTTGCCACCCTCAGCAAGGCAGGGCAAGAAGAAGAGATGGTATCATGGAAGAGCAGAGGGAGTAGGATCAATATTCCAGTTGTTATTTTATCTAAGATCTCCTGTCCTGCCCTTGGGTTTTAAGACTAGACCACCAGGTGGGCGATGGCTGCCTAGGCCCTCGGGGAAAGTCGGGACATATCCCCAAGGGACCAGGCCCAGGCTCCAAGGCTCTTGCTGCCATCTGGAGGGGTGAACCAGATGAGTGTACTCAAGGATGAAGGAGAAATCGTAAATATGCCCAACCTTTAGGGCAACCATAGTCCAAGCTCGAAAGGGAGTCAGTGGGGACCCAGTGTAGTATATGCCAAGTGGCAACCAGGACCTGGAGAAGAGAAACAGGCTGAACTACCAAAAAATAGAAGAAATTCTCCTGCTTTGACTGACCATCACCCTGCACAGCAAGCATAAAGCTCCAAGTACTCTGAGCTGGTCATGACTTCCTTACTCCACTTTGGCCGACTCATGCCTCAGACCTTAGGGTCCAAAAACAGGCCCTAAGTCCTTCGTAACCTCAACTGAGGCCATCTCAGGAACAAAGTTACAGCAGGAAATTATCTCAAAGACTATCTAACCCAACCTGCTGATTTTGCAGATAAGAAGACTGAGACCCAGAGAGGCAATGCACTCATCTTAGCTCACCCAATCAGTAAGCGAAGCCCAAGTCCACAAAGAGCACTGTCCCTCCTGGTAAGTCCTTAGTAAAGGAAGGCAAACCTGTAATAAATGCCAGGCACTGTGCTAAGAGCTTGACTATATGTCATCTCCCAAATATTAAATGCTAACCAACCTCGATAAAAGTTTACAATCGAACAGAAAGTTGGGCTCTAATTCTGGTTTTGACACTTTTTGACTGGATTGGTCACCGCATTTTCCCAGGTGTCATTCTCTCCATGTCACCTGTAGAGCTTCCACGTGGCATCCACCACATCACAGAATGAGTACTTGCCTAGTCCCAAGCACGAGGAAAGAGAAGAGGAAAAAAAAACCTGGACCAGGGAAGTGAATGAATGGGCCACTCACAAATGCCTGGGAGAAGCAGGCTGTGATGGAGGCCCAGATATGACCCACTCTATATTCTTGAGCAAGTCATGAAATATCTCAATTTCCCCACCTGTACCTAGTTAGGAATTCCTCCTAACTCTGTTCCGTAAGAGAGTCATTCCATGGGTCGAAACAGTCCCAGTAGTCCCCAGAAAAAAAAAAAATGTGGGAGATGCAAGCCTTCCTTCCAAGAACCGAGTCCCGGAAGTTTCAAATTATCTGAAATTTCATAATCCCACACAGGGATCCTCCCTTGGAGGGAAAACCAAATTACCTCCTAGTGTCTCTAGGTTAAGCACAACTTGAGGCCCATGCTCATTCTAGGAGTTGGCACTTGGTGGGGGGACGGGGAGGGGGTAACACCAAAAACAAAACAAAACACAAGCTGTGACTCACCAGTCACTTAAAGCCAAGTATTTTGAACTTGCTTAGGGCAGGAAAATGGCCAGGTAGGTAGGATGGGGAGGGGAAGAGAGGACCCACATAGATGATGGCTAAGAACTGTCCAACTCTGTCCCAATGAGGCAAGTATAGGGGAGACTCTCAGAACATACGCTCCCGTTCATGTTGCTGCACTGCCAGGAGCCTCCTAAATCACTGGGAAATGGCTGCTTTCTGCCTGCCTCGATCATGTATTATGGGGCATTAATAAATAATGGGAGGTTGTAGGACCAAACGGCGGGAAAACCCAAAGGGAAGGTGATGGAGAGGCATAATTTAACAAGTAAATGAAAGAAGCTATTAAATCATAGTTAAATTATGCTGGCACCGGGAAAAAAAACTTCCTGCTGCAAAATGCTTTCAATAAAATATTGAAATTTCTCTCCTGGCTGACAGCTGCATCTCCCAATTATAAGGATAGAAGTCTGTGGCCTGTGGTTCCCGTTAGATATGAACTTAGGCAGGAGCCCGGAGGATGGAGAATTTCGAGGTGCTTCTCAGTACATACTTATCCTAGAATGAGTCCACATTCACCACTTGATGCTACATCTGTGATCCAGCTATTGCCAGTGGTCAATTCATTCATTCTATGCCTGTTTGTCCATTGACTCTCTTTGGCATATTTTGGAGTTCCTGCCTTAGCTGACGTTACCAAAGGTTAAGAATGTCATGCAAAAAAAAAGAGGAAAAAATAAGTCACAACTGCATGCCTAGCTCTATACTTTCTCAAGGACCATCATCTGTATTAACACTGTGACCTTTACTATACTGCTGTCAGGTAAGAGATGAACTCTTTCAGTGGGGAAGCCATATCTTGTTCATCTTTGTGTGCCCAGAACCCAGGGAACTGCACACTTAATAGGTATTTAGTTGGATGGATGGATAGATGCATTCACAGAAGGAGAGGTGGGTGAATGAATGGATTCCCACCCACAGCTGAGAGGCTCAGAGAGATTAGATGACCGTCCCAAGACTTAACTGTATTCCATGGGTGTTATAACCAGCAGGCAGGCTTTCAGAATCTCACTGTGCTCTTCCAACATAACATGTTCCCTCTCTTCAAAGGCACACAGTAAACTAGATCAGAGATTGTAGGAGAGACCCCCATACATTCACACAAGCCAAAAGCAGACTCATTTTTCTCTACTCAAATTGTGTCTTTGATTGTAGCATAGACTATTGTTGAGCATTTAAAGGACCTTGGGGGTCTCTGTGTCTGAAGTAAGTTTCTGGCAGAAGATCCGCACAGAAGCCAGGACAGGACACTTCCCAAGAAGACTCTCCCTTTCCTCATTTCCAGGGATGTTTGCTATGTTCTTGGCAGGAAAACTTGCTGTCGTTCAAGTTCTCAGACATGCTCGGGCCCTAAGCCCCAGAGGGAGAAGCACGTGTGTTAACACGCCAGGAGAATAAAGTCACAGGAGAGTAGATCTGTTCAGACAGGCAGGTTCAGCAGTCTGACAGGTGTGCAAGACACCCAAGCTACCCTGCATTTTAAGAATGAGCTACTTGGCAAACATATCAGGTAGTAGCTAGAGGATGAGTCTGCCCAGGGTCCCTGCTTGGTCAGGGATACAGAGTTTGGTTGGAATGTCTTTCCAAACAGTGAAGGAACATCTGAACCACTCTCCAGGCAGCAGCTCAACCAGACTCTGCTTGCCTAGAAGAATCTCCAGTCCGGGAGAGAAGACAAGAAACTCACTTTGGAGGCCTGCACTCTCCAGCAAGCATGTAGGAAGCTTCTGCAGTGGGCTTTATTTTTTTTAAATATATTTTTATTAACTTCAGAGAGGAAGGGAGAGGGAGAGAGCGATAGAAACATCAACGATGAGAGAGAATCATTGATTGGCTGCCTCCTGCACGCCCCCTACTGGGGATCAAGCCTGCAACCTGGGCAAGTGCCCTTAACTGGAATCAAACCCAGGACCCTTGAGTCCACAGGCCAAGACTCTATCCACTGAGCCAAACTGGCTAGGGCTCTGCAGTGGGCTTTAGAGTTAGAGAGAACCAGACTCCCTTTATCTGGCTGCTCTACCTTCTTACATCATACACTTATACCACATGGTTCAAGATGGTTTTGCAAGGTCCAAGCACTTTGTTCGAAGTCCAGTATTCAGACAGGAGGGGAATGTCCCATCTCCCTTTAAGGATATTTCCCAGAAGCTCTGCATAACCTTTCTTCTAGTCCACTGGCCAGAACTTAGTCACATGACCACATTGCTATGCAAAGGGTCAGGGAGCTGAAGATGGAGCTTTTAATTCCTAGTGCCCAGGTACCCAACTAAAACCAGAGGTCCCATTTCTTATTAAAAGGGGAAGATGAATATTAGGGGATGGGTGTCAGTAGTGTCTCTCCTGTCTAAATTATAGGACAAAATGAAATGATGGTGGTAAATAATTCACTTCAGGGCCTAGCATGTAGGTAGTCTCTCCCACCCAAAAAAAAAAATGTTTACAGAATTGTTAGATTCTAACTACATAGAAGCAACAGATCCTAGCTCTGTGGAGATAACCACTCATTTGAGCTAAAAATTGCTTACCAAAAATATGTAAGAGCACTTACAAAGCAATCATCAAACATGAACAAATGACACTGAGGTCAAAATGGGGGCAGGCGATGAAAAGGAATGTCAGTGGAGAGTGGGTTAATACTGCAGCTCTCCAGAGGGCTGTGGCCAAGGCAGGTGGAACACCTGAGACATTATTTATGATGCACTGAAGGCTGTCAACAGCATCCTTCTGGAGAATTTAGCCTGCAAGGGGAAGTCATTAAAAGAGAAGGCACTGCCACACTGGAATGGAAAAAGCCTTCCGGCTTCTAATCCCTCTGACCTCGTAGATGAATTTCTTTTTCTGTTGATCTTTACTGGTCCTCAGTCATGGACTATTATTTATATTTTCAGCCCGGTAGCATTATATAGTGAAGAGGCTTTGATGTCCAAAAGACTAGGGTTCAAAGGTCAACTTGACACCTGCTCCAGGAACCAACACAACGGTGAGCCTGAACTTCCTCATCTGTGAAATGGAATACAGCACCTAACACACTGGGCTATTGTGAGGCCAAAAGCTGATTGCCTTTGGGAAATGATTTAGCTCAGTGGGTGGCACAAAGCAAGTGCTCAATGAAGAAGAGCTATTTTTATTGCGAAGCCTCTAAGTAGAACATAATCATTTTAAATAGAGGGAGAGCCCATCTCCTGCCCCTCTGGGCTCCCAGGGTCCAGCCCACACACTGAGAGCATTCATTAATGCCACTAAGCTTCCTGCCTTTGCTTGAAGAATTCTGCTCCCCAGGAGACACAAATACACAAGCTTTTCCCTCAGTTCATCATGGATGGAGCCAACAATGGGGATGTGTGGGAAAAATCTGTCCTACAAGGATCCACAAGATGGTTTAAGCCTTCTGCAAAGAGAGGGTCAGTGAAAGCAGGAGTGTGAATGACTGGCCACAGGACCTCTTCCATTAGGCTATACAGGGGCTTGAAATGCATCATCCAAAGCATCCCTTCTTCAGTTTTCTTAAGACAGGACTACATATGTAAAGAGAGGTTACATTTTATTCTTTGGAAAACAGTACTTACGCAAAATATTAACTCTTATCTCAATGGGCAAGATGGCAAAGCCATAGCTTGTGGGGAAAAAAAAATCCCTTTGAGGCAATGATCTGAAATCTCGAGAGAACTGAGATCAAATCTTTGAATTGACCCCAAGGAAAGGAATAATCCTGCCAAAGGGCGGGGGGGCTGGGGGGGGTGACTACGAATGATTTGTTTCTCTTTCCTTGGGCCTCACAAATTCATATTTTCATGCCTAATCTCACTCTATGTAACATGCACAAGATCAGACTAAAGGGCGATGAGATCAATATTAAAGCTGTCCGGGTCACCTCTCTTTCATACCTTTCTCATTTTCTTTAGCTGTAGAAATAGAACTGACCTCTGTCTTTCAAATCATGGCTTTTAATTTTTTGACCAGAAAAGATTAAATTGAATTAGATGGGTCTGGAGTGGTTATTAAAACCAGTAAATTTGGCATAATGGACATACCTAGAGAAACCATTTACACAAGGAAATCAAAACAGGACTCAGATTTTTATCCAGTGCTCTGACCTCTATTGGAGTTCTGACAGGCAGAATTTAGCTGAATATTTCTTAAGATGATACATAAAACAGTAAAATGCATATCCTAAGGTACATATATAAATCAACATTTTCTTTGCTAAGAGGGGAAAAAACTGCCAAAAGAGAGATCTTTTAAAATATTTATAGGCATATTTTCCATTTGGATCCTTATTTGAATTTCGTTCTCATTTAGAATACAATTCTGACAACTCCATCATTAATGCCAGCACTGGCAATATTCTATTAAAAAAAAAAAACACCAATATGGCACAAAATCGAGATGCAGAAAGGATTATTATGTCATATTAAAGGAAGGGAACAGAGAATTAAAATAAGAGACCTATCTAAAACGATCAGAAATGAAATTCTCTTTGGGATAAAATGGTCTCTTCCAGAAATGCAGCCGTTTAAAATAAGATTACAGTGATACTTGAGAACTAAAGCAGAGTACAAACTCGCTTTCCCGAATGAACTTAAATTTGCATACAATGAAAAGTAAATGAAAAAGAGGGTATATTTTTAGGCTATTAGACTGAAGCTTCTCCATTTTGCTCAAAATTTCTCACCATCAGCTCCTGCACCAACACATTGGGGGTCCATGTTAATGATGAAAATTCTAGGTCCCCATCACTTAATCAGAATGTGTATGGGGGAGAGAGGGAGATTCTGTGCTTTAAACAAGCACACACACACACACACACACACACACACACACACACACACACGGCCCCATAATTCTAAATCCTATTGGTATTTGAGAACCCCACTGGTAAAATTCTGTGTGCTCATCACATATATGCCAAGAGTAAATATAAACCCATTGCTTGGCACCCACTGGGCTGAAAAGAATATTGACAGAATGACAAGGTAGAATTAGGGTGCGACAAAGCCATGGTGATGTGGGAATGACCAGGATGGCTGCTGGGAATGGAAGTAGGCGGTTTTGTTTCTCAGAGACCTCGGAATGATGAGGATTGGTAAGTGGGAATACAGGCAGGTGACTGTCTTTGTAGAAGATCTGGGGACTGAAATCAGAGAAGAAAAGGGAAGTTTCCAAAGGCTTGTGTCTGAGATGCAGCACATCTGGAAGGAGGAAGGTGAGACAGAACTGGTGTTTCAAAATCACCACAAAGGAACAATGAAGCATCCGAAGGCTAAAGTTGATTTCCAACTCTGAAGCAAATCATAAAGAATGCCAAAATAGAGTGGAATTTTAAAATATCTCCCTGGTCACAAATGATGCAAGCATAGTTACCGAAAATCAGCCCTGCCCTCCTTCAGGTTCCTTGTGTATGTCATAGGGGACTGGGGGGATGGGGGGAGAAGAGGAGGGAACTGGAAATTCCAGGACTCAAAATAGCTGCATTCCAAAGGGACAGAGCACTGGCTTCCTTTGTGTTAAGCATTGGAGCTTAAATATAAACCTCTAAGGGTCCCCCCCCTTTAAGCCCAGATAAATTGAATTTCTTCCTGGAAATTCTATGCTGTGTACAGCTTTTACTCATTCTGTTTCCTTGACCAGGAATGTCCTTCCTTGCCCCTGTATCTTACCTTAAAGTCCTAATTATCATTGAAGACTGATTCCAATTGTCAACGCATCCACCACACCCCCCTTCATTGCATCCATCACTCCCTTCTCTCAGGCCTCTGTTAGTGTTAGGTATCTGCCTATGGGTCTATGTTGAGGAGGTTCTTTGAGGTCAAGGACTACATCTGATTCACTATGTGTCTCTCTAGATACCTTCTTTCATACACCAAACACATAGGTAAATGGTAACCCCTCATCCTATACCTTTACTGGGCTTTGGGATATAGTTTACCCTAAACTAATAAACAGACCCAAAGAGAAAGAAATAGCCATGGGATTTCCTACTCGTTACAGCAGGATTTAAAGAAGACTGCTTCCATGTCAGCAAGCAAAAGGATCACAGTAAAGGACTGCCTTTAACCGAAGACCTTTATTTGAAAGGATCACATATTATTGAAGGTTAAGTCCTGGGGCCCCTGTCTGGCCTTTCTCTGCTGTCAGACCTGCCCTTTCTCACACAGTTGCATATGGACCAGATGCCTCATATCAGTGTGCACTGGGAGGTCCACCCCATCTGTAGAAGTCTCTCTATTGGTTCTGTTGCAGGGGTTCCCCACTCACTAAAGTCATAATGCAGAATAAATCAAGCAGAGTAAGATCTCAAGTGTCTGAACGTGGCTCCTTTGTACTCTAGAAGAAGGTGGTCAGAAATTCTAGTTCATATGCTTGTTTTTTACCTAGAGCTTGGCTTTGAACTCCCAGTGAGTGAGTTTACATTAATAGGATATACCCAAGCAAGAAAATGCAATTCCAGCTTTTGTTCTTAGAGGGCTTAGCAATTGTCTGTGCCAAAAGGGAATTTAATATGTCTCAGTCTAGCATCCTTATTTCAGGGAGAAACTGAAGTCGGAGAAAGAGACTTCTCCAAAGGCACATAGTCTTTCTCTGGCAAATGTGGGACAGGAGTTCTGAAGTTTTTCCAACATCTCCAGCAGTTCCTCCCTCTCTAAGCAAAACAACACTTCAGTTTCCCTTAAGGAAGTATCCCAGATCTTCACATTCATCCCTTTCAGAACACAGCTTCCCACCTGGTTTGTAGATGGATCCAAAAAAATCCCCTTCATAAGAATGTAGTGCAGGGACCACTCACTTGAACAGACTAAATGTGTCCTGCTGAGGTGCTATAATCTTCGCTGCTTCTTCTGCATGCAGCACTCTTCCCTGCATGCCACGCCCCCCCCCTCCCGCCTGTCTTCACACATCGCCTTCTCAGACAGCATTTCTCTGATATCCCTACCAACATAGTGCATCTCATACACACACCCTCAGCTATCATATCTCCTTATTTTTCAACCTCCATGGTAATTATCATGGCCTGAGACTATAGTATTTTTTTTATTTTATTGGCTGTGTTCGTATATCAGAATGTAAGACCATGATGTTAAGAACTGTCTCCGTCTCATTCTCTGCAGTATCTACAGCACCTAGAAGACTGCCTGGTACGGAATTGGTATTTGGTTACTCCCTATTGTGTGAGTGAGTGAATGAATGAACTGAAAAGCAATTCAATTCTGGCTGTCCCTTACAGATAGGCAGAAGTAGTCCACACACAGGGGGAGGCAGGAGATGATATTTGATATGACTCCCAGGGACAAGTGAAACCTAGAATATTAACACTTAATGGCCACATTCTCTTAGTTAACTACAAATCAAGGGGGAAAGGAGATAATAATGTTGGGCCAACCATTTTGAACAAAATTATTTATTTAAAAAGCTGGTGTGAAGTTTTCGTCCTACAGGGATACACCATGGCTAGCAGTACACATATACACACACTCAAGCCCTCCTATTGCCCCCTTCCTATTAGATACCTCAAAAAATGCTCTCAAACTAAAAATACATGACATTGTTAAGTTCCTCAGGGAAATCCATGTAGCCATGGAACCCAAGAAAGCAGAGAGGCTGCTCTATTGGGGAAAATGGAGTCCAAAAACAATTATATGTGTTACTTTTCATGGGAAATATTTTTTTAGCCCAAGAACTAGCAAAGAAATGTTGAAAACAGAGACTTTTCAATGGTATTCTTTTTTCTGTGTTAGAGGTCCATTAGACATAACATGTGAAATCTTCCAACTTTAACAAAGAAAGAATGTTTTTAAATAAAGAAATATTCACAATGCATTTTGTTTCTCATTAAGCACTGTACAAATCCAACTGTGGCGGAGAATTTAGAAGGAAACAGATTCAAACTCCAGTTTTATTTCCTTTTTTCTGTTTAGCTCCAAGCTCAGTATGTGATCTTATAAGTTGACGGGGTAACATGGCACCTATTAGCACTCATCAACCAAAAGTAGATTGTCTGGGTTTCAATAAATGTTTTTTTGAATTGGATTTAGGTTGGTGAGAAAATAAATTAAGTCAGAAAGTCTTTGAAGCAAATTACATATTGAAATGAACATTTTGATGAATAACCCCACCCCCACCCCCAAAAAGACAGAAAGAAAGGGGGAAAGCTGAAGTCTTGCTTGTCTAGGCTGTGAGAATTTCTTCTGCTGTTACATCTGTGAACACTTTACAAGGCAACGTCCACAGTCTGATTTTTACAGTCCATGTGCAATTGGAGTTTGCATGACATCTGGGGCTGTCTTTTTGGAGCAATTTCAAAGCTAGTGATTTCCAGTTTTTAATCACCAGAGCACTTATTTTCTACCATAGCACACTTGTCTATGCTTCCACGTTTTTTTTTTAAATGGGAGCAGTGCAAAATGAAAATCAGGGTGAATTAGTAACTTGATCTTGTATCTGTCAGGGCTTGATGGCTCTTACCTGTTCTGGAAGCGAAAGCTAAGGTGCTGACCTCACCGTGTTGGAAAAATTGAACACACAGCTGTTGTCAAGGACAAGACACTCTCAGTCATAAGAAGAAAGGGAGCCGGACAGGCTAATGAGGGAAAAGGCCAGGCACTCACACAAGAACACAATATCCTGCGCCCTCTGCTCAGAACCCGGGTCGTTTTTGTGGCCACAGGTGCTACATGCTGAAGGGTAGAAAGGTACAGGAATCATTTTCCCCCCTTTCTCCTGAAAAGGGAAAACACCTCATTTGAGCAGCCTGCTCCCTGGTGAGGGAATGAATAAGCACTTGTTTTTCATGTGGTTTAGTCAAACAGCCTGGTGTGCGTGCAAGTAAGAACTAGAACAGAAGCTGCTTGCCTGCAAATTCAGCTGGGCCTCCCCCGCCCGGGATTAGAGGAGATTTTGTTTGTTTGCCTGGTTGCTACTGTTGACTTCTTTTCCTATATTTTGGAGTAAACAATTTAAACTCAGATAGACAGCAACCACTAGACCTGTAAGAAGGTAAGTGATTTCTCCAGGGTCCCACAGTTAGTGAGTGGCAGAGCTAATCTGTACAACACTCCTTTACATAAACCAAAGCAGGTGAGTCAGGGGTGAATGAAAAAGAGGGTCAAGTCGAGGACTTAAGGAGCTGCGTGGAATGGAGGGGCTTTGAGAGGAAATTGATGGATGGTGCTTTCAGTGGCCAAGCTTCCCCTCCAACTTCTGGCTTCACTGTTCTCCAAGCCCTGCTTTACTGTGAGTTCCGTCTGGGCAAGTTCTGATCTCCTGGAATGCCATCTTTGCCTTTCTTATCTGGGAGCTAATCACTAAATAGCAGGTGGGAAGAGTCTGTTTTTCATCTCTCTTGCTCTCTCCCCTCCTCTCTTTTACTCATTTCCTTGGGGCTATGAATTTCTGAATGCTAAGCAGTAAACCTCCCTGATTTGTTCACACCTGGAATATCACTCTCTCTTTGTTTGGAAAGTGCAGAAAGGAGCAAGGGGAATCAAGAGAACAAGTGTTGTCTAAAGACAAAAGAGGGATGTCAGCATTTAAATATTAATGCACACACTCCGTGAGGCATGCACACATAGGCATTTTTTAAACCAAGCATGCTTTCTTTCAACTCCTCCATTCCCTGCTCATCTCCACTCCCAGCTGAAGTCTTACAAGACAAAGACTATTTACTGTATGTCACTTCAGTTATCAGCGCCCCACGCAAATAGGTTGACAGAGGAAAGAGGCAAAGTAACTTCACCAGCCTGTTTGGGGTTGAAATAACAACTAGCATGCCTAGAGGCTCCCAGAGATTAGCTTAGAATTTGCTCCTACAGATGTTGACTCTTGAGGGAAGCTGTCATCAGCCTCCCTGTCTCTGTGGGTGTTGGGGAGGTGCAGCTTCTTTAGCTGTGTCTTTTGTTCTCATGATGGACTTTCTGTGATGAAAAGGACTTCAGATGGTCAACTGGCGCAGGCTCCCATCTTTTGTTATCATTTGTCTCTAAACCCAGAGACCAGTGTTTGTGGTCTACTAAACATTAAACTCCCTGTGGAGAACATGAGACAAAATATTGGACACAAGAATGTAAACCTAAATCCATGGTTTCCAATCCATGGGCCTTAGGAACCCATGGGAACACCACATTGGCATGAATCAGTACCGATAGTTTGGCTAAATAGCAAGCATGGCTCATGTACATATAGTCTGATGTATTTATTCATTCATTCTACAGCTAGTCATAAGGTGCCTACTTTGTGCTAGGTGCTGAGTATACAGCAGATAGCAAACAAGTCAAAACAGCTCTGGCCTTGTGGAGTTTCCAGTCCAGTGGTGAAGACAGGCACGGTGAGTTATAGAAACACAGTGAGAGCAATAACTCGATTTGGGATATTATATAGATAAGCTTGTGATTAATAGCATTCAAATTCCTTGAAAGGTGGTGGCCTGTGATATTAAGCGTTTGTTCTACCAATGCATTCCTAAACTGTTAAGTGTCTTTATCTGCAGGTCTATAAATTTTTTGAGATTAAAATGTGCTCTCCATACTAAAAAAGGTTGGACACCACTGACCTAAATCATCCCTAAGAGACGTCTTTTCTATCACGGATGGATGACTTAAATAGCAAGGAGTAGTATTTCACCAATATTTCAGCAACACTCACATGGACGATTCTTCCCCATATCTGAGCTTGTGTAGCTTCAGTGAAAGTTAATCTCAGAGCTCTCTGGATTCCATCATCCCCTACTACCCTGGGGAACTTTGAAAAGTCAAGAAAGAACATACCCATTTGGCCTGGCTGGTGTGGCTCAGTGGTTAAGCATCAATCTAGGAACCAGGAGGTCAGTTTGATTCCTGATCAGGGCACCTGCCTGGGTTGTGGGCTTGTCCCCCCCAGCAGGGGGCTTGTGAGAGGCAGCCAATCAATGATTCTCTTGCATCATTGATGTTTCTGTCTCTCCATCTCCTTTCCTCTCAGAAATCAATCAAAATACAGTATTAAAAAAAGAAAAAAAACCAATCATATCAATTGATGCAGAAAAAGCATTTGACAAAAAATGAAAACAAGTAACATACCCATTTGGTCAGAGATTTCACCTCCCCAGGGGGCAGAGAGCTGCCCCACCTCCACCCTTGATTTGGGTGAGGTTGGAGGTAAAGTCTTGTGGTTGAGTTTGGTATGCTGTGAAATAGCAAGCCTGGAGTCACGGGACATGACTTGTTGCTCTATTAGACACCAAAGGTAATCTGCTGAAACAAAGAAATAAAGTAAAGATTATATGGGAAGATTTTCCTGTCAAGAATTATGAATGCAAAAATAACCCAGAAAATATAGGTGTATTTGAACAGGGACCAGACAAGACAATGGGCAGGAAGACCTGTTAAACATGAATTCCCACTTGAATCAAAATAATCCACCAAGTCTAAGCCCCCAGTGGTGTCTCTGTTTGCATATTCAAGGAATATTACAGGGACATTTTTAGTGTCAATTTTGTTTTAGATAATTTGAGCACTGAATTTACAAATCCCAGTACAATGTGGTTCTTTATGTGGCTTCTTTGAACGTCAATGTTCATTTAAAACATAATTAAACAGTATGCTATGCTTTGTGACAATGGCCAGAACAGCAGCATGGGGGCAGGCAAAGATGTTCACGGAGCACGAGGTTTGACTCAAGTGGTCGGATTTTATTCCCGTCTAATTTGGCAAGTTCACTTCCCTCTTATCTTCACCTCAGTTTTCTGACCTACAAAATGACAGGTTATTTCCAGCTCCTAGTACTATGATTCCAAGCCCTCTACCAGAAAGAACTCCTTTCTTATAAAAGTCCGCTTAAAGTATCAGGTCACAAGTACCCTTCCTATAGAACTTCTCACAGCAGGACAGAAAATCTACCAACTTGCAGTGGGCCTGTGTTGCGGGATAAGGTGTTTCCTGACAGACCCTGAGAGCATCTGCAGGTCCTCTACAAGTGACCCAAGGAGAAGACCTATTTAGGGAAGGAGATAGAGAAGCCAAATGGTTTCTTTCGAAAAGAAACAGGCAACCACCCCTCCTCCCCCCACTTTGGGGGTTGCCTGTTTCTTTTGTGACTAGAAGCATAAATGCATGTATCATATGTCTCCCCACTTCCCTCCCCACCACCCCACGTCCACCATGGCCACCATAAAAAAGCAAGAAGGCAGCAGATCTTCAGCACACCCACTTTCAGCCCTGGTCTTTCTCTGAGGTAAGAGCTTTATCTGCTGCCAACTAGACCTGTTGGTGTATGTAGCTGTTGCTTCATTATGACTCATCACGGCTTGCTTTGAGGTAGGAGCCATTGTTTCCTGGTGACCTCTGGCCTACTTCTTCCAAACTGCTGCAGAGGTAGTTATGGAGCAGTGGGGGCGGTATGACTTTCCCTCAATTAGTCAATGGCTCTTTACACCCTCCTGAGAAGTCACAATGTAGGAGTTCCAGGAAATACATTCTGCTAATTCCATAAGAACTTTTCATTAAAGAATGAAAACGGGGCATTCAAAGCCCCCATGCTGTGTCCTTGGGGGGAGGGGAGGGGGGATCAGGAGAGGAAGCACTGTGAGAAGAGTGCTTGCATTTGAAGTCAGTAAACCCATTGATTGGGCCAACCCCAGTGCAACAGACTGCTTACAGTTCCCAACCTTGCTGTTCTGTTTTCATCCCATGCCTGTTTCATGCTGCCTGCTCTTTCTGGAATGCCCTGCCCCACTCCAGAGCTTCTCTTCACGGAGCTAACTCCTGCTTATCCTTAACCCTCAGCTCAAACATCACTTCCTCCAGGAAGTCTTCTCTGACCTTCCATAGCTGCATTAGATGCCCCTCTTAATTCTTAACTTAATGCCTATGTATAGTTCTTACCATATGGTTGTATAGATGCTGTCTTCTTCTCCTAGACTGCGAATATCTTGTCAACCAAAAGAGAAATTTCATCTTTTTTCTCTCCACGGCTTTAATACAGAAAGTTTAGTGAATGAAAAACAAATTATCTAGCCCAGCCACACCAGGCAGTCCAGTCTCCTGTAGCTTGGCTCCTTCCTCACTGCCACTCAAGAGAGGCGAGCCTTGGGCCTCAGAGGGCCCCCTGTGGTGGGAAGCCAAATGACTTCTCAGTGGGACTCAGTGGACCTGATTTGAAAGGTGGCAGTCAAAATTAGTCACAGCAGGAGAGAGATGTCACTTCCTGGGGATTCAGACCCAGGCGGGGGCTTCTGAAGCTGGGGCTTCTGAAGCTGGGGCTTCTGCTGCTTCTTCCTTCACCACCTCCCAGTGGTGCTTCAGGAGGATTCAAGGACTGTGTCTCCCAAAGGCGTCCCAGAATCTTGCCAGTTATCCCTGTGATGGCTGACAGTCATCCTAAAAGACCCTAACCAGCACGGAGAGCACTGATTTCACCCAGCTTCAGGGCAAGGAGCTCTCTTTACTCTTTGAGTTTCTTTTATTTGCACCTCCTGGAAAAAAAGACCATCTTCTCACCCCCACCAGACTGCTAGGAATCTTTATCTGTGTTTAAGCCGTTTCTTATTAGAGCTCAAGTTCATTTTAAGAAACTCCTTTTGAAATCCTTGTTACACAAGAAGAGGGAAGCTTCCCTCAAGAGGTCCAGCCAGGAAGCTAGGAGCTCACCCTGCCATCTGGTCCCAGGTGGGGGAGTATGCAGGACCTCTGGAGTCCATGAAGATAGACATGTTGAGAACACAATGCACTCAGCAGAGAAGTGGGGAGGGTTCCCAGATCACCTGCTGACTTCTGATTTGCTTTTCTGAATAGCCCCATTTTCTAAGGTTCCATGCATGCTATGAGAAAGCCTTGCCATCTACCTCTGTTTGCTTTGATTTCGATCTCCTTCTTCAACTTAGTGGGTGAATTAGACCCAAAGTTACAGATGCTTTGAACTAGAAAGGACCTAAGAAATCAGCTGGGAGGAGAAAGTGACTTGTCTATGGTCACACAGCAAGCATTCTTTAGTGTCAGAATTAGGACTAAAACTAGGGTCCCTGGCTCCTGCTTCAGGCTCTGCACTGTGCTGTCACGCCACTCAGATGGCCTACTCCCTGGAGAGTGTGAACTCAGAGAATCTGCTTGAGCCCAACTAACCATAGCAACTGGGTACCAGAGGTCTTGTCTCTGAACCCCTACTTCCTCTTCTCTTCCCAACCCCAATCTCAGACTCCCAAACCTCTAGAATATTTGGGGGCAAGCAAAACAAATGTGGTAGGCAGTGCCCTGCTCCTTAGGCATTCTTGGAATTAAGCTTCTGGTCATTTTAGAAATTAAGACTTTCCCACCCACCTCTCTCTACTTTCATTCACTTCCCAACCCTGGCTCTGATTCCATGTCTGCTTTTCTCTTTTCCTGGCTACATGAGGCATTTCACATGGCCAAGCTTCTATATAGGCTGTTTCCTGTGAATGCAAACATGGTCCTTGGACATACCAATAAAATGTAATTTTGGTCAATGTGCTGTTCAGGTGTTTTTTCAATAAGCCATATCCCTTTGAACACATTTTCAAGCAAAGTGAAATACCAAGGAAAGAAGAACATGGCTATTTGCAGACAATGTAGGAACCATTTAGACATAAATATTCTAATAGAGGGACAGGCTGTTCTATATTATAACTGTTTATGTTTTCCCCACTGGAACTAACTCCTGAAGGATTTCCATCATGTCTTTTTCAAGTTCTGCACCTCCCCCCCCCCAACCTCAAACATAGTGCTTTACACATATGAGGATTTCTATAAATGTTTAAGTTAAATATTTTTAAAATATAGTGAGAGTCTACTATGTAATAGGCAGAGTACTAGATGTTTTCATAGCTTTTAAAAAATTGATTCTCATGACCACACTATATCAGTTAGTTATTGCCACAGTAATGATGATTTGAAAACCACACTGAAGCTTCGTATTATCACCTTCCATTATTTCTTGTAGGTCTACAGGTTGGCTCATCAATTCTGCTGATCTAGACTAGGCTTGGCTGATCTCAGTGGAGTGTGTTCACATACCTATATTTGGCTGGAAGGCATTTGGGGGAAGGTGACCTAAGCTGGCCTAAACTTGGATCACCTTTTAAGGTGGCATTAATGATTGGGGCCTCTCCCCATACAATTTTTCATTGTTTGCAGGCCAACCCAACCTTGTACTCATGGCAGAGATAGCAGGTTTCCACAAGAGCAAGCAGAAGCCAGCAAGACCTTTTCAGGTCTAGGCTTAGAACTGTTACACCATCACTTGGACCACATTTCATTTGTCAGAGCGAGTCACAAGGCCAGCCCCAGATTCAAGAGCTGGAGAAATCGGTTCCACCTCTTCTACGGAAGAAGCAACAAAGTCACATTGCAATGTGTTGAAGGACTGTGGTCACTTTTGCAATCAATCAACCACATAAGTCCAATTTTAAGGTGAAGAAAGAAAATGGAGAGATTAAAAGATTTATTTTAAATGTTATATAATTGCATTGTGACAATGGTTGCCCAACTCTATAAATTTACTAAAAATCATTGAACTGCACACCAACAACGGCTGGATTTTATGGTATGTAAATTACCCCTTTGTAAAGCTGTTAAAAAATTTTAATGCATTGAAGATCATTCAACACATAATTTCCAAATCTGTATTTAAATTCAGGTATTCTAGCACAAGACTCAGTAATCTATTCTATGCACTATATTTATCATACCTGACATATTAGAGTCTCCAAATGGGAGAGTCTGTGAGCTAGAAAAAAAGTTTTATACAGACTATTTTGTCCATCCTCTTTCTTCAAGCACTGGATGTGTAAGCACAGGTGCCTGATTTCTAATTTTAGGTTGAAAAATAGAAATAGCAGAAACCAGATCCAGGTGAAATATGCACCTCATCTTTTCATATGCTTTTGGGATCCAGGGTGATTAGTACTGAACAGTACTTGGCCCACTGTTCTTTCCATTTTAGCTCCTCTGATTTTTCACATCCTAAGTAGCCAAGTACCAAGGTGCTTAGATTCTGGTATTAACATCAACAGCATTTTTCTTCTGTTTTATTACCCAGTGTCCAAATCAAAGTGTCCACATTTGGGCTGAAAATGGTTATATTCAAATTAAAAATCTCTGACACAAGGGCTCTAGGAATAACAGCATTCTTAAAATGGATTTTATCTAATTTAAGTGGATTTGTACAATGTCATCCTTCTCCTGTAAGCATTAAGGTATCTGTGAGGAGGATGAACAAATGGAAAGTGGCATGGCTTTGTCCTCTACTATGGACTGGTTTCTGGAGAGAGAAAAAGTGAAATCCTGAGAAGATGCACCCAAGCTCCCCATAAGCAGAGCTTTGAAGAGCAAATAGAGCAGCTTTCATCACTCACACACAGACCACATCAAAAGCTGCTGGGGAGAATCACTCAGCAGTGTCAGGCAGGGTCAGGCAAGCATTATCAAACCCTCTTTCAAGATATTATGAACCGGAATCAGAGGTAAAGAGGAGTACCAAAAATAAGACCAGCAGAGGAAGGGAGGCAAATAAAGCAGAGAATGAGATGCATGGCCAAGAGGATGAGGAGGGCAGAGAAAGAGAGAGGGAGGGAGGGAAACAGGAAGATGTATAAATAGATAGCAAGAGGCAAGGAGCAAAAGGCAGGAGCAGAAAGGATGAGGCAGTAAACAGAACAAAAGCAGATCGACAGTTGAAGAGAGGCAGAAAAAGGAGAGCTCAGAAGCGACGTGGAGAGAAACAGCCTAATCCAGGGTGGAGGCCATGATGGCAGCCACCTGCCCTAAGGGTACATAATCTCCATGGACTTTTGTTGAAAAATTAGCCAGAACAGCTCTATTTTCCACACCTCAGGAGCATCATCAAGTCCCAGGAAAGCAAAGACAAAGTAAAACACTCCAGCTGCCTTCCTCTCCAGCTCCCAAATTATTTTTTATCTACTATGAAGGGCTATTTGATCACCCTGGCCGGCCTCACTCGGACTCTGAATATTGGCGGGAACAGTCATTAGAAGCCCAGCCTGAAGCCCACCCAAGCCCCCACTGGAGCAATTTCATCTTTTATTACAACAAAGCTAGGGCAGTCATGTATTGGCTCAGGCTATAAATCTGCCTTCTTCATAGATCAAGTTCGATTTTCCAACTAATTGGAAGGAAACAAATCCACTTCTGGGTCACACCAAGCAAATGTATCCCTCTCTGTAAAGGGTCTGGCTGTGTCTTAATCAAAAGGTAAGGGCCCAGGTGCCTGAGTGTTCCAGGGTGGAGCTCTGGGGAGCCCAGGGTCGGTGGGAGGGTACCAGGTGTGAGAGAGGGGAGCCTGTGCAACAAGGAGGAAGATGGCAGGAATGGGAGATGAGGGGCTCTCTCCAAAACAAACTCTGCTCATTGCACTTTTCACCCCATAAAGAGATACTGGAAATAAAAAAGCATTAAGAAACAGGGTCCTAGAGAGAGCCTGGCTCCTGGCACTCTGTGCACATTTGTTGAAATAAGGAAAATACTAGCAATGGTTTAATAGTGGCTCTCAATACTTAACTGCAAGGTTTAGATAGGAGCTAAGGGAATAGCCTTGCTAACCTTTATTGAGCCAATCATTTTGCATGCATCATTTCTTTTAACCCTCACAACAATCTTCTGAGATAGACATTCTTCTTATCATTATTCCCATTTTACTGATGAGGAAACAGAAGCTCGGGGAGATGGGTGGAAAATCAGAGAGAAAGAAGGTGGTGGAGCAGATCTGAGCTGCCGCTGCACCCACAGCTGGACTCGCAGGGCCCGCACTGCTCAGCAGCCGGTGGATGGGACGGAGAAGCTCTTTGTCCTTTCCACTGGGAGCAGCCTACAGGGTGGCGAGGAAGGGGACTTGCAACAGCCTCAGTCCAGTTGGGCAGGGGCAGGGTTTGGAATAAGACGGCAACAGATCCTGTCTCCATAAAGAAGCCAATTTACAATATGAAAATTCTTTGAGTTCTGGGATAAATGCTGCAGCCATTCGCCAAGACAGAAGGTAGCATTATTATGCACAGCAACAAGTTTTAGGGAGCTCTCTAAACTCTCCTATTTCCCTCTATGAAAGCAAAAGACCAGAAAATTGTCCATAATTACAGAGCCATCGGCACTGAATTACAACACCTCTTGCATGGGCCAGCGTGGCACGTGATTGCACAGCAGTAACCAATGTTCTGAAATAATCCTCCCACCCCCTAGCTCCTCCTTGGCATAGGCTGATGTAAGCAGCCCCACCGGTCCACCCCACAGCAGCGGTGTCAAGAGCGCAGGCTCTGTAGGCAGACAGCCCTGTGCTGCTCAGATCTTGTCTCTACCACTTACTACCAAACGTAGACACTTTGCTCAATGTCTCTGAGCCACAGTGTTCTCCTCCGTAAAATGGGGCTATAGAAATACCTTAGACCCGAGTTGATGTTAGGACACAATGAAAAGATGAATGCACAACATCTAGAACAATGCCCAGCATATAATAAGCACATAAAAAGGCTACTGGTACTATGTTTTTCTACCCCTTCATCCTCCTTAGTTGAAGTTAGAGGAGGAAGAGGCAGAGCAAGTGACATTGCTTACATAAAGGCCAAAGAGCCTGGCTGCTCCTCCGGAGGCCATGATGATAAAGCTGCTTCAGAGCACAGAGAGTTCCAAGAATGGAGCGCACATTTGGAAGAAGTTCATTAAAAAATTGCTTACTCATAAAAGCTGCTGTCGTTACCACCTGACAAATGGAAGGCTCGGCACCAGTAGATAAAAAGCCAGAGGTGAGCAAGCCAGCTACTCTGAGAGCTCGCTCGATTTCTCTGCTGCCATCCGTCACCTGTTTCTTAACCTTTTCTGGGGTTATAATGACCAGCTCAGGTCGGTTTTATGGGCCTGTTCACACTGAGTTTTCCCCAAATTCCAAATAGAGGGAAGAAGCCTAAAGGCTTCCCTGGCAGGTCTCCTGGAATAGAGTGAGGCCGCCACAGCACCGGCAGGCTGACACTCACCTCTTTGCCCAATAGAATCAGCTCCAGGGTGTCCCCTCTTCTGTCCATAGAGACTCAACCCTCCGCACCTCTGCTCCAGCGCTTCGTCTCATACCTCATGGGGCCACTCCAAGAACCATCTCCTGCCAGTCTGTGCCCTTTGTCTTCCCCAGCTCAGGTCACCTTCACAGCAGTGCAATGATCCCAGCTGGAAAGTCAGGATGACAGCACAGCCCGGCCACTTAGGAGCTGGCCACTGTCACTGAGCTTCTCTGGTCCTCAGTTTGTTGTCTATAAAGTGGGGTGAAGCACCTCTCTCGAGTGTTCCTGTAAAGATGAAATAAGTTTATGGTCATGACACAGGTGTTGCAGTTAGTCAGTGACAATGATTAAGCCACCCGATATTTGAGCTCTGTCCTATGCATTTGGGGACACAGTGGGAGGGGGGGGGCGGAGGATGGTGTGCAAGTGTCTGCCCTCAGAGTTTTGAGCCACAGTGCAATACACATCCATGCGACTTTGCTTTCAAAGACTTAGTAAGTCCAGTCATGACCTGAGGACAGGAGTTGAGGACAGCTGGGTGGCGTCACCCATCCCTTGCACCCACCCTGTCCCTGCCCTACTCCAGTCCTGCCAGACTTGGCTCCGTCTTGCAGAAACATCAGAAAGGAAGCAGCTTAGTCCTTTTACAGGGCCTAGGGCCAAACAAACTTTTGCCAGCATTTACCAGAAACCATGGCAAATTGATAAATTCTTATATAATGAAAGCCAGTAATCTCCACGTACTCCTGTCTTACCTGAACCCCACCTCCTTGACTACTGTTTTTCTGGAAGTTAAAACAAAAATTATGTGTCACTTGGTTACACAAATCAACAACCAATGCGGGCTTTGAAAACTTTATTTTGTGAAATGGGGACTAAACACAGTAACACATTTCAGGAGCCAAATCTTGCCAAAGCAACATTTCCTAGAATCAGCTTTCTGGGTGTGGGTGCTCAGGGACAGGAAACACTTGGCTTGAATTTGAATTTGCAAAAGCTAGGCTGTTAGGCATCCATGCTGTTATTCAAAAATCTTTATTGAATACACACTGTGTGCAAAGTTTTGTGCTAGGTGCTAACCTAATGTGCAACCACGGCGGACAACAATGAATAATGCAGACAGAGGAGGAGGGACAGGAGTCCAGGCTGGAAAGAGGCAGGAAGCAGTCCTGGCCAGCTTGATTCATTTGTTCTGCAAAGAGCTACATATCAAGGACTGTATTAGGTGCTGGTCATACAAAGGAGCCTAAGACTTGACTCTTGCCATCTTGGCATGGACAGACTACGAGACAAGTTCAATTATGTTGTATGTAGGTTCTGAGATGAACGTGAGTACAGAGGCAGGCTCCTGGCCCACCTGGTGAGTCAGAAAAGACTCAGAAGAAATGATGCATGAGCCACATCCTGAACAGTGAAAAAGAGCTGAGCAAACAGAGATGCAGAGGACATTCCTAGCTGAGAAAACTATCCCTGAAAAGCCCAGAGGCAAGAGAAAGCTCACTGAGTTCTAGGAAGAGCAGCAGTTGTGCAGACAGAGGAGCGGGCAATGAATGGGTTGGGCGGTCATAATGGAGGGACCAGACCAGGCCAGCTTCTCACACTGCAGGCCACTTGGCGGCCGCTCACTTGTCTCTGATCGTCAGCGCCTAGCACAGGGCCTGACATGATAAACATGCAATAACTACTGGTTGGGTAAACCAATCCAAGCAGAAGATTGAGGACACAGACACTTACAGGTTAAGTAAGAGAACATTTGAAGAGAGTGAGAGGCCAAAGTCAGAGAGATGGGAGATAACAAGGAGATTAGTGACTCAGAAACCTAGGGAGGACTGAGTTTTCAGAAAAGGGACGAGTGTAAAGCCTGCAAAGAAGTTAAGGAAACAAACAGTGAGTGCTACTTGGTCAGATAGCAATGAGGTGGTCATGAGCAAGATCCACTGCACACGGGAGCTGAAGGAGAAACACAATGGTAGTGAACTCAGGGAAGGGACAGACTGACCAAGTAGATTCACCTGTCAGGGTGCTTACCTGGAAGAGGGTAGGTGAGAGGGGGGGTTGGTGGAGAAAAGAGCAAACTGGACTAATGGATTTGTTTTTTAGATTTTAGACTTGCACATGTTTTTTAACAAGTGCAACTGGGGGATCCTGTAGACAAAGTTAGACATGTGAGCCAGTGTGCTGGAATAAAAGAGTGGACCTGCACTTACTGTGTGACTTGGGGCCATTTGTAACCTCTCACGGCCAAGTTCTCATCTGCAAAACAAGGACAATCACCCTTGACTTGAATGGTTGTTGCAATGAGTAAATTAAAATGCAGAGTGCAGTGACTGGCTCCTGTAAGATTTCAGGCCATATCTCTCTCTCTCTTTCTCTCTCTCTCTCAAGAGGAAGTCCACTTAAAAGTTGGTGGCATAGAAAGAGTTGTGTTCTTCTGTCTCTTCCCTTAGGAGTTATAGTGGTCTCTCCCAAGTCACTAAACACTACTCGTCCACTTCAGTTTCCTCAATCAAACGGAGGCATGGGTCCCCGCCGCTTCGTAAAGCCAGGGCTTTTAGATTTACTAAGAACAGAACAGTAGCAAATGCTTGCAAAAGTTAAAAGTGCCATTGACATTATAGGATTACTACCCATGCAGTATAGAAAAGAACCTTGAAATGCTGACTAGCATTTCCTCAGAGTCAGGTTGAATCATGGATTCATTCTTAAAGCTGTAAAATCTTAGGGAGGCCGAACACAGAGCCTCTGCATCTTGGGCTCTAAAAGGATTAAAGAATATTTTTAAAGGGTATGAAGTTCTCTAAGTGTAGTAAGTGTCAATAATGTTACTTTCTGTGTCCTGACCTGGAAATTTTAAAACCAGCATCAGCTTTCATCTACATTGAGTGTTAGGAGTGGGATTTGGCATGGTTACAAAGGAAAGACAATAAGGTTCAAATTCAAATACAGGTGACCCTTGAACAATACCAACTGTAAATCTTCTTACAACTTAAGTTGGCCTTTTGCAGGTTCTCAACCAACATCTGACCCTTGAACAAGGCAGATTTGAACTGCGCAGGTCAATTGAAAACACTGGAATGTAAGTGGACCCATGTAGTTCATACCCACATTTTTCAGGGGTCAACCGTGTAACTTTTTGGCTCCCCAAAACTTATATTGTCCCTTGGCATCCCTGGTGTCCATGGGGAAGTGGTTCCAGGACCCCTGCAGATACCAAAATCCACGGGTATTCAGTCCCCTATAAAAAGGGTAGATTAATGTGTACAGTCAGCCCTCTGCATCCACGGAGTCCTTGCCATGATGGATGGAAAACAGTAGAGGTGTTTATTAAAAAAAATCCATGTATAAGTGGACCCATGCAGTTAAAACCTGTGTTATTCAAATGTCAACTGTACATGCAATGATCATTAGAAGGCTCAAGTAGAGAGGCAAGCTATTTCCAAACTAAGCTGCTGCTAGGGATCCTTCTTGGTGATCTTTTTAGCCTTAACAGCAGGCCATGATTTTAAGAAAAGTCTTTATTCTACCATTCTTGCCCCAAACTAGTACCTTCATCAGAAAATAACAGTCAGTCTCTCTGATTTGACTGCAAGCTCCTTAGAAGGATAAGAACAGAGTCTCAAACATTCTCTTTCTCCAGCTCCAGGGTCAGCACCTGTTTCACCCTGAAGAGGTGGAATTGGGTAGACCTGGACTCCAACCGAGTGGCATTCTCAGCAGGAGCCATTTACAAAGTGACTGAACTCTCTAAGCTGCAGTTTCCTCATCTGTAAAATGGAGACATTTCTGACTTGAAACTTTTGGGGAGAGGAAGGGTCTATAAGGAGCTGGCTTGGTGACCAGTGACATCATAGATTCTATGACACAGAAGATGAACACATTATGGAAGTTCATATTACTGTCAAAAATAGAAATACCCAGGATGTAAGAGAGCCCAGTGAGATCAGGGTGCAGACAGGGGTTGAGAATATGGACAATAGCTTCTTTTTTTAGGTTTTACAGCTAAAAAAAAGAGGAGGGAAAAGGCTCAAGTGAATTTTCTCCCAATTTCACTAAAATAATATGCTCCAAGCCCAAAACCTTTTTCCTCCTGCCTACTGCCTGAAACTCATTTCTCCAACAGAGATCTAAGCCACCATAAATCCCATCAGGGGTCAATATGGCTGACACAATTTTGACTACAAGAGAGCACAGCTTAAACGGTGTCATTATTATCCCCAAGAGTTGCTCTCTGCCTTTTCTAGGGGATGAAAGAAAAAGGCATATTTTTAAACTTGGAAATATATAGTAGTTGAGAGTTTTTGGGGGACAGATCCAAGACCTCAGAAGCACAAAGGCTATTAAAGCAAAGTAAGATGAGACTTAAAGTGAATAATCTGTCTGCCCTTTTTGGAAATCTCCTTATTGCTATCCTACCTCCAAACCTAGAGAGACAGTTTCTAAATAAAGCCAGTTCTTCCTCCAATGTCCTGTGACTGTGTAGTCCTCTATATTCCTCTCTACTCTCTACCAGATCTCATTTAAATGGGGCACTCGCTCCCTCACTAAGTCTGCACCCTTTCTCCTAGTGAGGTGCAGTATAGCAGCCCAGTTCTGACACTGACTACTCGGACCTGGTTCAGACTTCATGAGTTATGAGCTCAGTTTCCAACAAGACTGCCCTCCCATCAGGCAACAGACATAAGTTCAGGGGTCCTAGGCCACCTGCACTTCTGACCAAATGGCTACACATTCAGGGGTCCCACAGCTCCCTCGGTTCAGTCATTCAGAATGACTGACAGACTTAAAGAATGTGTTATATGTATGATTAAAGTTTCATCATAAAGGACACAACTCCCTGGGCCAGCTAAATGGAAAGGTACACAGGGCCTGGCCTGTGAAGGTCTGACTGTGAAGCTTTTGTGTCCTCCCCTGTGGAATCAGGATGCACCACACTGATGTTCACCGATCCGGAAGCTGAACTAAGCCTGGGTATCCAGAGTTTTCACTGGGGTTTCATTACGTAGGCATATTTAATTGAATCATTGGCCATGTGGTTAAACTCAGTCTCCGGCTGCCCTCCACTCCTGAAGGCTGGACCAATGTCATTGCCTCAAAGCCCCAATACTCCAGTCACATGGTTGGCCTTCCCAGCATGTTCACTCACCATCCGGAAACTATGTAAGGGTTCACTGCACTTAATTCATTAGTATAAATTCAAGTGTGGTCCAAAGGGCCCACCATGAATAGCAAAGACTTTATCATTTTGGAAATTCCAAGGGTTTAGAAGCTCCATCCCAGGAACCCAGGATAAAGTCTAGACATATACTGTATTATAGAATAAGAGATCAGGTCCTAAAATCTAAAATACTTGATATGGACACTCTAGACCCATACTTGCTCATTTGTTGCCAACTTCAGCAGGCTGAACACTTCCTTTCAGACATATCAGTCTCTTCATCTTCTGGCACCATCATGCTTTACTAACCTCCTTTCCACTATTTTCTCATCACAAAAGATGCACCCTACCCCTCCTACTCTATTTCAGTTTCCCTAGATAAGTTGTGGAATCCTAAAATAACCTCGGGAGCATAAGAATAAGACTAGAAGAGGACCATGGACAGAACTCATGGTACTATTTACAAGTGAGAAGAGGAAGAGTAGCCTAGTAAGGAGCCTGATGAGGTAGGGGAATTCAGCTGCTGTGTGTGGACATAGAGGCCCAGGAAATGAGCTTTCAACATGCAAGGAAAGACCATGCAAAGTGTCAGCTACAACAGGGAGGTCGGGGAAGGTAATAGCTTAAAAGTTTCCATTGGATTCAGCCATAAAATAGTCATCAATGACCTTGCTGAGAACAGTTTCAGTGGAGTGATAAGGGCAGAAGCCAGGGTGCAGTGGATAGAATAGAGAATGGAAAGTAAAGAAGCAGAGAGGCAGAATATGTTACTTTAAAAAGAAAGCTGTGGCTGAAAGGTGCCCTGAGGCCTAAAAGGAATTGGATATTCAGGATGAAAGACTTGTCCTGGTAGGAAGAGGCCAAAAGGGAAGGGACATGGTGACTAGCAGGGAAGAGAGCGGGAACACTGATCAAGCCAGGCTGCTAAGAACTAGGAGAGAAGAGCTCCAGAAGACAGGTGGAGGAGTCAGCCCAGGTGGGGATGCTACTTTTCCGTTATAACAGAAGTGAAAGAGGGAGACACGGAGGTAGCTGTAGCTAAATTTTAGGTTTGGTGGCAGCAAGTTAAGGGAGAGTTGGGAGTGTTCTCATCTGTGACTTCTATTTTCTCTGTGAAGTAGGAAGCAATGCCATGTTTAACTTGTGAAAGTCAAACATTTAAGGAGAAAAGGGGAGTGAAGGAGGCATGAAAGAGCTAGTCTAGAGAACTAGAGAGAGAACCAACTAAGGAGTGACAGAATGATTACAGGGTAGCAACAGAGAGCCAGTAGAGTCTCAGAACCATGAAGCTGCCATGAAATTAATCTGCAGAACTGTGTGGGTCTCTCTACAATTCTTAGCCATACTGGCAGAGAAGGATAATAGGTAATTAGATCCAGGATTAAGTTTTTACGAGCCAACTATAAAAGAAAGCCAATGGAGCCATTCCATTGGCTAGACAGAGGTTGAAGTATCATGAGGCTCGAGAGGAAATGAGGAAGGGGCTTCTAGTCATGAAGAATATAGAGATCAATGGTCTGAGAGTCTCTAATTTAAAAGATAGAAATAGTATAAATTATTGAGTTACAAAAGTAGAAAGATAGGAAGTTATGTTCAGAAATTAGAATGTGACCTAGGAGATGACAAGGTCACTGTGGGGCCATGCATGTGAGTGGCTCAAGTATAGTGAAAGTGGAGGTCATTGTACGTGAGAAGATCAGGGAATGGGTAAGTCAGAGTGTTGTGGGGGCACCCCCATGAACACCGAACTAAACCAGAATGAGGCTGGGAATTCAGATGCAGAGAAAGACTGTGCCACATGCTGATGTCTCAGTGAAAGGTGGAGGATAGGTAAGAGACTGTTATACAATGTCCAAAAAAGTGAGTGGAAATCACAAATCAGAAGCTTATGGGCCAAGTCAGACCAATAGCCAGATTTTATTTGGCCTGCTCAACGTTTGTTATTTGTTTTATGATAAATTATTTCCTATCATTTACAAATTAGGAGACTTCATATAAAAGTCTGTGTTCTTTGAAAGGCTGCTCTTAAAAACTATGAAGATCTGGCAGCATGGGTCTCCTCCCTCCACTGTGACCCCGGGAGCTGAGTCACATGTGTGCCCCTTTGGAGTATCATGGTTTCCAATTCACTGCAGACTGACAGGCTTGCTTCACTCATTTAAGAAACCAGCCTGCCCTGTGGGCATTTCTTGGTGACTCTAAAGGGGCAGACATTTCTACCTGATTCATTTTGGAGAGTCGAGTGGGGAGCAGAGATGGTGTCAATGCCACCTGCTGACCCTGAGGTAGGAAAGGATGAGCAGCTCCCCTTGAGAAAGGAGAGGCAGGTTTAGATTAAAAAGGTGAAGGGAATAGTCAGTGAGAAGTCTGAGGTTATGAATGGATGTATTGAATGTGGACATTCCAGAGGACAGACATGAAAGTTTTGGTCAGAGCAGAGCCAAGTGAACGGAAGCACAGAGAAATAGCAAAGGACAGGAAAATGCAGGTGACAGAAAGGCCCCTGGGAAAACAAATATTTGAGGTGTGAAGCACCGAACGTGAAACCTCCAAAATGTCTAACTGGTTTTCCTTGGGAGCAGCCTGGTGGTTGGGGTGGAGTCACTGACCTGGACTCCGGGCACTCAAGTCACCTTGGCAAATATCCCAAAGATAGAAGAGGAACATCTAAGAATAACCCAGTATGAAATCACCAGGAAGGGAATCAGGCTGATTTTCTTTTATAGATATATTTTTTAATTGATTTCAGAGAGAAAGGGAGAGGGAGAAATAGAAACACCAATGATGAAAGAGAATCATTGATTGGCTGCCTCCTGCATGCCCCACCCTGGGGATTGAGCCTGCAACCTGGGCATGTGCCCTGACTGGGAATCGAACTGTGACTTTCTGTCTCATAGGTTGATGCTCAACACTGAGCCACGCCAGGCGAGCCAGGCTGAATTTCTAATTCTCTTTTTCCTCCACTCTGTTCACAGAATCTGAACTCCAGCTGGCTCACACTCCCGTTATCCAAAGTGAGAATCCTCTTTAGAACACCCCTTATACTGCATTGAGTCATTGGGGCAACACAGGATTCTGACAGCCAAGGGAGAAAGAAGCAGAAAGGGCAGATGCCCCAAACTTGCTAAGTCTACTACAAAATGTTGTCATTGCTTGATTCAAGAAGATTCTTTCTTCTACCCCCTCTTCCCTCACCACATGGATTCCTGTTCCCATCCCAGTAAAACACTTAACAATAATTTCAGCCAAAATTACATGTCTTAAATGGACTTTTGTGAGCAGGCCAAGAAACCTGACAATCCCATTAAAGGGCCATTTTCAAATAAATTGTGTTTCAGGTTTGAAACACCCAAGTTGTAAACTTCAGACCCAGCTCATCTGTATGGTGAAGAACACCTATTTATTCAACCAGATTTGAGAAAATGAGTTCCATTTCAACTCGTTTTGTTCATGGATCCTATCAGTCAAAGACAGTGTGTGGCTTTCACCTTCTAACAATGAGTTCATCAAAGCAAAGACCCCTGCTCTTTTTAAGCTCACTGAGACCTGCTTGCCCACCCCTTTCTGGACTCAGCCCAGCCTTCTCCTGAAGTGGTTTGGAAGGTGTCAGGACTCCACAGATGCAGTGGTCCTGTTGGGCTTCACTGCAGACTGGCCCCTAACTGTGGAGGCGACTGGGGTAAATGGTGTGAACTCAAGAATCAGCATGAAGTTAATGCTGGTCAGTTGGTTCCTCATTCTACAACATTGTAAAGCATTCCATCCTCTCTCTATGCCCTTCCTCTCTCCTAATATCTTGCTATTGAATCTTAAACAATCTCAAACGGATCTGTGATCTTGGTCTGGCTTTCCATTTAGATTTCCGATCACAGATTTTCCTCCTCTTTTACCTTTTTGCTGTTCTCTCCCTGTCAAAAAAAGAGTAATAAAAGGAATCAGATAAGAACTCACAGTTTCTCAACTTCAGTCTAAACAAGAAAATGTCTTATGAAAAAAGGGGGGGTGTGCTAGGGAGGAAGAAGGAAGGTGATATTTAATTTTATTGGGGAGAACGAATCATTGCTGGAGAATGCCTGTGGCTAAATGAGACCATCAAACCAAGAGCAGAGCAGCGAACTGCGTGCACAAATATGAAGTAATATCTTTCTACTCTTAGGGAAGCTGACATCAATTTCAGAAGCTTCAGGCAGGCAGCGCTGAGTTTGAAGAAATCACAGCCACCTTCTTGGAGCCATTTACAACTGCTTCTGCTCTCCGCAATGAAAGCTTAAAAATGCAAATGAAATGGGGCCATTTAAAGAAAAATATTCCTGCTAACTGTACTCTGGGAAAGAAAAAAAAACGCCTATAGCTCAGAGGGCAATCTTAAAGTCAATGAAACTCTGCAGCGCTGGGTGATGCTTCATTCTGATGGATAATGTGTGCTCTGCTCCTCCCTCATGAGTTTAGAAGTATTTAAAGAAAAGGGTAAAATCACCCTGTTTAGGAGATTAATTTCCTTTCTGAAAAAATGTCTCTTTTTGCTGTCACTTCTGTTTTGATGGAGAGTAAAACCAGAGCTTATTCTAAATGTTCACTGCTGAAAATTACCAGTCCCGGGGTTTGGGGAAAAAAATAAACCCTAAGAGGTCAAATCCTGCCCCATCTCTCCAGGCAAATTCATGCTTATATGATCAGGAAGCCACTCTAAAGTGTTTCTTCAGGAATACAGATTCTAATAATATGTGTAACATTTACTGAACACTAATGCCAGGGACTGAGCTGAGCACTTTACAATAATTATCTCATCTTCACAACCCCCAGACAAACACATATAGTTGGCCCATTTCACAGGTGGGGCAACTGAGGTCAGGGAGATCAACTAACTTGCTCAAGGTTGCATGGCTGGAAAATGGCTTGGCTACAGTCAAGTTCAGGCTGTCAGCTCCAGAGCCCAAAGCCACACAATGTTGTGTGGCCTACAATGTCCTCTTAAGGCCAGTTCATTTCAACTGAATCCATTAAGCTTCACCAAACTGTGCCATTGATATAATTTAGTATGTCTTGCTTTAAACTTTCTTCCTTTAAAGATTGCATTTCGAATGCAAGTTCCTCGGTATTTGATTAGCAGGCACCATAAACCTAGGACTGAGGGGCAAAATGGGGATGGACAGCTAGCCAAAGGACACATGGCACTGCCTACCCTTTGCATGCTTAGGATCCAATCAGAACTCCATCACTAAGTTGCCATGGGAACCACAGACAGAGTCCTGAGAGGGACCGAAGCCCGGACATAGAGCTGCCAGATCTGGTCCACCTGCAGCCAGGAAACTTCAGCTGGACTGTGTTCAGCGACTCAAACCAGAACGGCCCGAGCACAGCAAGGTCTGGAAAACAAAATGGTGTCCAGTTTCGCGTTGCAGATGTCACTGTATTCTAACACTTACTTTTCCCCACTTTGGCAAGTGAGCAGCATTATGATGCTTCAGAGGAATTGTCTCATTTTGCCTGATTACTACAAACTCATTGTGGTCACTTGGTCATCCGAATAACCGTAACTGAAGCTATCAGGTTGTATCTGGGCCACATTGGTAACCTACAGGAAAAGACTCCTGAGTTGGCTGGCTTTTGGCTTTTGAGCCTTTTATTGCAGTTGCCTTTCATTCTTTTCTAAATATATTTTTATTGATTTCAGAGAGGAAGGGAGAGAGCGAGAGCGAGAGCGAGAGCAACATCAATTATGCGAGAGAATCATTGATCGGCTGCCTCCTGCACACCTCACACTGGGAATCAAGCCTGCAAGCCTGACTGGGAATCAAACCATGACCTCCAGGTTCATAGGTTGATGCTCAACCACTGAGCAACACCAAATGTAGCCTGAATCTGAGGAGTACGCAGAGCAATGAGAACTCTTGTGCACTGCTGGTGGCAATGTAAATTAATCCCATCATCAGGGAAGCAAGTTGGCATTATCTTAACATTTGGAGATGTGTGTACCTACAACCCACAATTTCCACTCCCAGGTACTTTTCCCAGAGAAATTCCTGCACATGGGTACCAAGAGTCATGAACATGAATGTTCCTAGCAGCAGTGTCCATAAAAACTTGAGCTGGAAGCAGCCCAAATGCCAATCAACAGTAGAAATGATAAATAAATCATGGCATATACACACAAGGGAACACTCTGATCTATTAAAAATAAATTAATTCCAGCCATATGCAAGTATCAATGAATTTTAGAAGCATAATAAGCTAAAGAAGGAAATAACAAATGAAAGCATGCCATTCAAAGCAGGCAAAACCAAACTATGTTGTTTAAGGATGCATAACAGGTACTAAGCCTTTTCTTTTTTTTAAGGCAAGGAACAGGTCACAAAATCTGGAGAAGGATTATCTCTGGGAGGGGGAGGGATGTGATTGGGAAAGGGCACATGGCAGGGGTGGGAGGCTTCTAAAATACTGGCAGTGTTCTAATATTGAACCTGGATGGGGGCTAAACAGACATCCATTTTTAAATTTTCCATTGAACAGTATACACTGAAATGCATATGTATTTGCTATAATACAGTCTTACGTTTGAATGATATATATGAATACACTCTTGAGTATGTGATACAATATCAAGAAAGTATACAGCCTGGCTCAGTCGGTGGCACAGGATAAGCCCCTGTGTTCATGTCGAGTTATGGAAGTTCTGAAAGCATTGGCATTGATCTCTTCTAATTCTGAAATTCCCTCTAGAATATGCCACCATGAGACTGTCCTGCCCCTGCTTAGATACCGACAGTTACGGGACACTCAGTACTTCTCAGAGCCTTCCGTTTCTTGTTTGTTTTTTTAGGGTTGATTCCATTAGGGGCAATGGAGCCCCTAATTTGTTTTTAATTATGGTAAGATATACATAATAAAAATGTGCCATCTCAACCCTATTTAAGTGTGCAGCCCTGTGGCACTAAGTGCATTCACATTGTTCTGCATCCTCACCACTACCCATCTCCAAAACCTCCTCATCGTCCCCAACTGAAACTCCATACCTGTTACACAATGGCCCCCCATTTCCCACTTCTCTCAGCCCCTGGCGACCAGCATTCTACTTCCTAGTTCTGTAAATTTGACTACTCAAGGTATCTCATCTAAGAATATTTGTCCTTTTGTGACTGGCTTATTTCACTTCGCAGAATGTCCTCAAGTTTCATCCATGTTGTAGCATGTGTCAGAAATTCCTTCCTTTCTAAGGATGAATAATATCCCATTCATTGTATGTGTTTGCCCAATGTTTTTTATCCATTCATCTATTGATGGACACTTGGGCTGCTTCTTTTCTTTGGCTATTGTGAACAATGCTGCTATGAATGTGGGTGTAAGCCCATTTCTTTTTGACTGTTACTAAGTTTTTCCTTATACTCAACTAAAATGTGTCTCTTTATGACTTCTGTCATTGATCTTCATTCTACTATCTTAAGTTCTTACAAGGCAAACCCTCTCCCTTTCTTTACAAGGAAACCTCAAACATTGGAAGACAACTGTGACATTTTATTTTCCTCTTCTTTAGCCCAGATATTACAAGATCTTTTGTTATGTCAATTATTCCTCATATGACATGTTTTCCAAGCCTCTTATCACCTTAACATGCTTCTCTGGATACAGCTCAGAGTACATTAACTTGTACGGAAACTGCGTCCCACTATTGTTTCATCTTCTGCTCATGGTCCAATAAAAAGCCCTTCACCTAGAAAGCCCTCTCCCTTTCAATATTAACATGTCCAAAATCAGGTCTCCTGGTTCTGTGGCCGAGCGACTGATATTTTGAGTTTCAATGCAGCAGACTAATGAAATCTCATCCTTTTGAATTGATCCAGACTTCTAGTCTACTGAGAGACACGTGACTCTATGTCATACAAAGAAATTATAAGTCATATTTGTTATTGTGTCCCTTCAAAGTATTGATGTATGTATTGAACCGAACATGGTTAAGTCAAAGGTAAATCCCACCAACCTCTCCTTCCAGATTATCACTCATAACACTCTTTATATACACAAATTCAACCAGCCATAAATATGGCTTAAAACACCTATCATAGTCCTATCCTTTAGGATATCATAGAAGACTTTGTCACACATGTTGTGGAAATCAATGTATGCTAGGTTTTGGACCCTCAGAGTCATTATTTTCTAAGCATGCATCAAGCATGAGTTTAATGTAGTGGTGAAGAGTTTTATCAGATCCAATGTCAAGTTCCCTGCGAGGTGGCTTCTAAAACTACTTTTTCTTTGTTTTGTTTATGAATGTATTTTTTTAATCAGAAGAATATTTTTTCCTATTTCCAGTATTCTGAGAAATTTTCAATTCTTCATGATTGCTGAAAACAAGAATTTTGAGATTTAATCTGCAAATGTCTCAAATACATGAAGATGTAACCACCTGGACTTGAAGGCTGTGATCTGACTCAAAAATGACTACAGATTAATATCTCACACCATCCTTACTTCATATATTCTAACCTCCCTTATTGGACTTCCCTATTCTTGATGAAGAATGGACTTACACTCACACTACACTGGGCTTCCACCTTCTCTCACCCATTCATTAGCATTACAATTTCCTCAAGCAATTGGCCTACCCATTCTTTCTAATTTTATTTTTCATTTTTCTTACACATTTAAACCCTTTTGTTGATTTGGAAAATAAGATTTATTTGTAGCCCTAACCGGTTTGGCTCAGTGGATAGAGTGTCGGCCTGCAGACTGAAAGGTCCCAGGTTCAATTACAGTCAAGGGCATATACCTTGGTTGCAGGCACATCCCCAGTAGGAGGTGTGTAGGAGGCAGCTGATTGATGTTTCTCTCTCATCAATGTTTCTAACTCTCTATCCCTCTCCCTTCCTCTCTGTAAAAAAATCAATAAAATATATTTTTTAAAAGATTTATTTGTAGTGCTTAGTGGAAGAAGGAAAAAGCAAATACCTAGGTACCAAGACATACATGAGGGTTTGATTGGTATATATTAGGTAAGTTCTCTTTGCATTGGCTGTGCAACTACTATTAAAATGGGCATAAAGAAACAAAAGAAACTTGATTCCATTAAAGACAGACATATAAATCAGCTTCATTCATTGCCTTTTTATTGACCTGGGGAATATCAGGCCTTAGTATCTTCGTAACTCAAATAATGAGTTGGACTCAGTCTTCTAAACACCTGTCACTTTGAAGAGGGGAATTCTCTGTTGTGTGGAACTACATCACACCATATAGCATGTAAGCATGCAGAATGCTTAGCATCAGGATTCTAGGGCACTAAATCCACTTGTGCCCATTAGTCATTGCTATTGGACAACCCAAGTGCCCCTGGTTGAGACTCCCTGACAGACGATCTTTAATGTCCCTTTCAGCTCTGAATTCCTGGGTCTATAATTCTTTGCAGACAGAAACTTGGGAGGGTTGATTTTTAGTATTATTTGTTTGAAACTTTGGAGTTTTAAATAATTAATAACGTTAAGTTAAGTTTTAGTCAATAACATATTACATTATTGAAAATCATTTTCTGGATGAAATAAAGGTAGTCTGTTCCATTTCAGCAGAATGCAACATTTTAATCCAATTTTTAAAAATTAGCAGGAGTAACGAATTACAAATCTAGATTTTCAGAAAAGCTATTACACAATTAATCACTTAAGTCAATTGGATGAAGAGCCTAGATGAGTAAAAATGTTGACAAACTCTTATCACAGTATCACAATAGAGAAAAACAATCTAAGTCTATGTCTTTTTCCTTTGTTTTAAAGGAGTAAAAGCCTAACAAGGTTCTTCGTCTCTACTGTACCTTGAAATTCTCCTGCAGATAAAAAGAATTCCCCCAAACAGAATTATCTTCCTGCCCAGAACTGAATATTTGCCTTGTCTCAGAGCAAAAAATTTAGTCCATCGACACTGCCTTCCAAGAAGGCTTATTTTTTAATCCTTTCCCTTTACAATACTTTCCTGCCTCTCTCCCAACTCCTACCCTCCCCACAGACACCAACCCCTTTCTTTACCCCCATCACCACCACCACCAACCAGGAGACACAGAGCCATGGACCCGTGGGCTTCCCCTGAGTAGAAACTGGCAATGCAGGTGTCTCTGCAGCCAACATGTGCAGAAAGCGGTTTCCTCTCAAAGCAGAAGGCCACATTCTTGCAAAAATATCTGGGCCTTCCAAGGCCTTTGAGCTAGTCCAGACAGAGTGAAAGGGTTGTAAAACTGAAGGCGCCATTTTTTTTTTTTAATTATCATTCGTAGGGGAATAAAAATGGGGAAGGAGTACTTTTAAAACAATGCATTCTGTCAGGCTTCCTTCCCCTTCCCAACAGTTCCAGGATCTAGCATCAGCAAAACATGTTATGTCCTGTTCTGATGTGAAGACAGAGAGAGACTAGAATTCAAACACTTTGCACAGGGTGGAGGAGCTTTAAGACTTCTTTCTGGCCTCTCTTGTTGCTATCTCATTCCTTCCTGATTTGGGGGAAGGGGAAAAACGACAAAGGATTTGGAAGCTGCACAGAAAAGGGTGAAGGGACAAATATGCAAGAAGCTGATATGTACACAGCTATCCTGCAGACATAGGAAGATGAGCCCAAACCTCAACTGCTGTTTTTTTGCTAATTATTGGGCAGAGAGAGCCAGCCCTGGGGCAGCTATTCTCCCAGAAAATGGATTCAGGTCTGCTGCTTGGATTGGAAGCTGGCTTTGCACAAAGGTTTTTAATCCCTGTAGCTTCTTCTGCTACACACAGAAGAAACGGAACTAGCGCGTCTTAAGGACAGAGCCAGTGAAAACGAGTTTATGCTGTAGCTGTTCGTATCTAGGTTAGATAAAGCTACTGTCAATGGTCCTGCAACAAAGCAATGTTATGAAACATCTCATCCACAGGTCTTCCTATCTGCACTGTCTTTCCTCTCTCCTGTGTCTCGCCTAGACTTTTCAGAGGCAGCAGCTGGTAATTGCTTCATTTATCTTCCCTTCCTTTCTCATTTCTTAATTTTTTGAAATATATTTCTTTATTGATTTCAGAGAGAAAGGGAAAAGGAGAGAGAGAAACATCAATGATGAGAGAGAATCATTGATCGGCTGCCTCCTGCACACCCCCTACTGGGGATCAAGCCTGCAACCCAGGCATGTGCCCTTGGCTGGAATCGAACCTGGGACCCTTCAGTCCACAGGCTGACGCTCTATCCACTGAGCCAAGCTGACTAGGGCTCTTTTCTTAATTTAGCAAACATTTCTTCAGCATCTATTGTCTCAGTCTCTGTGCTTGGAATTGGGAGGGGTAAATGGGAAACCTTCTCCTACATCATTTGTATCTGTGGTCTGTACTAGTGCAGCAGCAATGGGGATGTACAAAGAGGGTTGGAGTCAGGCCTGTTCAGGTTCTGATGACCAACAAGATGCAGAGAGTAAGAGAAGAAAGGAATCGGGGGCCAGTCTGACATTTTTGGCATGAACAACTGGGTGAAAGTTGAAAAGGAACACACAGGCGTGTTTGAGGAAGCAAATTGGGGGACATTCTGATTAATTTCATTTCTCACAGATTGAGTTTGAACTGCATGTGGGATATCCAAGTGGAGATGTTCAAGAGAAAGTTGGACAAATGGGTCCTATGCTTAGGACAACGCTCTGGGCTAAAGACACGAATGTGGGAGGCACTGCATTCAGGCCATTTGTTAATGGGAAAGAAAGGGAGGGTTGGAGGAGGTGTGTGTCCCTTTCCCAGCCCTCAAAGAGACAAGAAGGTCCAAATGAAAACCCCACAGTGCTCTGGGAATCGATCTCTAGCCTAGATTTCGAAGAAAGATGCTGGATTACTGAGGAAAATCCCATGCAGTCTTGCTTAGCCAAGGGGTCCAGCATCTCTCAGTAACAGGCACACAGGCTTGGACAGATCCAGCTGCACAAAGCTTCCCTCCCCCTCTGCCCGGCCTGGCCCGTGATGGCAGGACCTTTCCAATATCCTGGAGCTCAGCTGAACAGCACTGCCAAACCAGCTTCCCCAGAATGACTCCCCAGCTTGGGAATTTAGCTGAAGAATCAATACTTTAAAAATATATATATATTTTAAGTTTTCGTTAATCCTCACCCGAGGATATTTTTCCATTGATTTAAAAAACAAACAAACAAACAAACAAAAACACTATCCTGCACATTTCCCTAACCCTAACAGTAAGCCCTAATTCTAGCCCAAACCCTAAACCCTAACTCTAACCTAACAACGATGAGAGAGAATCATTGATTGGTTGCCTCCTGCATGCCCCCTACTGGGGACCGAGCCCACAACCCGGGCATGTGCCCTTGACCGGAATCGAATCTAGGACCCTTCAGTCCACAGGCCGATGCTCTATCCAATGAGCCAAACCAACCAGATAGGGCTCCATTGATTTTTAGAGAGAGTGGAAGGGAGAGGGAGAGACAGAGAGGGAAACATCGATGTGAGAGAGACACACCAATTGGCTGCCTCCCGCACATGCCCCAACCAGGGCTGAGGATGGAGCCTGCAAGTGAAGCATGTGCCCTTGACTTGAATCGAACCCAGGACCCTTTAGTCCATAGGCCGAAGCTCTATCCACTGTGCCAAACCAGATAGGACAAACAATACTTTTTTTTAAAATGTTTTTAAGGAAAGTTTACCTGGCTCCATCCCAAGAGTATTAACATCTTCCCAATCTCTCTTGAACTTGCCTGTGTTCATGTGGCAACAGCACAATAAGCGAAGAGTCTCTCCAAGTCTAGCACAGAGTTCCCCAAAGAGCATTGTTTTTCTAAAGGCACAGAGCTCTGTGGATGCCTTCTAAATGAAGGCCACTGGTAGGCGAGGTGTGATGAAGTGGTGGGAGCTGAGCAGAGGGAAGGGAAGGGAGAAGAGTGGGGTGACCATGCACGACCAGTGGCTGCCGCCAAGTTAAGAGCCTACCTCTCCTCCAGGGGCTTTGAGGGCAAACCCAGCCCACCCCTTTGCAGCTCAACTTTGTTCATTCTTGGCGGAGGAAGATCTCAGGTTTTCAAAAAGGAAAGAGGAAATGAGAAACCCTAAAGGCCTTATTACTAAATGGCACTTAAATTCTTCTGTCAACATAAAAGCATCAGAAACATAGAAATTTCCCTGAAACATCCCACCCACAGCACAAACATGCTTTTTGTTACCAGGAAAAGTTTTCACAGAAGTGGTCACTGGGACGTTAACAAAGACAGAGAAAAATAGTAAGTTGACTCAAGATCCCCCCCTCATCCCAACTTCTGCCAAATTAAAAAAAAAAAAAAATCTCAGCAGGAAGGGGCTGCTAAGCTCTCCTAAGGACAGGGGCATAATGAGCAAATCCTGAGTTCTTCTCTCTCCTTTTCCTTGAATTTCGCATTTTAATAAACTTTTTATTTTATTTTAGAATAGTTTTAGATATACTTCACTGTCTTTTTAGTTTCCCACAATACTATTTAAAAAAACACAAAACTAAGCATTTAGTTCATTAAGTCCTGATGAAGGTTTTTAAAGAACTATCAAGCCCGGCTGGTGTGGTTCAGTGGTTGAGTGTCAACCCATGAACAAAGAGGTTGTTGGTTCCATTACCGGTTGCAGGCTCCGTTCCCAGTGGGGAGACAGGAGGCAGCAGAATTATGTTTCTCTCTCATCAATGTTTCTATCTCTCTCGCCCTCTCCGTTCCTCTCTCTCTCAAAACCAATAAAACATAAAAAAAGATCCCAAAAAAAGAAGATGAAGGAGGAGGAGAAGGAAGAGAGGAGGAGGAAGAAGAGGAGAATGAGGAGGAAGAGGAGGAGGAGGAAGAGGAGGAAGAGAACCATCCACAGGGCTGCCCAACTTTGACAAAAACCTGGGCTCCAGAAAATAGCTTAGGCTGACACCAAAACCAGCTCTTAGTCCCTCAGGGGTGTTTGCACCTCTGGGTGGTCTTTGTTACCAAGCCCAGCTGAGGCCAGCCTCTGGGTGTCTTTACAGATCAAAATTGGTACAAACAAATCCCTTAGCTTTTAGTAGTTTACAATGGACAGAAAGAGCCTCCCCAGATTTCAGCTCATCCTCACAGCTCTGTGACGTGTACCACACTGCATTACAGGTTGGGGAACTGAGGCCCTGAGTAGAGAGACCCAAGGGAACAATACCAGGAAAGATCAGAGCTAGGACTGAAATACAGGTCTCCTCAGTCCATGCCCAGCTGCCATATCCCAGGCATGAAGAGAGACTGGGGGTCCTCCATGATGAGGGAAGAGATACATATTAGGAGCACAGTTGCCTACAGTCACACCAATAAGCCACCTGCAGTGAGCACTCCCGTACTGGGAACACATAGTTCCCTTTGAAATGCTGTGTCTGCAGCATCTCCTAACACACATTCTGCAGGCCCCTCCTCAGCTAAACCCAAGAACAAGCCTCACTGTGTTCAATGCTGGTTCCCCACCCAGGGGACAAATAATGCACGAGGCATTCAAATTTTCAACAAGGAGATGTGGCCCACACTTCCGGCTCCAGCTGACCACAATGAAGGATGTAATGATGCCCCCTTGGTCCTCATGCCACCTAGCTCTCTGGGTCACAGAATGACCCAGAGAGCTAGGTCAGCAGTGCTTCTCAAACCTGCAGGAATCTCCTGGGCATCTTGTTAACATGCATTCTGATTCAATGGGTGGCAAGGAGTGCCTGAAATGCTACAGGCGCTTACTGCTGGCCCAAGGACCACACTTTGAGGCAGAGCTAGGGGGCCATCGAAATCAACTTCCTCAGTGCTTTCAAACTGTGATACTGGGAAGTTCTGATGAGGTGTTTCAGGGGACAATCTGAATGACCAGGAGGAAACCAGGAAGCCCTCTGCACCCAGCTTCGACCAGAATGGCTCTGCTTTTCCATTCTAGAAATTGAAATTCTTGAGATTTTGCTTGATAAAAGGTCCCTTTGTTTTCTAACTTTGAAAGCTACTGCTTTAATCCAACTACTTTGCTTTCCAGAAGAGGAGTTAGAGCGAGAAAGAGGATGAATGAGTCACCAGATGACACAGCTAATTGGTCGTCAAGTCCATTCGGAGCTCTTTTGGTCTCTTCTTCTCCATCCTATTCTTCCTTTCTCTGAGCTCAGGCTTCAAAAATGCCATGATTCCGTGGTTTCTCCTCTTGCTCTTGGGTTTACCAAAGTGAACCTACCAGAATCCCACAAGGCTCGGGCTCTGGGTGGAGAGGGGGGGCAGACGTCCTGCCTCCCCGCACCAAGCGCTGGCTCTTCAGAACTGCCCTGCCATCTACACCTGACAAGTCAGGGCAGCAAGTGGAGGAGGGAAGAAGCTTACTGGAGGTAAAAATAAGGAGTGTGCCCCAAGGCAAGATGGGGGTTGGAATTGGTCCACAGATGGGCAGGCATGTGCTTGCTAGACCTCAGAATTCCTTGTCTCTAAGGAGGGGCCCACTTGACTCACCAGGGCACTTCCAGACAGCTTACTTCAAGCTGATTTACAGCAGGCATGCTAGGGCAACTGCGGGCCCCCAGCTGAAAGGGACAGTTTGTCACTGGCAGGAGCAAAGCAGGCGCTGGGGAAGGTACATGGAGGCAGGGGGAAGTCTCCAATGAAGAGCATGTGACCATGAAAGATCAGACACTCTGAGGCCAGCATGGTAGGCCCGGGGACGATTTAAGAAAGCAGGAAACATGGCCCCTGGCTCCCCAAACCCTACAATCTGGAGAGGCTTTATAGAGGTAAACAATATATGTGAAACTATTAGACAACAACACAAAAACATGCAATTAAAAGCTACACTGGAGCGTTCAGCATGGAACAGCCACAGTAAGTCAGCGCAAAAGAGGTCACCATGGGCTAGAGGAGCACCTGGAGGGAAAGGTGTTGAATGCCACACAGCAGCACAGAGGCTGGGTAGATCAAGACAAGAGAGAAAGAGGTCATGGATGGTGATCTATGTGATCAGAAAAGCCAGTGGTTGCTATCAACAGCATCTGGGGGAGGAGGGAAGGGGAGAAAGCAACATGAATTAAATCTTTGAGAAAGCAAGGGAGCCTTAACTGGTTTTGTTCAGTGGTTAGTGTGCCTGATCATAGACTGAAAGGTCACGGGTTCAATTCTGGTCAAGGGCATGTACCTTGGTTACAGGCTAGAATCCCTGGCCCTGGTTGGGGCACATGAGGGAGGCAGACAATCGATGTGTCTTCACATCGATGTTTCTCTCTTTCTCTTTCTCCCCCCTCCCCCACCCCTTCCACTCTCTCAATGGGAAAATACCCTCAGGTGAGGATTAATAAAACAAAACAAAAAAGCAAGGAAGAATGTATTTGGCTTGAAATCAGATGCTACAACTGATCCAATCCAGTCCAGCCCAATCTCCATCTGCCTCTGCATTTCTACAGGGCTTTCATAATTTCCCAAACTACTAGGCAACTCTAAGAGCTCAGCTAGGATTACAGGCAGCGGGAGAAATGCTGAGCTCCCCTTCATGGTGGTCCTGAGCCCAAGGTCAATGGCATGTGTCAAAATTCCATATCCATGTTTTCTTTCTCGCTCCAGCTAATGCCTCTCTATCCAAAGACTTGGATATACCCAGAGAATAGAATCATGTCAGCCCCAGAAAGGACATCAACCCCAGAGACTGAAAGCGACTAAATGCTTTGTTGGAAACCACTCAGTCAATTAGGAGGAACAAATCCATCAGCCCTTCTTTTCTACACACTCCTGTCTCTGGTCTGACCTGAACTTAAAAAGCACGAGTCTTGTTAAAATCTCATCCTTGACTCACTCACAATCTTCCCACATCTATATTTCTGAGATAGGTAAATTTTAGTGAAACTCACTTCCCAAGGATGTACTGCTCAGTCTAGGAATGAAATTGCAAATCCTTCCACTTCCTGCCTCATTACCTTATCACCCACCTCCAAGGCACTATCTTCTGACCCCTGCACTGTGTTCAGCCAAAGCAATTCAGTGACCTGGAATTCTTCAAGCTCGTTGGAATTACAAAAGTTTGTAAACAACAAATCTTGAACTCTGGTTCCTTGACCCCAGCCTTTCTCTGACCCAACCCAGCATCAGAACTTCTGTACTGTCCTTCAGCAACCTGATTTGGATCCGACAACCTTCTGAGGAATTAGGTTCTAGATGAATAGTCATCAAAGACTGCTGATGCTGGAAGGAGCTAGACAAATGAGAAAACTAAGATCCATAGATGTGAAGTGACTTGTCCAGGGTCACACAAGATCCTTGGTGATGGGTGTGAACTTGAATCCTGGTCTTCCAACTCCCAGACCCCAGGGACTTTGAAACACTTCATGAGAAGATGGTGTTATTGCTCAAGACCCTATCTGGCCTCCACTTAACCGTTTGCCTTAAGCCTTTTATAAGTGAAGACACATGTCTGATGACCACATTAGGAATTCTGGTGGGAAGGAGATGAGTCTGGGTCAGCTGTTTCACTTTATTTTACTTCACTTTAAAGCGTCAGCCAGGGATGATTAAGGTGCTGACCGAGATGGCACACCTTTACTGCACAGTCACCTCAAGAAAGAAGGCAAGGCATATTAAAGGGAAGTCTGCACAAACTGACTCATTAAAGAGTGAAATGGCAAAGCAGAGTTTATTAACAGCCAGGTTATATCTTGCAACAGTTGTGTGATTAATTTAGGTCCCTCCCTAATGCTTCTTTTCAGACATTCAAACCACTCATTGTCTGCGACCGTTTTGTCAAGCCCCGAGCAACGAAAATCCCACGCTCACACCATGTTCAGTTCTGCTGGGAAGAATCTGTGTGGATCTGGGAGGCTGTTCTGAGTGCAATGAGCACTGGGCTAAGAGCCCAGGACACCTGGGTTTCTTTGTTGTTCCCTGAGTAACCTGGAGCAAGAGGGTTCCTCTGTATTTCACCTGTGTGGGAGAGTGAACAAACTCCCAGGTGCCATGCTGTGTAAGGGTCTGTGACACTGACTTATGCCAACATTTGCTTTTCTATGCCTCTATTTAGAGCAGAATAAGAGCATGGGAAACTAACGGTCATTGAACATCCATTGGGTGTCAAGGATTGTGCTGGGGCTCACTCCAGCCTAAATGTGGTGTCATATAAGCCCAAGATGTGGAAACAGTGATCAGATATGAGAAGTTGTTTATATAAAGTAACACAGTTAGTGAACAAAGGAGCTGAGATTTAAGTGTGGTTCTGTAATTCAAAGGCTCTTACTCGTCTCCCTACATCACACTACCTTCAATAAAAGATAAGTTCATATTACGTAGAGATTAATGGGGAAGGTGGAAGAGAGAGAGAGACAGAGAGACAGAGAGAGATCCAAGGATACAAATGATTCAAATACCAAGAGTCAAAAAGTTTAAGTAAATGTGTGGTGAGAGCTGAAAGGCACATGTTAAAGTAGTGGTTGTCTTCTTAAAAGGACCAGAAATTCAGGTCGAGCAGAGTGTGGTGATGGAGGGATTCAGGGCCTGAATGGACAGATTTTTTTTTCTGTTTCATTTTTAAGTGGAGGCTGAAATCCAGAATTTTATGTGAAACCATCTAATTAATATCTGCAGCAACGAACTCACGGAAACTCTAAACATCATGCAAACCTCGTAACAATCCACCCACACCTAGATTCAACCCACAAGCCGCTACATGCAAACTGGACATTTAGCATAACGTCCTAACCGTAGGCATGAGACTGGAACATTTCACATTGGGACCCTGGGAAGGTCTCCTCTCTGGATTTCCTTTTTAGAGAAAGTGAACTTTCTGGCATGTTCAGAGCTGAGATGCTAGGGTACTAGGATCCCATCAGCCCCACTAAAATTACTGGGGCTCACACCAGCCATCCTTTCCTCTCTTGGTGAGTTGAGAGGAGCCATGCATACATGCCACTAAAGCCAGTATGAGTATCCTTTTTTTTTTTTCTAAAAAGCAACAAATTATTTGAGAGCACTTGGTTGGAAACTAGCTCTATAGTTAAATCCAATTATTCCATAATTATAGGGAGTCTGCACACATCAGAGCTCTGTTGGAAGAGAAGAGGAACACCACAGTTCTTCAAAACGCTGGCCAGAGGTAAACTATAATCTCACTGCCTGTCGTCCTGACAGAACCTTCATGGGAAAGAAGGCACACTTAGCTCTCGATTTTCCATCAGAGGACAACCCCGTGGACACCTCCTAGCTGCTGAGTGCCGCTGGCTCTCTTAGGGCTCAGAAAAGATGGGAGAAGGGAGGTGTCTCTTATTTCCTTTCCATCTTGTCAGGAAATAGTGGTCTGCTCATATTTCCAAACCCAACAGAATTAGGCACTAGGCCTATGGAGAAAAGGAAATTCTCAGTCATTTAAAAATCTTTAGCATTTCTTATTATTATTATTATTATTATTACTACTACTACTACTACTACTAGTTGAGGTGGGGAAGAAAGCAGCACTAGATTTAAAAACAAACAACAACAACAAAAATACCCAAATCCGAAACTACAAGGAAAACCTTCCGGAGTGTCTCTAGTCATTGCAAAAGAGCCTGTTTAACTTGTCCATTTTTCATTCTCACAGGGGCCCAGGGGCCTCAGATTTGAGGGAAATGTTAAATTGTCATTGTTGGCTACAACACAAACAAGAGGCAGACGAGCTTCACTAAACTTGGAGGGTTTGATCTGTGCAATATTATAACTGCGCAGTTTGTCAGATAATATTCTCCTGCTGAAAGTCACGGGGGCATGTCTGTGCCCCTGTTGAAACCCTTTCACCACCTTTATAAAAACTCGTGGCTTGCCTGGCCAGCGTGGCTCAGTGGTTGAGCGTCAACCTATGAACCAAGAGGTCAAGGTTCAATTCCCAGTCAGGGCACATGCCCGGTTGTAAGCTCAATACCCAGAAGGGGGTGTACAGGAGGCAGCCAATCAATGATTCTCTCTCATCATTGATGTTTCTATCTCTCTCTCCCTCTTCCTTCCTCTCTGAAAGCAATAAAAATATAAAATAAAGAAAAAAACTCCTGGTTTCACTTTGAAGGGACCATCTAGCACAGTGCTTATGGGGGCACAGTGCTTATGGGGGGCACAGTGCTTATGGGGGGTTGGTTCAGGGCTTTCCTCAGGACAGGGTTAATTTTGTGGAAGTAATAGCATCTCTAATTCCTCCCTAATCCCCATCTCATTTTTGCTACAAAATACGTGACTGAAAGGAAGTTTCAATAGATTCATCAAGCAGGCATGAACCCTGACCCCGTGCAGGGCAGTGTGGGTTTTATATGGAAGAGAAAAGTGGCTGAGAATCTGAAAGTGTAATGAGAAGACTAAAGGGGGAAGTCTAGACCCGAAGAGTCAGAAAGCCTTTTCCCCAAATCCGAATTACTAGTCATGTTACCTCCCATGAGTTACCTCACTTTCCATATCTTTGAAATGACTGTGCCATGGGATTACAGGAGGAAATATGAGGAAAACCCTGTATAATAACCTAAGACAGACCTGCGGGGCATGGCCGTGGACTAGACCTGCCTCGGGAGGAAGTGATGGCCCAGCGACAGGGAGAGCCAGCAGTCACCTGCCCACCACAGGGAAGAGACACATGGGGAAGCCCATGTGGAGAAGGGGGGGAGGGGTGAGTGGGGAAAGAGAGAGGGGTGGCAGAGCACTTCAGGGACAATACATTCAGAATACTCAGAGGAATGTTCTAGATGGAGGAATGAGTATAAGCAAGAGCACAGAGCAGAAGCATCAGGGGGCTGCAACTCCTGGAAAGGGAAAGCAGTCTGTGGGGCTGCAATTTGGGGTTCAGGACCAGAACTAGGTCCTTCAGCATTGTCACTGAGAGCAAATTGGACAGGAGAGCCAGCCCTCAGACCTGGGAAAGCAACAAGGAGAGCCAGCGAGGGGGGTGGGGAGGGAAGCAACATGGAGAACCAGCAGGGGGAGTCATGGAGAGCCAGTGAAGGGGGACGGGGTCATGGGGAGCCAGTGAAGGGTTGGAGGGACAGAGTTGGGCTGTAAACGCTTAGCACCTGGCTCTCGGGAGAACCCTGACTTGTAGCATGGTACAAGTCCTCCCACCAGGGCTGATTTCAAGCTACCAATGTGTTTAACAACCAGATGGCAAGCGATTCCCTGCAATTCTAACAAGCAGCTCTCCCTAGCAGATGTTAGCCAGCTGCAGTTCAGCTCTGGGTTGGGTGGAGGAAAATTGGGGAATGCCAGCAGGTCCTCGGACCAGACACTGACCCTAGAAACTGGGTCCACCCGGCAACTCCCGAGTCTGCATTTTACCATTTTGGACTCTGGGTTGCACTCAGCTTGACTGCACAGCTCTGTGTTGGAGGACGTCCCCAGGCATTACTGTCATGCCCACTCCTCAATGAGGACACAGAGTCAGAGTCACTGTGACTCAACTAAATGGCACAATCAGCAACTGGGAGTCTGGGCTCCAACGTCAGTCTGCTCCTCTTCTGCCTCTCCCACCCCGAACAGGTGTCACCCCTGACGCCTGGTTCATTCCAGTTCAGTAAGAATGAAGAGTCCCTCCCTAGCTCCTCCCCATCCCCAGTTTCAAAAGATGCTGCATAGATTTAGGCAATGGTTCGTCCCTGCCTTTGGAAAGTGGATCCCAGGGTTGAGCCTCAAGCTCGGTTCCTCTTCTTCCCCAGCTCCTTGTCAGCACATTGCCCACCCCAGCATCACAAACCCAAACCCCTTCCCACGGGCTCCTCTGCAGCCCAGGAAGGCACAGCAATCTCATCACCTTCAGACAATTTGCTTTGGCCCTGTTGCATCCTCCCGCTTATTAAATTGCTGGATTACCCCTCTTGCTGCAGCGACAGGGCTCCCGGGCTGCTTTATTGCTCTGTTGCTCAGAACTGCTGAGCTCAGCCACAGAGCTCGCTTCTCCAGACTGGGCGAGATGGATGCGCTGGCACCCGTCAGCGTGTTCTGAGAGCAAAAACCAGTGCTCTGAGCCCCCAAACCATTCCCTAGCTGGAGGTCTGCTTTCTAATTGTTTTGTCTAGGCGCCCCAAACATGGCTTATTTCTGCAACAGATCATCGGATGTCTGAAAAGTTTTGTAGCAATACAACCTTCCCCCTCCTTGTGTGCTGCATTCATTTGCCCACCTAATCTCCTTTCTGGGACTATTAGGCAAGCCAGGCTGAAATGCTCTTAACAGTATAATTAGCCACAGGTCTGTATGCACAGGTGTGTGCACACAAGCATGCGCACCAGCCCACTGGTGCTGAGCTAAGCAGCCTGATGGCCTCAAGCCTGGCTGTCACCCTTTACCAGCTCCCCGGGTCAGTTTCTCCCCATTAAAACTTGCCCCTCTGCTGCTGATCTTCCCTCTTTATTTAGCAAATTCTAACTGGCATCTGATGAAACGCAAAAAAATGCAGTGAGCAGCCAGCAGAGATTGCCAAACTCGATTACCTGCCCAGATCTATCTCACAGAGGTGCTGATGCGGAAGAGTTTGGCTTAGTTTTCCCTCCTAGGCAGGCTAGGCTCCCTCAATCCCCTCCCATTTTTTTACTCTAGACCCCCCAGGTGGTAAATCCACATCTAACCTAGGGTGGAGCTGACATTTTTCTTTTTTAAAACAATATATTTTTTATTGATTTCAGAGAGGAAAGGAGAAAGATAGAAACATCAATGATGAGAGAGAATCACTGATCGGCTGCCTCCTGCATGCCCCCTACTGGGGATTGAGCCTGCAACCCAGCATGTGCCCTTGACTGGAAATGAACCCGGGATCCTTCAGTCCGCAGGCCAGTTCTCTATCCACTAAGCCAAAACAGCTAGGGCTGGAGCTGGCCTTTTTCTATCTTTTCTAAGGAATAAGACCACCTGCCCATCTCTGCTCAAGCCCCACCATCCCCAAGGAGCCCCTGCTCCAAATTCTCTCTTTTCTCCAGGTGGCACAGTTCCTCTTGCATTTTGGAGCTCAATGAGGTGGCACCTCCTCCATGAAGCCTTCCTAATATGCAAGGCACGAATACAAGCTTCTCTTGGCTCCTACAGTGCCAGTCCAGGGGCTACCATACTAGTCCCTTTCTCTTGCAGTACGGGCCAGCATGCCAGGTCCCTCTCTGCATGAAAAGTCTTTGTGTTGCGGGCCTTAGTCGTCCATTTATCTGCAGCACCTGGTCAAGTATCTCCCATGTAGTAGGTTCCCAATAAAGGTTGAATGAAGATATGAATTAATAGATGACCCCTGCTTTTCCTCTGTGCTGTCCATACCCTCTAATTCCCCAAACGCTGAGAGCCAGGAGTCAAGGACTGAAGGAGCACAGTCACCTCCCGCTCACTGTTTCCAGATCTCTCTCTCTCGGTATTCAGGAGCACGAGCTGCTTCGGCTGATCAAAGTGTCTTCCTTTAGAAACTTCCCCATTCCTCTGCTTTCCTAAAGTAGTCCCGGATGTTGTAAACACAGAAAAATAAAATCTCCAATGACCATTCTCCATGGAAATGGAAGTTCCCCAAACCCAGAAAGCCTCCAGGCACGTAGGAGAGATTGTGTGGAGCAGATAAGGGTGGGCAGTGTCCAGAGGAGCTGAGCTAAAACAATGGCTTTGCTTTTGCATGCTACAGGATCCCCTGGGCTCCTTCTTCTGCCTTGAGCAGGAAGGGGACAGGTGGGCCCTGGGGTTTTCCCCTCATCTGGAGAACTAGCTTAGGCCTTGGGAGGGAGGGGCCAGAGAGAGGACACCTTCAACGGGCAGGCTTCGACCCAGCTCCCCTCCTCTACTGTCTCCAGAGAATGTGGCCACCTCAGGGATGAGGGACCTTCAGCCCCACGGAGCAGGAAAACATCTGGTCACAGCTCCTGAAACTCTGGGACAGGTTCTGATCAATGATCAATGCTGGAGTGGAGAGAGGCCAGGAGAATGAAGGGAAGGGGGTGTAAGACCCGGACCCCAAGTCTCCACAGTCACAGCCTCTCTTCACCTTTACCCATTTAACAGATGATTACTGAGCACCTACAAGGTGCCGGGAACGTCTCAGCGCAGGGAATGGCGGCCTTTCTTTTCTTTTAGAAGATCCATGGCCTAGTGAAAGAGAAAGATCGGGGCCTCGGGAACTATAAGATGACGTTTGTAGCCGCAGGCCCAGAGCACAGGATGCTAAGTGCAGAGTGTGGATGTGATTTCGGGAGACAGAGGCCTGGCCAGTGAAGACCAAACCACAATCAACGTCCATGCGCAGCACTTGCACCGGGCAAGTCCACTGAAGAGCTACAGTCACATGGGAGGGAAGATGCAGTCAAGACGGCAGGAAGGGGCTTCGATTTGATTTATTGACTTGGATTCGGGGCTTTGGCCCCACCTGCTCAGACAGGTGTTCTATCCCACCTGGTGGGAGTATGCAGGGAGCAGGCCTGCTCCTTCCATGTACCCCTAGGGGGGGACTTGCCTTCTCTCAGGGGGCTATCTTAACTCCAGAATCACCAGGTGTCTTTTTCCACCTGCCTGCGTCCTGCAGGGTCTGTCTCTAAGAAAGTAGTTCTATGGGGAACAGATGATTGGAAAAGAAACTCTTCCTAATTCTACCCATGGGGCCACTAAGAACAAAGGTAACCCTTTTCTACGTGGCGCATCTGCATGTACTCGAAAACACCTGTCATATGCCTCCTGCTGCTCCCTAGTCATCACTTCTCCAGACTAAACATCCTTAATCCTTCCTCAGAGTGACACATTTTCAAGCCCACCCACCATTCTGATCCCCTTTTTCTCCCTTTCATACTTGTATTGTACCTTTCTTCAAATGTGAAGCCTATAACTGAACATAATAAGCCAGGTGTAATCTGAGCAATATAGAGTAGACTAGGAATATCACCTCCCTTGTTTTCTCGCTCATATTTCTAATAATACAACCAAAGATGAATTTGCTCTTTGACAGCCACATTATAACACTGAATCTTGTAAAGCTTACTATAAGCTCAAACCCTGAGTTGTTGTTTTTTTTATTTCTGCTGCTAAACCACATCTTCTCCCCTTATGTTGATGCACTTACTTTCTGGGCCAAAGTGACCACTTAGGAAGTGGCAGAAAAAAAATTAGCAGGTATGCTCCTGGCTTTGGGCCCTTACTGATAAACCTGTAGGGAGAGGCCCTCCCAGCTCAACACGTGGGACAGAGTAAGAGGCCGAGAGTGAGAGGTGATGAAGGCTCCAGTCTGTTGGCAGCCCAAAGGGCACCCTCCCCCACACCTCCAGGCCATGGGCTCTGATGTTCCCAGCAGCTTCTGGGAACAAGCTGTCTCCTTCTGTCACACTACCCATCCTGTTTCACCCCTAAGAGGTCATGATGACCACTCCAAATGGGCTCCTTAGACACCTCGGTTGCTTCTCGTTCTGTGCCCTTCCCCAGGAGAAAGAACTGACTGCACAGGGGATAGTGGGCACCCGTGGCAGGCATGAAGGTGGAGCTGCAAGCTTAGAGGAGCTTATAACCAGAATTTAGTCAGGAGAGAGTGGTAGGTAACGAACGCTAATCCGGTGTTAGAACACTTGGGAGAGTTTGCAATCTTTTACCTGTTTCCTCAACAGCTAAAGATGTGACAGTCACATATGGCGCTAGAAGTCAGAGCGGAGGGAATGGCAGACCAGAGATCCCCATGGGGCCCAAAGATCTTCTCACAGTAGAGAATCCCTGGCTAGGTCGTGTTGAGGGGGAGAAGGAATGAGGGTGGATGGATATGCATACAGGACATCAAACCAAAACATGAAGCCCAAGATGAGAGAAAGTGAGCACACACTGTGATATGGCTAGCTTCTGAGTGGAGACGGAGTCCTCTGCTCCAGCCCAGCCACCTACCCTGCCCCTTCTACTCCTCTCTGCCCTCACACTCTCCCTCCCACAGGCATACGATCCTTGAAAGAGCCTGGGAAACGCCGCTGGTAGATGTGAGGGAAGGAAGGACATCTAGAGCCTTTGCCTCTTAAGTGACTTTGGAACAAAGAGCCAGATTGAGGGATGGGGGGACAGGAGGCTACCAGCAAAGCCACCCTGCTATGCTGCCCGCCCCCCCCCCCAGACCCACCATAAAAACCAGTGTGTTTGGACCAGTCCACAGAGCATCCTCCTGGACCACTGTGAATCAGGCTGAGGGGAAGGTAAGTAATAATCACAATAACTCCGGGCAGGTGGGTCTGTCCCAGCTGTGTCGGCTGCGTTATTGTTTGTTTCCATTTTCTAAACAAATGTAGAGGTCACGATGCCCCCTGGATGGCGAAGAATGGAACCAGCAGGACCTCTGCTTGTGTTCCACCCTAGGTGCCACTCCTGCCCTCCCTGTACCCCACGTTTTGGGGCAGTCATCTCTCTAGCAGCCGGCCTTCTGCCTCTAGTCCCACCTTGGAGCACAGTGAGCTTCTGAAGCAAGTGAGGGCTCCTTCCTTGGGGTGTCCATTCCAGCGGGTCCTAACCCACCTCCAGGCCTCCCTCCTCTGTCCAGTGCCAACTCAAATGTCGCCTTCTCTGTGGGACCTTCCCTGAACCTCAGGGACAAAAGTTGACATAGCCTTTTGGGGGGGTATTTAGAGTGTTTTTCTTATGGGCCTGTTTTTATATCTGTGCATGTATATGTATATCTAAGTTGGGAGTTCCTAAAGGGTAAAGAGCTCACGCATCTGGTGCAGGGTTGAGTGAGGTGGAGTGAGGCGGTGAGAGAGAGCGTGTATCACTGAATGAATGAATGAATGAATGAATGAATGAATGAATTACAGGAAGGGACAGAGGGCTGGACAAGGGTCCAGGGTCTCTAACTTACAAGTACATGTGTATCGTCTCACCAGGGACTCTGCTTCTCTCTCTACATTCCTAATTGGAAAAAGGGAAAGCTGAGGCTACCCTAAGGCAATTTGGGTCCAGTTGGCAGCAAAATTGTGTGCCCTGACAGTTTGGGGAGGAATCCCCACACTTAAGAAAGCTATCACCCAGAAAATCTCCCTCCCCTCACCCTCCTTGGAGCCTTTTCTTCTTCCGGAAAAAGTGCCGAATGCCCCAGACAAATGCGAGGCCCTCCAGAACCAGGGAAGGCAGCACGGAGCGTTTGTTACCAAGAGCCCTTAAGAGCAGGTCAGAAAGTCCAGGTAGACTAGTATTGTGACCCTGCATGAATGTGAGACAGAAATTCTCTTCTCAGAGCCTCAGGTTCCCACCTGTTTGGTAAGAGGTTTGGATGAGCAGATTTCTAAAGAGATTTTGAGCAGTTAGGATCAACTTCCATAAAGGGCTGTGGGACAGGACTGCACCAAGATGTCCTCTGGACCAGGCCTTCCATCCTTGCCCTACCTGGAGAAGGGAGGCATCTACCTTTGCTGTGCCCCAGGTTCACCTTGAGAACACGTGGAAATCAGGCAAGGATTCAGGCCAAGTGTACTACGTGTGAGGAGGCTTCCATTTCCCTTACCTTCCTATCAAGAGGGCGAGTGGGGAGGGGGGAGCAGGCACGGGGAAGAGGGAGCTGGGATGGGGGCACAGTTGAGCAACTTCCCCTCACAAAGAGTGGTCTCTTCCCCACCCTGGGAATGGAAGGAAAGCAAGTTGCAAAGTCTCTTGGGTTGCAAAAGCCCCTTGCATCTCATTGGAGAGCAGCAAACTCAGTTTGTGCTTCATACCAGAAAAACCAAAAGGTGGGACCCTTGGCCTCTTTCTATGGCTGTCCTGGGATGGGCTGGATTCCTGAAGTTTACTGCATAGAGCTAAGAAACGGGGTCACGGCTGAAAGCTCAAAGGCCCATCTATTCCTGCTGCCTACACACAGGCGTGCGCGCGCGCGCGCGCGCACACACACACACACACACACACACACACACACACACACACACACACCCATTGCTTCTTCTTCCTGCCTGGATAAGATCTCAGCATTCCCTTTTCTTTCCTGCAGGTCTTCCAGAGGCCAAAGCCTCCAGGGCCAGCACTCAGATAACCTGCAGACTCCCCAGTGATGCAGACCTCACCTCCCTTTCCTCCCTTTCTGGTGTTCACAGAACAATAAGAAAGTAACATTAGTTTGCAGAGAGGCCTCGCCATTCACGAACTTCTGGGGTGTGGGTCCTGAGAGGCGGGGCCAGCAGCCCGGGCCCTCTCTCCATTGGTTGGGCCCAGCAGGTAACCCGAAGCTTTGCTGTGAGGTGCATAAATAAAGAGTGAAACTAGTGCCACCTCCTTGAAAGGGGCCAGTCCTTCTTCTTCCCCCTCGCCTTGGAAAAACCAGTTTCTCTCTCTTTTATTGTCTGTTACCAACTTCTATTCTGAAGCATCAACGGAACCCCAACCATATTCCAAACTCTCTTTTCCAGCTACCTTTTAGTCCCCTCTACTCCAACTCACTTTCCTCTGCTCTCATATGCCTTCTTACTAAAGGGAGAATGGCTTTGGGACACCACCCCCACCCCCCCCCCTTCCCTCAGGAGCCATTTCTGTTCTGCACGGGTCTGCCGCACTGGACACTTTATACAGTAAGTAGTTCTCCTTTCTCATTTCCTGTCCTCAAACCTTAGGAGTAGAAGAACATTCCAAGACTTGGAATTCCTTTTCTTTCTCTCGTGCGCATGAGCCTACAGCCTCCCCTTTGTTTGAGTTATGAAAAATCTATTTCGAATCAAGCTCATAGTAGGCCCTGCTGTGTTGAAGGTTCCGACATTCATATCTACAGGTGAGTCTGAAACCTCTGGATTTGCGGGGCTTTGGGAAACTAAAGCTGAGAGGCTACTACCTCTGCAGAATCACTGGGCAGGAAGAGCGGAGAATGGACTGTGGAAAAGGCCACATTCACTGGAAGTTAATTACCACCTTCTCCAAGGCGAAAGTGGCTGACCCTGCTGTTCTAACCAAACCTCCAGCTCGCTCGGGGTTGTCTTGGGGATTTCCACTGATCCCAGGCAATAAAGCTCACCCTAATGGGAGCTGGCGAGGAACAGGGGTGCTGAGCAGTTAGGTACCGGGACTGCAGCTCTGATTCGTGGAGATTTACACAACACGAGGAGCTGGGGGTGGGCGGGCTTTTCAGTCCTGGGCTGGAAGGTGCGGTGCTAACAGGAAATCAAGGACCTGGTTCCCTTCTTTGCTTCTCGTGTCCAAGTTGGTTTTATTAGGAAGCCATTTGGGGCCAGTCCTGAGGGCAGTTGGGGGCAGGAAAGCAGTCACTGAATGAGCTTCCTCTATAAGCCAAACACTTGCCTGGTTTGCTTCTTGTGCCCAAACTCTCCTCTGCAAGTGGCCAAGAAGAGGTCATTGGGGCATCACGCTGGCAAAGGCATGGTGGACAGAGGAATCTTGAATCTGGGCGAGGGGTCCAGAGTGTTCAAGGCTCTTGATACAGCTCATCTCGCCTCTGTCTGTAGCCACTGAAGGTCTGCAGGGTGAGGGGAGGGTGCTAGGAAAGGGCCTGCTTTGTCTGGGGTCTCTAAATAACATCAGTGCTGCCTATTGTCTGCATTGTCTTTCACAATGTGCTTTACAGACACGGTCGCCTCAGGAGTACCCATCCTGCAGGCCGAGGACCCCACGTGAAGGCGAGGCGCTTCGCACACTCCCACCGAGGACTTGGAGAATCTGGTGGGCCATCTATGGTGGGAGGATGAGAGTGGGGTAAGGAGGGTCTGCAGGGAGACACACTGGCCCTTTGCTTCCAAGTTGGGCTAAAATCCAAAGAGAATGCAAAGAATCCTCCCGTCCCAGAACTCTTTCCTTCCGCCATTCTCCTGCCATCGTTTATCAGAGCCAAACGGGAGGTCTATAAAATAGACCAAAGTCATTGCAGGGCTACGTGGTGTAGATCACTCACAAGCAGCCTGCGTTTCTCTCATGACTGAACTGCGTGTTCATGAGGAAGGCTCAGTGGAGGAGGATGGGCTAGCCTTCTTCCTCTCAGTACCCAAGGACAGTGGGGCTCTTCCTCGGCCAGAGCTAGGACCCCCAGCCCTCCTTGAGGAGTCTTTTTCAGAGGCCCGATGCCTGGGGCTGAGGAGGCTGGATGTCAGGGGAGGAGCCACGTTCTAAGCTACTGCCTCCCAGCATCGGGTCAGAACAAGCCCCAGGAAAAAAGTATTCCAAACAACAGGGCGGATCTGCCCTAACTACCCAGTGTGCATGTTGGTGCTGAGAACAGCCTTTTATGGGGTTTGCACTGAGCCACGGGCATGTCTGAACACAGCAAGGAAGAGGCCCGGCAGCAGCCACACAGCCACTGGTTCGTGGGCACTTCCCTTAGGAGGGTGGGGAGGCCTCAGAGCCCTAGTTAGTTCAGTCTCTGAAAGCCAGGCCATCTCCTCCCTCCCCACAGGCCCCAACCCTGTGCCTACAAAAGGTGAGGTTGTGCCATTTCCAAACAGACTTAGGAAAGGATGTGGGGCCACCAGAAAGCAGACGTCCTGGGTAAGTCTCCATCCAGGAGCGAGACCCAGGAGTCTCACCCTCCTCTGCCCCCACCCTCCCACCCCAGGAATGGGCCTGGCTCCAGCCGGGATCCTGGTCCCTACCGAGCTCCTCAGCCCCTGCTCCTGATTGCACACTGGCAGATGGGCCTGCAAAGTGCTGTCCACGCTCACTGGACAGTGCACTCTGGAGAGGAGGCCCCGTCCCTGCATCCCATCACCTTGGTGAGCAGGTCCATAGGTGATGGTTTTTTTCCTAAAGTAACTTCAGAACACCTGACTTCCACACCGAGCTCAGTCACATCACACACAGGGGGACACGGACAAAGGGGGAAGATGGCCAGCTCCCCAACGAGGTAGACACAGAGAAGTTCCCCACGGATTTGCCTGGGTGGCTGCCTCAGGGGTGAGAAAGAGCAGAGTGCCAGCCCCACAGCCCAGCCCGCCACTCAGCACTGTCCGTCTGTGCTGCAGACACAGGGTGCCTTGGTGAGCCTGCTCTCTGCAGCCGTGGAAGGCAGTGATCCTGGGAGGGGAGAGAGTATCCAGGTTCCCCACATCTCCCACAACTGCGATTCAAAGATCCCGAAGGCCTGTGACCAGGCAGTAACCCTGCGTGCAGAGGCTGGGGATGGCGTGCAGCCCACCCTCTGAGAAAAAGACCCCCGGATGATCCATGTGTTTCTCTTGTCCTTCATTCCACCGGAGTCTGTTTCATACCCAACCAGATTTCAGTGGAGTGAAGTTCAGGAGGCATGGAGCTGACGCCGCAGCCGCAGCAGCCCCAACAGTGGCAGCCAAGGGAGCTGTGACTTAGAAAAAGAAACCCCAGGGAGAGATTGGATAGATGGGGAGACACGAGTGAGTGTCTTCGGCAGAGGGGACTGGTGTAGGTGGGTTGGGAACAGCACCACAGGATAGGAACCGCCTTCTAAATGCATGCAACAGAAATGTGTGTTTTCTGTAACTTACAAACATTAAAAAGCCGTCCGTCTGCTGGGAAACTGCGTCTGTGCTTCTTGCTATCAGTCTGTCTTTGGGCTTCCAGGCAGGTTGACTTGCAATCAGCAAGGAGCCCCGCTGCCCCAGCCTCCCCGCCCGCAGTGCCAGCAGGACCTGCAGAATGGGGGTAAAAAACTCCCGAAAGGTGTTTTTAAACCCACTTACATTGTAATAAAGTAAACGTAAATAAGACCTGAGTGAAGGCAGGTGGCAGAGATTTCAGACGCTGTACAAGATGTATCTCGGAGGGAGTGGGTGTCAGTTCTGCAAAGATTAACATGCTTGAACATATTTGACACACACACAAAATGTCAGATCCAACATTAATCCTTTATCAATTGTAATTGCCTTTATATGGGTCTCGTCTCCCCAAGATACATGCTGAACACACCAGGCTCGGTAGAAATCTGGGAAGAAAAACACAAATAATACGCCTCAGCTGTCAGGGCCTGTGATTTGCTTTGATGGATTTAACACTGATTTCCCTGGCTTTACAAGCCTGTGTGATTGTTTTTAAAACGCCACGTCTCTCCTTTAGAGAAGGAGAAGGTTGTGGGGAGGGGGTGGTCCTAGGGGGTGGGGGAGGCCCCTAAGTCCTAAGGAAGTCCACAGTTATGGAGGGGGATGCCCAAGGCTTTCTCTTAATTGCCCTTTCGTTAGGTAAACAGGGTGTCCTTCAAGGAGCCAGTCTGGCTAAGGAGGCAAGCTCTGAACAAAGCCTGGCCCTGCTGAGTCTTCAGAAAAACCGGTTTTCACCTCCAGAATGTGCCCCAGGCGGCAGAACTCAATAGAGCCCCCTGGCCTGGCAAAGGGTGTTTTTCTTAGGAGCTCCCTATTAAGGAGATTCCAGCCTTGTGGAGGCATAACCTGTCACCTGGGTATCTGAGTCCCTCCCCCCCCCCCCCTCCGCCAATGACCTCTGAGGAGAGGGGCCCCTCCACCCTCTCCCCCCCTCCTCCCGGGGACTCTGCCCCTAAGGAATGAAGGGCTCCCAGACTGAATGCCAGAGCCAAGATGAAAAAGCATTTCTCTGTCCCTGTCACCCTCGCCCCTTCATTAGGCTCACGGATAACAAAAGGGGGAGGAGGACAAGCCAGGGGCATTAAAAAATGTTTACCCAGCCTGGCCGGTATGGCTCAGTGGTTGAGCATGGACCTATGAACCAGGAAGTCACCGTTCGATGCCTGGGTTGGGGGCTTGATCCCCAGTGTGGGGCATGCAGGAGGCAGCCGATCAATGATTCTCATCATTGATGTTGCTATCTCTCCCGCTCCGTTCCTCTCTAAAATCAATAAAAATATATTTTTAAAAATGTTTACCCATAAAAATGATGCAGTGAAGGGGGTTGGGAGGGGTTGGGAGTACTTAGGTAAGTCACCAGCAAACGCCCTCCATTCAGGGCTCTGCAGGAACCCAAAGCACAAAGCAGAAGGGAGGTGGCATTTCCATTGACAACTTGGCCTGAGCCCTATGACCTGGAGTCTTTTTTAATGGAAGGAGAGAGAGAGAGAGAGAGAGAGAGAGAGAGAGAGAGAGAGAGAGAGAGAGAGAGAGAGAGAGAGACCTGGCTCAGGTGGGGCTGGACCCAGCAATGGTGACCTGAGGGCTGACTGTCAGAGGCTAGCCAGGACGTGCTGCTGTGACTACAGAGGGCTGTACCTGACGCGCTGGTGGGCTCCCGCACCCCAAATCCACTGCAGTGCCATCTATACAGCAGGATACGTGGCTTGTATTTCTGGCTCCCGTTCTGGACTGCCCAGCATCCACTGCCTCCCGCCCCGTTGCAAAGGGAGACAACCCTGAGTGTGGCCCAGAGCAGGCGGCCAGGGAAGCTGGTGTGTGCTGAGCGCTGGAATAAATGGCCCCAACCCCCTTCCCCTTCCAACCCCCACTGTTTTATGTCTCATATCTTTATGGCAGAGCATGGCCTGCCAAAACACAGGACTGAGAAAATGATTTCATCAAAATTCTCCTGCAACAACAAATAAGATCGCCCTGCTTCCTTTATGCATGATCTTTTATTGAGGCGAAAGGCAAATATCACTGAGCCAAACTTGAATAGACAAACATACACAACGGCTGGTAATTTAATATTTTGTGCTAATGGTATACACTGTAGATACAAGCCCAGAGGAGTGAATTACAATCCTATCAATAATACATCGCGTCTGGGCTCCAGGTTCCCACTTCAGGAGAAAATGCGTATTGGCAAAAGGCACTCCGAATATTAAAAGCCATGAATATAATGAGGCTGTGGGTACAGAAGCTAGACAGGCTCCTAGGACTGTATCCTGGTCTTTGTGATCAAGGTCCTTTACTAGGGAAACTGCCCACAGTGGAGCTTCTAAAACCAGTGCTGAATGAAGACAAGGAGTCCTCATTCCCCACCGGCCTCCAGCGGAGCTGCCATCACAGGTAGCAGACAGTCGGGGCACTGGTTTGCCAGGCCACTCGGAGCACTGCATCCATCTAGAGCCTCAGGTCTATGGTCAGTGTCTAAGGTCTGTTGGGGTGACAACAGGATGGACAAGGGCCTGCAGAGAGCCCCAGTGCGGGCGGCAATGTCTGAGAGCAAAGCCACGTGGCTTCAGAGCTCCCTCTCACCCTGACCGCGACCCTAGCTTTTTCAATCACAGAAGTTTCTTCAGCAGAGAGGAAGAGGGGAGGGGGGATTGAGGGCAGGCAAGGAGCCAACCACCTGCAAAAAAACAACATGTCTTCTGGAATTTAAAATGTCCCCAGGTTTTAAAAGTCAGTGGACCCAAATTCCCTTCCACCAGGACAGTGGTCGGCAAACTGCGGCTCGCGAGCCGCTGCGGTTTGCCACTCTGTTGACTAATGAGTTTGCTGACCACTGCCTTAGGGAAAAACTTAAAAAACATTTTAATAATGTACTAATGTCTTTAACCTGAAGTCAAAACTTCTGGGTAAGGGTGATGCCTTACAGCAGCGGTCGGCAAACTCTTTAGTCAACAGAGCTGCAATTTGTCGACCACTGCACCAGGAGAAGCAAATGACAATCTTAATTGAGGGTGGGGAGGAAGTATTTCTGTCATGGTAATAGTACCATCATAGGAGAAATAGTTTACTATTTCCAAGACTGCTGGTTAGTGCCCCAACCACACATTGGTTCCTGTCCTTGACCTCCCTAGTTAAGGAGGTATTGAGGAATCAGACGGGCCAGCTAGCTCCATACCTTCCATATGGCTTTGTCTTTCTTTCTTTAAAATATATTTATTGATTTGTTTAGAGAGAGGAAAAGAGGAGAGACAGAAATATGAATGAGAGAGAAACATCCATCAGCTGTCTCCTGCACGCCCCCTACTGGGGATCGAGACATGTGTCCCAACTGGGAATTGAACTGGGGACCTCTTGGTGCATGGGTCAATGCTCAACCACTGAGTCACACCGGCCATGCCCATATGGCTTTTTCAATCAGACACTGGAAGGAGGAGAACCCGTAGAGGATTGGGAGGCTGTCAGGGGCTTTCAGTCAAAAGGAAGGGGTTGCAGACGGCAGCCCCAAGCTCAGTGATGAAAGGTCCTGCCAGACAACACTTATTAGAGGAAATGAAAGCTTTCTAAATTGCAGGGAACTGACCAGGCTTTCTGGAGAAAGACACCTATGCATCAAAGAAAAACAATTCTGAAAAAGTCCCTTTGCCTGAAGGCAAGAAGCAGCATCTGAAAGTGTTGTCACAATCACCCTCCCCCTTCCCTTCAACCCCTTCACCCCCCTTTTATTCCTTTTTCCCCTTTCCAAGAGTGAAGAAGGCCCTTTTCCTGGCTGCATGTCAGATAGCAGGTCTGGGTGGGACACCTGGTGGGAAGTAGGGGAATTACACCCAACTTTGGTCTCAAGTATCACTAAGCAGGCCTGAGACCTATGTATCCTGAGATCATGCAAAACAACAAGGCAAGCTGCTCCCTGGGGTATGTGGTATCGAAGTAAACTTTAAATATAGCAGCAGTTGGGTAGACGCTGACTTACATTTCTGCTATGTTGAACTGTATATGGGAAGAATTGGTGGCTAAGAATAAATATAAATAGATCCCATAGGTCAACAAATACACACTAAGATTTGCAGTACAACTCCCTCATTATTTGAAGTTAACCTAAAGTCATATTGAAAATAGATATTATTCCAGATGACTCACCAAGCTGTAAATCTGGGATAAGTTCCCCTCAATGATAATCTGTAGTTAAGAAATTCTCACCTATGAAGGTAATCAAACATTGACTGCTCAAGGCTAATACTGATTCCTTATTTGCACCCAAGTGCATTGCCAGCAGCCCAGCCGACAGTTTTGGAGTCAAGGTGTAAAATGGTTAAGAGGGGACAGATTAGATCTGGTGCCAATTTGATCTGGCCAGGGGACTTTGTGCCAGCCATTTAACCTCTCTAAGACCCAATTTCCTTATCTGTCCTGGGGAGATAATGTAATAATTACAAGTACTTACGAAAGACCAGACACTGCTTTGTGAATATTAAGCCATTTAATGCTCCCCATCACCTTATGAGGTATGACTGACACCCAAGTTTTATGGGTGAAAGAACCGACACAAATAAGGATAAGGGACTTGCCGATGGTGACATAGTTTGTGAACAGCCAAAATGAGATCCAAACCCAGGCTCTCCCCCTATGGAGTTCACACATGGGACTGTTACTTTATCTTCTTTTTTAAAAAATATATTTTTATTGATTTCAGAGAGGGATAGAGAGATAGACCAATGATGAGAGAGAATCATTGATTGGCTGCCTCCTGCACATCCCTTACTGGGGATCAAGCTACAACTGGGACATGTGCCCTGACCAGGGATCAAACCATGACCTACTGGTTCATAGTCCGATGCTCAACCACTAAGCCATGCTAGCCTGCTAGCCGGGCTATCTTTTCTTTTACTGACGGTGTCAGGATAGATAAGATAATACATGTAAAGGGCTTTACAAGTGCTTAGTAGACTCTAAGTACTCAAAACATATTATTTAGCCTTGGCCAGTGCGGCTCAGTGGGCTCGATTCCCAGGCAAGGGCACATAGCCCAGTTGCAGGTTCAATCCCCAGCCCCAGTAGGGGCACGTGTGGGAGGCAACCCATCCTTGTGTCTCTCTCACATCGATGTTTTTCTCTCTCTTTCACTGTCTCTAAAAGTCAATGAAAAAAAAATATCCTCAATAAGGATTAACAAATATATATATATATATAAAATTTATTATTGTAGCCTTGGTATTGAGAAAAAGTATCTTTGAGAAGCTTGTCTAGTATCCACCAGCCAGAAATTAGTAACTATATATATATCTTTGGCAGCCAGCAACTCAGTGTTCAACTTACTGTACAATTTAGTCACAATTATTCTTAGCTTTAGAATAATTATCTGCTCTTCCCATCACCTTCATTTTAGGTGAGTTTTTATTTTTCAGCTTCATATTCAGTACGTGTCATACTCTGGGAGCCTTGAGGACTTTTTTAAAAATAGGCCTGGCGTAAATCAGAAATAACCATTTTTCCAGGATAAGTGCCATTTCAAATTTTACTACATTTTTCCAGGGACAGGTGGAAAGTACTTGTGAAAAAGAAATGGATGAAGAGCTAATAAAGAAAAAAACTTTCACGCTCCCAAGAAAGTGGAACAATCAAGAGAAATAAATCAAGAAATAGGAAACATGATCAGTGAGGGAGGCTGCTCCCCATGCCTGAATCCAGTGTCAGGTTTGAGGAGCAGCTCTGAGCTGAAGCCGTGCCTGCTGGTCCCATTAAAGAGCCTGCCAAGGTCGGGGCAGCTCTGACACCAGGCATGCCATCCCCAGGCTGGCACTCACCTGCAAGAGCTTCCAGAGACGAGAGTGGGGGCAACTGAGCCACTTGGACCCTCGAGCCCTGGTTCTCAGCTCACCTCTCCCTCCTAGAGCGTCCAGCTGATCTAAGGTATGAGGGCTGTGGCTGGAGACCACTCCCCCTTGTAGCTGCTGGCACTGGGGAACTTAGCCCTGAATCTGGACACAAAACAGGCCAAAGGAGAAACTTTCGTCTCAGGATCTTACCCCGTGACCCTTTCCCTTCAATGAAGAAAGAGAGCCTCAGACAGAAAGTGTCCGTTTTAATAACATAACCATGCCAATTACATTTCATCACTATACCGTTATGGCACATTGCGTTATAATCCAACTGGTAGCAGCTCACCTCCAAAGCCCACACCACTCCCCTTTGCCCCAGGAGGCCTGGTTTGTAGCAAAGTTGCTTTATCTACGGCGATTAGGTCCAAATGTCTTCCTTTCTCCCAAACCAGCAATGACAACTTCCCCACAACCCCCTAAGGGAGCTCTATGAAACCGTTCTTGTCACTTGGAGGATAGTTTTCAACGTTTCTATAGATTCATAAACAGGCTGTGCTTCTTTCACTTTAATGTGCTTACAAGTCACCTGGGAATCTTATGAAAATGATTCAGCAGATGTGGGGTGGGGCCCGAGACTCTCAGGTTTAACAAGCTTCCCCGATGGTGCCTCTGTGGAGTGGGGACCACGCTGAACAGAAAGAACTAGAGCGCTGCAGATTCAAAGCCCAGTTACCTCTCCACTACTGGCTCAGTCCCGCAGAAGGCCAGGGCCTGTGTCTCTGCTTGGCTCTGCTCTGCTTCCTCTGGCTTTTCTTCCAAGTCCCTGGTGTTTCGGCCACTCTAGGGTGGTTTGGGGCTGTCATGGCAGCCCAGGTACTGACATATGATGAGGAAGTTGGGGGTCTTTCCTGGACATGAAAATGGCCCAGGTGACCCCTACTCAGAGAAGTCACTGCAGTTGAGGTTGGTAATAGTACCCCAATGCCTAAACTAAGAGGTAGGTTACTTAGAAGTGAAATCTCTGTGACTGAGGGACTGACATGAAGCACCTCAGGTATCTTGGCTGGTGATCGCCCATCTGGAACAAGTAGCAAGTAGCCATGAGTAGACTCTGGCGGCCAGAACACTCAGAACTTAGTGAGCAGCTTTCAAGATGAAGAAAGAGAAAAGTCAAGTAAGTTACCAAAGATCAAGATTCTGGGCCAGGAACCGACCTTGCTCTGTGGCCTGAGTCTGCTGTTGTTTTCAACAAGCCACTGTAGCATCGCTGTGCTCAGAACCTCCTCCTCTCTTGCTGACTTCCCGTGTGGACTTGTTAACACCCTGAAACTCAAGGCCTCAATTTCCTTTTGGTGAAATGGAAACTGTAGAGTTGATTATAATTTAAAAATTAAATATTCAATATAATATATATTTTAAAAGTACACTTATAATGGTTAGCTACTTTTTCAGTGTGTACTGTAGACATGAATGCCACCGATAAATGACTATTCCAAGCAGTAACATGTTGGATCATGAAGTCAATGGCTGGGTGAAAAGAACTCAAAGCTGAGGCAGAATAAATTTGGGTTCAAATCCATCCAGTCTGTGTCCTTAGGTAAAACAATAAACCTATGTGCGCTTCCGTTTACAAAAAGTTACAAAGCAAATCAGAATCCCTCCTTCTCAAGGTCATTGTAGGTCCAAAAAGCCCTTAGTGCATGATAAAGAGGAACATGCATATTGATAGTGGATGCAGGACATAGAGAAAATGAAAGACAACAGGGCCAAGAAAGCTGAGGCAAGACTGTGAGGTCATAGCCCAGAGATGGCAAGACCCCAAAGGACCAGCAGCTTCCAGAGAGTGGGGCCTAAAACCCAATGGGCCGACAGAAGCAAAGGGCAGAGTAAGCAGATCATCCCTGGGTCCAAGTGAATGTTAGAGGTAGACATCAGCCCCGGGAAGACACATTGTGATCACTAATAAGAATGAAATAGTGGGTCAGCAGACTGAAAGCACACAAGGTCAGGGTTCAGGAAGATTCACTTCCCAGAGTCAACGTGAGACAGTAAGCCAGAAAGCCAGGCAGGTGGACGGACAAAAAAGGCACCCACTATAAGAAGAAAGCAGCAGGAGGCTAGGAGTTGATGCTGCTAGAAGGCAGTGACTGGCTCAGTCAAGAGTTCCCACCAAGGCAGGGGCAGCTCAAAGCCTGCAGATACAGCTGGGAAGCAACAGTGTCTGGCTAAGGAGAATAATGGAGCAGCAACTGACAGCAAGTTCTGACACGGCGCCGTTTCCACATTCCTGACCTACATTCATTTTGTCAAAAGATGCTTTTCAGAATTGAGTCTTTGCTGAGAAGACACGCACCTAACTCTGATTTAAACAGGCAACAGAGCTGCATTCAAAATAGGAGGTTAGTGGGAGCCTGTTTTGTAGCCTCGCTCTCTCTCTAGAAGCAAAGTGCCCTGTTTTGTATTCATAGTCTGTGTTCCGGATAAACTGTCAGCTTCCTCCGCCAGATCTTTATGGATAATTAGAAGGTTGCAAGAAGCAGATGTTATGAAACTATCTGTGACTAGTCCTTAATGGTGGATGACAAGAACTCAGCACCATTTCTTAATCATACAAGACATAGCGAGAGGTGAAAAAAAATAGAGGGAGCCCTTGTCAGAACCTGACAAGGTATCAAACGGTTAATCACCCACATTGAACCTGAACATTTCCTTCCCCTGTAATTCAGAACATGGGTCCCACCTCCCTGGAGCTGAAGAATTTGATGAGTTGTGTTTTTTCCTCTGTAGCTTCATTTCAGGTTTTAATAACTAAAATATGAGCTTCTGCATAAAAATAGGCATTTTTCTGGTTTAAACAGCCCCAATGAGAAAATTTGCATTTTATTAACTATACACACAGTTTTGCTACATCAGACCCTATCCTGCACCTATTCAGCAGGATAAAAGGAAGATATGGTTCTTGGAAAACTGGGCTCTTATCCTGTAAATATTGTAGCACAACTACCTTTTTTTTTTTTTTTTTTTTTTTTTGCTTGCTCTGTGAAGGGCAATGGATCAGCTTCTTGGCATGCACCATCTTATAAGACCCTCACAGCAACTCTGGGTAAATAGACATCATATTAGCCACAGTTGACAATAAATATAATAACAATAACAGCTACCACTAGTTACTGCAGACTTACTGTGTCCTAACAGTCTACATTGCATCCATCACCTCATCTAATAGCGCTAGTGCTATAAGTATTTTTGTTGTTGTTGCTAATCCTCACCAGAGGATATTTTTCCATTGATTTTTAGAGAGAGTGGGAGTGAGGAGGAGAGACACACAGAGAGAAACATCAGTGTGAGAGAGACACAGAAATTGGTTGCCTCCTGCATGCGCCCTGACCAGGGCCGGGGATCAAGCCTGCGAGGTACATGTCCTTGACCAGAATTGAACCTGGGACCCTTCAGTCTGCAGCCTATCTTCTATCCATTGAGCCAAACTGCCCATGGTACCATAAGTATTTTTATCTCCATTTAACAGAGGAGGAAGCTACCTTTCCAAGAGATTAAATAACTTGTCCAAGTGATTATAAGTGTGAATTCAGATTCCAACCCTAGTCTCTCTGACTCTAAATATAGCTTATTTAATCCCTGAGCTACACAGCCTTTATTTGGCTGGGTGGCTATCATAGGCTGAGTCGTGTCCCCTGAAATCCTTATGTTGAAGTCCTAACCCCCAACACCTCCGAATGTGACTGTATTTGGAGACAGGACCTTTAAAGAAATAATTAAGGTAAAATATCATATGGATGGGCTGTAATCCAATACGACTATAAGAAGAGGAGATTAGGACAAAACTAGGCACAGAGGAAATGTATGTGAAGGCACAGGAGCTGGCTACCTTCAAGCCAAGGAGGGAGGCCTCAAAGAAGCTACCCTGCCAGGAACCTGGTCTTGGACTTCTGGCCTTCAGTACTGTGAGAAAATCCATGTCTGATGTTTAAAGCCACTCAGTCTATAGTTCTCTATTATGGCAGCCCTAGCAAACTAATACAGTGTCCTCATTTAAATTCCTGACTTCCATATGTCTCAATTTCCTGAACTAGAAGTCTAAGGCCCTTCCTAAGTGTAGTGCCCCACTTGTGCTGTCTCTTTAACTTTCTTCACCCTGATGGGTAATTTTAACAGGTGCGTTCTGCCCATGGCCACACAGGCTATGGGTGCGCCTTACTCTTCAGTCTCTCTTACTCTTCCCACCCTTTCTCTTGTCCTTCCCTGAGCTACTGGCAAAGTGAAAGGCTCAGGTCAGAAATAATGGGGATCAACCCTGGGTTGGACATGAGGGGTGAGAGCCAGAGATGCAAGCTCAGTGGGAAACTATGGGCAGAGCTTCTCCTCTTACCCAACACACCTTCTCAATGACCTATTATAAATTACACGTTTATCCTATCTAATAAAGAGGGAATATGCTAATTGACCATTACACCCTCACAAAGATGGTGGTGCCCAGTCCCCTCAGCCCCGCCAGGGCAGCAGGTGCACTGCATGGTCGGGCCCGCCCTCAGGTGGGTCCGGCCACTCTGCACCTGCCTCCAGAGTCACCCAGTCTTCTCAGCCCCCCAGCCGCCCAGGGCCAGCCTGAAGCGCAGGCAAGCCTTGGATGGCAGCTGCCCCACCTACACCCAAGGCGCAGGCAAGCCTCGGATGGAGGCTGCCCAGCCAATACCCAAGGCACAGGCAAGCCACCAGTGGCAGCTGCCCAGCCGCCCCGGGCCGGCCCAAGGTGCAGGTAACCAGGGCCAGCCGAGGTTTGTGCTGCTGGCAGTGGCAGCAGCAGAGGTGTGATGGGGGCATTGCCTTCCCCTGATCACTGGGATACCTCCCACCCCTGAGAGCTCCCGGACTGTGAGAGGGGGCAGGCTGGGCTGAGAGACTCCCCCTTCCAGTGCATGAATTTTCATGTACCGGGCCTCTAGTAATTTATAACACTTATATTAAACATTATTATGAATTACAGTGTACCAGGCTCTATGCAGGGTGCTGAAATAGAATGCTTAAAACAAACAAAAAAAAGGATCCCTACACTCATGAGTATATAGTAGAAGGGTCAAACTAAGAAATGAAGATATTAAGAAAATAATTACACTATTTATTGAGTATGTAATTTGTCAAATGACAAAACTAAAACAACTTAGTAATGAGTTTGGTGACCTTTATTCAAAAGAAAACAGCCCTGGCCAGGTAGGTCAGTTGGTTGGAGCACTGTCCCCAAACGCCTAGGTTATGGGTTCAATCCCCGGTCAGGGCACATACACAAGTGAACCAATAAATGCATAAATGGGTGGAACAGTGGATCTCTTGCTCTCTCTCAAATCAATGAAAATAATTTTTTAAAAAAAGAAATGACTTCCTATTAATTAAAAAAGAATACAATCCATGGATTGGAGGAGTAGAGAGCTTCAGCAGTGTGGCCAACTCTTCCCCAGGGACTTCGGGTAGGAGTGAGTTGTGTAGAGCGTTAGAAAAGGCAACATGGAAACAGGGCCTAGCTGGCTAGGAGGTAGGAGGCAAGCAGGTCCTGTTTTTAGGGTGAGGTAAGGTAAAGCTGAGTCTGAGGATTGTGATTGGTGTTGGGCTTCCTACAAGAAGGCCTTTTCCTCTGGCGCAGGCTAACGTAGGTTTAAGTTGGTGACACGGCCCAGCCACTGGGGCGGCCTCCATGTTGTGGGTCCTGATATATGAATGAACTTGATCAACTTTAAAGCGAAAATAGATGCTCTGAAGGGAAGGAACAGAATTGGCTAGACCTTCTATAGAGCCCTTTCTTTCCTAAATCAAAAAAATGGGGCAAAAAATGCAAATACTCCAGGCGGAGGCAGCATACTGAGTTCACGTTGCACAAGCTATACATTAGTCCTTTTCCTAGAGCTAAGTTTTATGAAGAGAATTAAATGGATGAGGTAATGGGGAAAACACGGGAAAGAGATGCTAGAGAACTGAAGACAAACGTTTGCTACTTCGCAGTTTTCGCCTGGGGCTAAGCTCCGCTGTTTCTGGGAGTCCCTTAGCATTTACCAAGTCCCTATTGGGAAAAGAGGAAAACCTTAGATCACCAAGCTCCACAGAAAGAAGAAAAGGAACTTTTAAACAAAAAGGTCCCTTCGGGCGATGTCAGAAGGCTTTCTTTTAAATTAGATAAACAGGTACACACCCAAGAATAATTAGACAATGATGACCTGCAATAAAAAGCAAATGCATCAACATGGATTGAGAGCCTGCGATGCCAGGCAAGGTGTTAGGTCCTAGGGCTGGAAAGGAGAAAATGACATGGTCCTGTCCTCATCACCAGGAGTTCACCGAGGAGGGAGAAATTCAGACCCGTAAACAGATCACTGGATGACAACAGGGGGTATGGAACAGTAGAGGGAGGGGCCTGGGAGCCCACAGTATAAAGTGGATCAGAATGAAGAAAGGTTAATGGGGAAGCCTCCAGGATGACGGCATTATGAGCAAGACCCCAAAACACAGGGCTAGCCACACAATAAATTATAACATTGAACAAAGTATTTGCCTGTCAACTGTAGAGGCAGCAAAGAATGTATAGTGGAGAGGAGAGAGTTCCAGCTATGGTGATAGTGGTGGGATTTGCAAGGTAGGGTATTGCAGAAGAGTTTCCCAAAAAGCAGACTAGGAGACATAGATGTCCTTTAGGAACTGCAGAAGAGAGGACAAAAACAAGATAGGACAGGAGACGTTAAGATGTGATGCAGGCCCAACAAAAGCCTCATGGACCTCACAGAAAGTTCTGGAGCTGGATGGCCGTTCAGAGTTATCCTGCTTGAAGTGAATGGACCGAGCCTTCATACTTCCATGATGATAAGTCATTGCATGTGGGACTCCCCAGAAAGAGCATGACCTTGGAGAAGGCAGGTTTCCATAGCTGATAACATCCCCCAGAAGAGCTGACAGCGGACGGACGGCTGTCTTCAGCAGCTGGGGGTACCAGTTCTCTATTCCTAAAAGGGGATCTGGGCAGTATGTCTTAGCAGACTTGCTTGGATCCATTTCTTCACGTAAACTCCAGAAGTTCCGCTAGGATTCTAGTGAGCACCTCTTTGGGGGGAAACTTGGAAGAAGGAGACCAGAGGAATGATTTGCACAGTCCCCCTCCTCCACCTCCCCCCCACACACACAGCTGGCTTTGGAACGACTACTCCCAACATGTATCCATCCCCTCCTCTGCTGTCACTATAGAGTCCCTCACTTTCAGCGAGTACCTCTGCTGCTCTTCATGGCCTACGTGGTGGCATGACTCGGACCCTTATGCCCTGGGGTTAGAACGCCTGGCCACCGCTCCCTCTTCACACCAGGGTTGCTGCGCTTGCCCATTTCCTACCGTTGAAAGTTTAGCTAAGCTACTCCATTGCTGCCTCAGCATTCATTTAGCTTGGTCAGCACCCCTGCAGGAGCCTTCAACGGACACTAGCCCTCTCATACAGGTGCATACCCGAGATAGCAGCCCACAGAGTCACAGCAAATGTAAGTCACTGATATTGTAATATTTACATAACTTCTCCAACAGTTTCCTCTGCCCTCCAGCACCTCTGCTTTGTGTACCCTTTAGAGAAGACTCCCATGGGGCTTACCAAAAGCCCTCTCTTACGTTTCAATGGACCAACCTGGCCCCAGGCTGGGAAACCCAAAGCACTCCAGCCCTGAACCTTAACAAGAGCGTGTGCTTAGGCCCTGCCTCTCTTTCTGTCTACACCCTGCTTTGACCTCTTAGTGTGGCCTCCCTGAGGTATGCTGTGTGCTTTCTTCAGGACCTGTGAGAAATAAACTTCTCTATTTTAATTTCTCTTGTGGTCTTCTATGAGTCACCATCTGGCACCATTTAACGAAAGCAGCAATAGGGGGTACAGAACAGGGTAGGGAAGGGCCTTGGAGCCCACAGTACAAAGATGGATGAGAATGAAGAAAAGTTAATTAGGGAAGCCTCTAGGGCAATGGTCGGCAAACTGTGGCTCGCGAGCCACATGCGGCTCGTGAGCTGCAGTTTGCTGCTCTGTTGACTGAAGAGTTTGCCAACCACTGCTGTAAGTCATTACCCTTACCTAGAAGTTTTGACTTCAGGTTAAAGACATTAGTACATTATTAAAATATTTTTAAGTGTTTTTCCCTAAGGCAGTGGTCGGCAAACTCATTAGTCAACAGAGCAGCAAACCGTGGCTCGTGAGCCGCAGTTTGCCGACCACTGCTATAGGACAGTGGTTCTCAACCTTTCTAATGCTGCGACCCTTTAATACAGTTCCTCATGTTGTGGTGACCCCCAACCATAAAATTGTTTTCGTTGCTACTTCCTGCATAACTGTAATTTTGCTACTGTTATGAATCGTAATGTAAATATCTGTGTTTTCCGATGGTCTTAGGCGACCCTGCTAGCGGTTTTCAACCTGTGGGTTGCTAGCAGGGTCGCCTAAGACCATCGGAAAAGACAGATATTTACATTACAATTCACTAACAGTAGCAAAATTACAGTTATGAAGTAGCAACGAAAATAACTTTATGGTTGGGGATCACCACAACATGAGGAACTGTATTAAAGGGTCACAGCATTAGAAAGGTTGAGAACCACTGTTCTAGGGTGATGGCATTATGAGCAAGGCCCCAAAACACAGGGTTAGCCACACAATGAGTTATAATGTGGAAGAAAAGTGGTTAAGGAAGTATCAAGAGATGCCCAAGTGGATCACCCAAATGCCAAACATGTTTCTCCCTGCCTCCAATGAGTAACGGCAGCCCTATCTCCCCTGGCCAAAACAGTGACTCCTCTCTGCCTGAGATGCCAAGGAAATAAGAGTTTCTAGTTCAATGGGATTTCAGCAGGGTTTCCCCTTTAAAAAACTGTCCTCACACAGGTAGAGCCCAGAGTTGTGGGGGTGAGCAGCACATGTGTGACCCATGGAATACGAGTCTATTCTGCTCAAATGCAGTCAATTTGCCACCACGTGGCCAGTTGGTTTCTTTGAAGGATGATGTTCCACTGTGAGAGCAGCATTGTTCCCTGATGCTGGTAGGTTGGTCAGGTGACAGTGACAACAGATAAATCAGCTCTGGGAGTTGGTGCTGCTGTGCTCTTGTATAATCCCTGCCAGCATGGCTCTTACATTCATTGGCCCATGGTGCCAACGCAGGGGTGGCCAATGACATAGATCCTGGCCAGGTTTTCCGTGTACCAGTTCTACAGTATCTACTCTACGGGAGAACACTCTCTGATAGGCATAAACATAAGATATGAAGGTCTTTGCACATTAGGCTCACTTCCATATATCCATCCTCATGTCTCTAGCCCATACCTTCTTGTCCCCAATCTTCCAATCTTTCCAGGTTCCTCATCAGTCAGCAAACCTGGGAGTCTATAAATGTTCTAACCATGGGCCATTATTTTTAAACCTAAAGCAGATGACTAAGAGGACTTCCTGTGCTCTTCCCACCACAAAGCTTTCCCCTAGTCACTGTCTTTCAAACCCACCCCTGAATAGTTATAGTTCAACTGCAAAACATACCCCCATACCCAGCCAACCTACCCATGAACCAAAATGGGGCTTCTTTCTCCATCAAGTGGTCATTAGGCACCACATGTTTAGCCACACATGTGAGCTGAGGGAAGGGCTCCAGTGCAACAGTGGCAGAGGCCATGGGGTCTGGGCTACTGATTGTGCAACTTGCTTGCGCCCTCTGGTCCTGCTTGTGCTTTATCCCAGGTGTATCGCTTTCATCATAGGAAATCTGGGCTCTCCTGACCTTCGATTTGATGAATCTGCTCAAACCTGGCTCATGAAGGGAAATTCCAAATGCATGGTCATTTAATGTCCTATGATCAAGTGTTCCATCTCTACTGGGGACCAGTACTACCCCTTGAGCTGTTTCTCAAAAGGGGTTTAATTCTCTGCTGCAGATGGCCTGGCCTCGTCCTAGAATCCCAGGTGCCTGTATTTCAATCCTCTCTCTGGACTTCCCCCAAACCCTCCAGTGCATCATTTACCATCACTGACACCCTGATACCACTGGGTCTGACTGTGTGGCTCAAGCATCAGAACCACTTGTACTACAGCCCAGACTTGCTCTCGGTCCCACTCAAAGCTGACGGTCATTCATGTCACCTGGTATGTGGGTTGTACCGTACTCCCAAGTGTAGAATATCTGCCTCCAAAATCCAAAACCGGTATTGTGTTTTCTTCTTTATGAAGGGAGGGGCAAGACACAGTACATGATCTTTCACTTTAGAGGAGATATTCCAACATGCTCCAGCCCATAACTCCAGGAGGGTGCACATGTTGCCTTCTTCACATAACCATGCCCCTGCTGGTTAGACTTCATACCCTGGGTTCTGGTCTTTTACTCACTGGCAATGATCCAATAAACCCTTTTTAAAAAAATGTTTATATTGATTTTTAGACAGAGAGGGAGAGAAAGAAACCCGTGAGAGCAAAACATTGATCGGCTGCCTCCTGTCTGGGGGATTAAGCCCACAACCCAGGCATGTGCTCTGACCAGGAATGGAACCAGCTGTCTTTCGGTGGCCAGGATGGCAACCAACCAACTGAGATACACCATCCAGGGCAATCCTTTCTTCTAAAAAGGCTTTTTCGGCCATGGAAATTATAAGTCATGTCTTATAGGAAAAACCACACAGGCCTTCATACAGACGTCCCTCCTATGGTGTGTCCTCAAGCCAGAAAGGCCCAGCCAGTCTGGAAGACGTAGTCCTCTACTGCCTCCACTGCCTTCTCAGGGACTGGCTTTGGGGTAGGTGGCAACAGAGGGTCTGGATCCTCCCCCTCCTCTCACAGCCCCTTGTCTCCTACACTGTAAGTACAAATATATTTTGAGTGTGTGTGTGAGAGAGAGAGAGATCACATTCACATAACTTATATTACAGTATATAGTTACAATCATTCTATCTTGTTAAAAATTATTGTTGTAAATCTCTTATTGGGCCTAATGAATAAATCAAACTTTACCATAGGTATGTACTAGTATATAAGAAAAAAAATTGTAAGGTTTGGCACTATCTGTGTTTTTAGGCATCCACTCCCTGCAAATAAGGGGGACTCCTGGGTTACTCAAGGATAGCAACCAACTTTTCCTTTTTAAGTTTCCAACACTCTCTGCTCATAACCTTATCATCATGCTTTGAGAGACAGAGCAGCTAAAAATTACTCACAGCAAATGGCCACTGATGAGTCAGAAACCCTTAAAAGCTGTAATCTGGGGCCAGTGTGATGCATATAATTCCCTGTTCATGCAAGCAGGAGTCACCTCCAGAAAGGATGGAGATTTTTCCCAGTAGCCTGAGTGCTGTGCAACCAACCGCCCCCTTCCCGCAACACCTGGCTTCTCCTTAATTTACCGGTGACATGTTGCTGCACTTAATTGCATTTGACAATTAGCAACATTTCAACACCTCTTTTAATGGAACAATTAAGAGAGTGCTTGTCTGGGTTGCAAGGAAATATATGAGCTGATTTTTCAGAGGAAAAGAAAAAAGACCAAACATAAAGCGCAATTGGTAATTCAGTTATAGACAGCTTTGGGGTCAGCCCTTCTCCTTCTGCATTTTGCAAGAATTATGTGTCAGCTCGCCTTTCCTCCGTGTTTGTTTGTTTGTTGCTTAGTTTCCTGAATGAGCATTTCTTCACCAGACAGCTCCAGGCTGTTCACCAGCCACGTGATATTAATTACAAGGAAGAATGGATGCTAAGCAGTTGCTGTTACTCATTTCTCACTCGTGTTGTTGCATTGATTGCCTGGGAAAGCAGATGCCCCCAAGCCACTTCTTCCCACAATCAATGAAGCCTCCTGGGAATGCTGGGAAGTCTTTGAGCCTTTGTCCAGGTTTTCAGTTCTTTCCAAGTAATAGACCAGTGGAGAAATGTGGCCCCTCAAATAACTTAAGTACCTGCTTTTTCTATTATCTACTCCCCACATCAGTAAGAGAGAAAAATCATGCTGCTCTGTTATTATAAACCTTGCCTTAAAGCAATAGTTTACAAATCTCTTGACTCACAAATTTTACAATATTGTCACTGTAGACAAGACCACAAGGTGTGTGCATTTAAAGACTCATCTATAAGAGCTGTGAGGGGCACAGATTAAATATATCATTTACAAAGGTTGATGCATTTTATTTTCCAAAACATTCATTTGGCAGAGCAGATGGCCTAGGTCCGTGGTCGGCAAACTGCGGCTAGCAAGCCATATGCGGCTCTTTGGCCCCTTGAGTGTGGCTCTTTCACAAAATACCACGGCCTGGGCGAGTCTATTTTGAAGAAGTGGCGTTAGAAGAAGTTTAAGTTTAAAAAATTTGGCTCTCAAAAGAAATTTCAATCGTTGTACTGTTGATATTTGGCTCTGTTGACTAATGAGTTTGCCGACCACTGGACTAGGTTATAGAAGTGGTGTCTGCCTTAGGAAAAGTCTCAAGAATCTGACCGACAAACTGGTTGAGGCTTCCGCTGTTGCCCAGTGTTCACCAAACGCAGGGCTGATTCCACCTTCACAGCCCACTGCCATCCTGGTTCTAGACCAACTGGATACCTGCTATCCCTGACAGTGAGCGATTGCTACTCTCCCACCACCACCTGGCCACGTGCCGTTCCTCCTTTCTGCTCGCCCCAAACCCACCATGCCTCAAGATACAGCTCACATGGCTTCACGGAGCTTCCTCTGACCTCCTCACTCATTCTCTCAGACCCCTCACCACACTGGGATGTTTCTCAGATCGTTCATTATTTATGGCATTGTCTTATAAGCAGTTGGACCATTTGATTTTGCCTGAATAGAATGTAAACTCCTGAGGCCAGAAATCATCTATTATTATTCTTTAAATTATTTATAAACTCCATAGCATGGTATATGCTTATTTAGAATATCAATAATCCTTACAGCTGTCGTGGTGTCCTTCAATAATGTTTTTCAAATTAAATTGTATTGAACATTCAGATATTGTGTCTGAATTTTTTAAAAATCACATTGGTTTCTTTATCCCATTCCATCCCCCAAAATAGTGCCTGTCCAGATGAAAGGCTGGGAAGGGCAAGGAAAGCACTTCTGCTCCTCCCATTGAAATGGAAATCTCTGGCAGCAGCCATTCCAGAGGAGCTGGGCATTTGCAACCCAAGCCAGGTCACAATGTGCCCCCGGGGAGAGATGCAATCAGAAGAGCAATGATGACTTTCTGTGAGCTGGGATGAACGGCCTCATCTCTTGGGTCACTAGGGCAACTATCTTCCAAAATCTACCACCGATTTATTTTTCTTCTTTCTGTGCTGACACTGTCCCCTCTCCCCTTGCCCCACACACAGCAGCATGCACCCAAGGGGCCCTGATTGGAATATCTGAGGATCTAAACAGAAGGTTCACAGGCACCATCCCTGTCCTGGATCAGCAGGAAAGGGGGCCACTGGGTCCCAAAAGATGGACTTAGTTTCTTCTCGTACTGAACATCCTGAGCACTTGCACGTCCACCACCTCAACTCTCCCCACCCCGCATCCTCTCCCCCATGCATGCGCGCGCGCGCGCGCGCGCACACACACACACACACACACACACACACACACACACAAGCATGGCTAACTGAACACACTAATACCACATCTTGCTAATTGCGTTACCCTTGCTGGTTATTATTAAGGTCTTGCTTTCAGAACAGAGAGGGAACCAACCACATAATGATCAAGGAGACAAATGGAGCATATCACTGCAGCGACTGTGCAATGATAATGAGTTACATAAATCAAAAGTTCTGTAATTTACCTATCAGACTGAGCAGTGAATAGGGGTGTTGCGTTACTGTGATTGTTTTGTGATAGATTTTTTTAATAACTCTTTTACCGAGATGTTCTGGAAACTGGGGATTTCTGTCCTAAGGGGAGGCGGCACAATGCTGTGCAAGGAAAGTGGCAGGATGCGTCAAGAGACCCACGAGCTAATTTTAGCTTTCCTCTCCGGGAAGAACCAGCTCCCTTCTCTGGCCTTCAGATTGTTCTTTCAAATAAAAGGGGCTTTGCATTCTTTAAGGGTACCCCTTCTCTCTGAGACTCTGTGTTACCTACTCCTTCTGCCTTCCCCTTTGCAGAGAGAGCGAGGCAGCAGCTTTAATGAAAGTCATCCAGCCCTTCACCAACTGGAGAAACGTGAGTTTTGACTCACTCTGGGTGCACTGCTTCCCTCCCCAGACCTGACACTAACTCAAGGATGGTATAACCCTCTCTCTTTTTACACTTGGTGAGAGGTTTGCCTGTGTGTGGAACTGGGTGGCGTCATCCACGGTAGTTTCCCTGAGTTAGAATGTTTTTGGTGTTAAACCACTTTGTTTATTGGTGATTTGTGAGTTGATACTTAGGAACTTTGGGGAAGAGGTTATATTTTAGATCCACGGTATTAATAATTCATTTTATTCCAATTTCCCAATGGATTAAACCTCATGAAGTGCAATGTCCCTTGATTCAGACCCAGACTCAAGAAGCAGAAGTCCCACCAAGACTGTTGGTGCAGAGAGGAACCTGGGCACAGGGTTCCTTTGAGGGGCTATGACTAGGAGTGTGTGTACATGTGAATGTGTGTGCATGTATGCATGTACATGCGTGCATGTACATGTGTGTATATATGCATGTTGTCTGTGTATATGTGTGCTATATGTGTACACATGTGTCTGCATGTGCACATATGTGTGTCTATGAGTACTTATAAATGTGTATGTATATGTATGTACATGTATATGTTGTGTCCCTGGATGAGATGATGGTAACATTGACAATAAAAATGGTAAAGATGCCAAAATCTTAGCCCTCCCCACAACCACTAGCTTCTACCTCCCTCTCAAACCAAGATCTTGCACTCCAGCCACGGGGAGAAAACAACCCCTACGTGGAAGGAGACCCGCCAAGCATGAAGCGAGTTGGCGCTGGCTCCTTTAGAAAGGAACAGACAAGCACACAAAGGGGAGCTTGGAAGGAGGACCTGGGTTACATATAAAACAATGTTTTATTAAGCTGGTATTAAATTTCAGTTGAACGGTGCTTGGGATACAGAGGCACAGGCATATTCCTGAAACTAATTGGTTTTCCACATCTGCCTCACTTCCTAATTGGACTAATTACTGCACTGTAGGATCATGCTCCATGTATTACCAAAAAAAAAGCAAGAAACCTTGATTTACAGTGAGAGGAGCAGCAATTAGAGGGAATTAATTCATAAAACAACATCTAAATAAATCATATTATGGGAAGACAGCAATGTAATTATTGTGACTGGTGGGTCCCTGGTGGGAACACACCAAACTTAAACCTCAAACCAAGCTGCTGGATCCTCCCCACGTCAGTGTGGCATCTCCAATTTCGTCAGGTGTGTCCTACCTATTCTTTAAGGCCTAATTGAGGTGCCGTGTCAGAAGCAATGTGGCCCGACACTTCTCCTCTCCAGTGGCAGCAGTGAAAGCAGCACGTCTTCCCATCTCGTCTTTGTCCTTTGTCAGAATTAAATATGAGCTCAGCATGACGTGGGTAATGTGTTATGGCTGCGGTCTCAAAACGGGAGCCTTTGCAAACTTAAGTGTCATTATGAATCTCCTCTTGACATCCAGTGGTATTTTGGGGTTGTTGCTAAGAGAGCTTATTAGTAAGAATAGCAAGTTAAATGCTGATGTTTCAATAACTCATCTGTCCTCCTTATGAAATCACAGCCGTAGGTCCTGCCTGGCTCTGGTGGGTCTAGAGGCCCCTCAGTATTCACTGCAGCTCCTCCCTTTGACAGTGGGAGTCTCTTCCTCCCTTTGCTGTTCTTGCTTTTTGTTTGTTTTCTCCTCACTGTCATTCATGGCCTTTGAAGAACTTGTGAACAGCTTCCAGAGTACGTTCTGTTCTTTGACCTGCAGTTTCCCCATTCATAAAACCCAATGATTTTTTTTTTCTTTACTAAGGTGCCCCCTGCAAGATGCTCTAAGAAAGGTTTCCCTGTGTTTTCGCATCAAGGCATCTGTAGGAAATCATGCTTTTATATGACTCTAGGGTACCCAGAAGGGGCTGTTAGTGGTCAAGGGCTGTTCGGGTTTCCCGATCCAGGCTCTGGCCACACTAGAGCCTGGCTGCTCTGCTGCCTAGTTAGCTGAGGGGATTGGTGCAGTGGACACCCATTGGGGAACTCACCCCAAAGAAACGACACTGTCTGCTTCAAAGAAGCTTCCTGCAGACTCTGGCCTGGAGCAGAGCAGCCCTCCCCTTCACCACACAGCAGGCCATCCCTCTCTGTTGGTCACCACCAGCTCACTGACCACCGAGCAAGCCTTTGCTCCTCTCTCTCTGCTAGTAGAGCCTTAAGGAGCACTGAGCAGAAAATATTGTAGGAAAATAATCTCCAAAGTAACCACACACAGTGTGAGGCCTCTGCACTTCCTTCGGAAGGAGACTGACTCCATGCATGTGAAATCCAGAAGACTTAGCAGGGGTCAGAGCATGGCTTTGAATGGTGTTCACTCCCAGGACCAGAAAAGACTAAATTGCTATGAACAAGTGTTTTTAGAATAAAAAAAGACCTGGGTTCAAATTTATTTCTGTGATGGTTAAGCTTGAACACACCATTTAACTTCTGCACCTCAGTGTTCCCATCCTCAAAATGGGGATACTGGTACCTGCTCCATGAGGTTGTTCTGAGACTTAAGTAATATACTGTATGTATTTAGCATCTTCCCTGGCCTAGACTCTCTCAAAAAATAAAAGTTACCGTTATTATCATCATTATTATTTACTGCCCACATCTAGTTCTTCTGGTCAATCTTCTGTAACCTCACCAAATGGTTGTCCATCTGAATTCCTCTGAGAAAAGGAGTTTGCTTCCTTCTGAGGCAGCCCATTCCATTTTCAAGCAGGCCCAAATCTCCTGGCTTCATCTCTGAATCTACAGTATGTCAGTTTGTCTGTGTCATGTCAAAATGATTCAGTTTGTCCAAATTAATACTGCAACATCATTCCCAGGGAGCTGAGGGAGCTACTTTTCCTGTTAGGACTCGATTTTACATTGGGAGTTTGTCTACAGAGGTTCTCTCTGGGGATGATGGTTCAAACACTGTTCCGAGCAGATTTTTAAAATCCAAAGCAATATCTAATCTGACCTCATGAGCATAATTCCACCTGGGTTTATAAAAACAATTGCCAACAGTGAGCAGTTCTGTTTAAAAAAAAAAAAAGAAAGAAAACTGAGTTTATTTCTATTTCTCTCCAGGCACTTCCTTAGGATGCAGACCTAAAAGAACAAATTTCCTTGTGATGTAGAATCGTATTTTATGCCACATTCCAACACCCATTTGGATTCTCTGACACTGTGTAGGCCATTGGTTAATATACATAAAAGTTGAATAAATGTGAACGTGTCCACATGAACTGCAATGGCCTCCAACAATACAAGAAGCAGAGAATTTCAAGTCAAAGACTTGGATTTGTCTTTGTCAAAAGAAGGGCTCCCGTAACACCAGCCAGCTCGCTGGGGTGCAGGAACTCCAGGCAGGACTTCAGCAGGTGCTCACACCTGGCCTTCTCCCTATACCTTGTGGAGAAGTGGCCAGCACACATCTGGATGCACCATGAGGCTGGACCCCAGCCCAGGCACCACCACCTCTATTTGCTCATTGTTTTGTGGGGTGAACACGGGAGCAGCTTTGTATGGGAGGATAAACATTTGG